>CM021106.1:268359907-268929819 GCA_007115665.2 Sequoiadendron giganteum
AGGGGTTAAGGGTTGAGGGATTAGGGTTTACGGGTTGAGGCATTAAGAGGGTATAGGGGTTGAGGGATTAGGGTTTAATGGTTGAGGGTTGAGGGTTAAAGGATTAAGAGGGTATAGGGATTGAGGGATTAGGTTTTAAGGGTTGAGGGATTAAGAGGGTATAGGGGTTGAAGGATTAGGGTTTAAGGGTTGAGGATTGAGGGTTGAGGGATTAAGAGGGTATAGGGGTTGAGGGATTAGTGTTTAATGGTTGAGGGATTAGGTTTTAAGGTTTGAGGGATTAAGAGGGTATAGTGATTGAGGGATTAGGGTTTAAGTGTTGAGGGATTAAGAGGGTATAGGGGTTAAGGGTTGAGGGATTAGGGTTTAAGTGTTAAGGATTGAGGGTTGAGGGATTAAGAGGGTATAGTGGTTGAGGGATTAGGGTTTAATGGTTAAGAGATTATGGTTTAAGGGTTGAGGGATTAGGGTTTAAGGGTTGAGGCATTCAGAGGGTATAGGGTTTGATGGATTAGGGTTTAAGGTTTGAGGGGTGAGGGTTGAAGGATTAAGAGGGTATAGAGATTGAGGGATTAGGGTTTAATGATTGAGGGATTAAGAGGTTATAGGGGTTGAGGGATTAGGGTTTAAGGGTTGAGGATTGAGGGTTGAGGGATTAGGGTTTAGGGATTGAGGATTGAGGGTTGAGGGATTAGGAGGGTATAGGGGTTGAGGGATTAGGATTTAGGGGTTGAGTATTGAGGGTTGAGGGATTAAGAGGGTATATGGGTTTGAGGATTGAGGGTTGAGGCATTAAGAGGGTATAGGGGTTGAGGGATTAGCGTTTAAGGGTTGAGGGATTAGGGTTTAAGGGTTGAGGGATTAAGAGGGTATAGGGGTTGAGGGATTAGCGTTTAAGTGTTGATGGATTAAGAGGGTATAGGGGTTGAGGGATTCAGGTTTAAGGGTTGAGGATTTAGGGTTTAGGGTTTAGGTCTCTATATCCCACTCTCTCCCACTCTCCCCCTCTCCCCCTCCCTCTCTATCTCCCACTCTCCCCTCTCTCCCTCCCACTCTATCTCACACTCTCTCCCTCTCTCTTTCTCCCACTCTCCTCTTCTTCTTCCTTCTCTATCTTCCACTCTCCCCCTCTCTCCCTTCCACTCTCTCAAAAAATCCTATACTCTCAAAAATACACTAAGTAAACCAAATTTCACCTAACGTGCTCGTGTTATAATGTGAGCACGTTTTGTACTCCACTAAAATGGTAAAAAATTTATATACCCGTGATTTGAAGGCCCACAGTCTGCATATTCCCCCGGTTCTGCACGTGCTCTGACAGAAAATATATTTTTGATGACGTTGTGAATTGTGCAAGCATCTTTTTCACATTCTGTCACCTTTTCCATGATCTTTTTACCACCTTTGCATGAAATAGCAGAGTTTCCATGTTGAAAGACATATAATATCAATTGAAGTTTCAATTCCATTGAAAACTGATCTATAATTGAAGTGTGGAAGGGAACAAGCTTTTGAACAAGTAAAATTGTTGTGGAGTTTGAAGAAAGAAGAAGCTAAGGCTACCAGACTATATACACAATTATTTACACTTGTTAATTACCATTTTACACTTGTCAATTATAGAAATTTAGAACCATTCACCAAAATTCATCCTTTAAGACAACTCCAAGCCTCTCCCATTCCTCTGAAGGGTCCAAACACCTTCCTATACCTCTACACAAACTGATGCAGTACAAAGGAAGAAATCAACACCTTTCTTGACACACTTATTCAACTATATTTCCCTTCATAAAACATTTGATTCGTATACTCAAATTAGCATTAAGTGTTCCCAATTCCTTAAGGACCTTCAAAAACCTTGAAAATGTTGAAAATAACTGATTACAATCAACTAGGTTCCTCAAAACATCAACCAATGATTATGTCATTTACAAGTTGTCTTAAATCATCCATAATGGCACCATTGTTTACAAACACAAACTATAATTCTTAAGGCACAAAGAAACCATTATTTGCTTAATAAATCTTTGTTTGAGTTAGTACAACAAAAATGAAACATTTCAGAAGTCAACCCTTACACACAAACTTAGTTCCTGTGTTCACTGTCCACATTACTAGTAGCCAAGCATCTACAAACTGTCACATGTATCTCCCAAACCATGCACACACTTCAAACTGTGATACTCATATTTTATGCAGAGTTAGAGGACCCAAAACCATTGAAGATGGAAACTTGCCTTCAAGAGCCATATAAGAATATTAAAGAGGCGTAATGGACCAATCCCAACACTCCTCCTAGCTGGACAACAAACAAAAACATTATTTACCAAATTTCACCCTTGGAATCTAGTTATTGTGCAAAACTAGTTTTGGGCCCTTAACTCCAAAACTTTCAAAAACACCAGGAAAATAAAAGAATGATTGTAGCACCAATTTCAGAGTTGCAAGACATACCTTAACCCATCACATGACTCCTTTGTGACAACATTAAGAAAACTGACCTTTTTCACTATTTTAGGCCTCCAAGTAGGCCAATTTTACAAAGGAACTACCCTTAGATCTTCACACCAGATTTCCAAACCCAAAAACAGTGTTCAATTAGGTCTCAAAACAAGAAAATTTCTAGGTCTTAGGACCTTACTTGCTCAACTAGGCTTCCAATACAAAAACCCCCATTTTTCAATGCAAAGAGGGAGGGTTTATAGAAACTCCTATACCCGGGCCTTCTCAGACCATTCCAAAGCATCAAACATCTTCAAAATACCCTGCACAAGGTCAAAAGTTCATTACATAGACCACTCCTTCAACAATTGATGGGGAGTCTTATCTTTCAAGAGAAATATTGCTCTTCCCAAGACCTATTCTCTAGTCTTCCTAGGGTATTCCTCTCTACCCTACTCAGGTATCTCTCCTAAACCCCTCTCACTTTATAAGACACTCCACCAATTTCAAATTCTTCACCATTGCTCTCAATTCACCACTAAGCTTCCCTGGGCTCCACACTGACCCAAAGTGTCCTAACCACTCGAGGGGATAGGAAAGGGTTTTCTCACTATCACCTTGTTTATTTGACTCCTAAATGATCCATATCATAGGATTCTTTCACCTTGTACCCATCGCTTTCTTGAAAAACCCAATTTTAGGCCTTATAGCCTTTTGCCCAATTAAGCCTCCTAGAACCTGTTTTCTTGGCTTTTCTCAAAAATGGTCTTAACAACCCCCAAATATTTTTATATATTCTTTCTATTGGCACCCTAGGCTTCAATATTTACCAGGTGTTTAGTCCCTTTGGCATCCATACATAGGACTGTCCTCATACCCCCTATTTTCAAGGGTTTCTAGGGTTCTGGCTCCTTTTTCCAACTTTGAGGGATTCAATGACCTCCTCAACTCTCCTCCTTGCACAAAAATGTCTAGAATACATGTCCCCACACTATCTTTCTCTTTATTGCCACAAACCATTCCATTTAGCAACTTTCTTTACTGTTGTCCTCTCCAAGCCACTAGCCAAAATGCACTTGCACTCGCCTATTTCTTGATGAATTCACCATCTCCCCTGCAAAACAAGACACCACACACCATATGTACACTTTAAAAACATTCCCCTACTTGATTCCAAGTTTCCATGGTAGCCTTGCCATGGGAATTCAAGTGGGGATCATTATTTCCAAAAAATTGGCCTGAACCGGCTATGAGACCAAAAACTCTAAAAACTTGCAAAACAAAAAGAAATTGAACTAAATGGCTAATATAATGCTTCACACAATAATTAAGTGAAACGATTGAAAGAATCAAAGCATTAGACAGGTCCTTTCAATCCATTCTTGACTGGATGAAGGCACAAAAACATAAATTCAATGAAATTTGCACTCTTCCAACTCACAAATTCCCCTTCCAAAACTCCAAATCGTACAATAGCTTTCCCACATGCTCAATTAGTGTCTTTCTGACCTTATATACCTTTCTCCCATATGATAGGACCATTGGGTTGGGCTTAGAGCATCACTAATTCCCTTTTCCCACTTTTAGGACAAATTGCCAAGTCTACATGGAAGAATTTGCCTAATTTCATCATTCAGGCTTCTCCAAACTTCAAGGATCTAGACCACCCTAAGTTTGCCTTAACTCACACATAAAAAACACTATTGGAACTTTACATCATATTCCTTATTCCCTTGGTGGTTGGCTAGAACCACCTACAAGCCAAAATTACCAAGATCTTCCAAAAGACCTTTAAGGTGCTCCTGCACCAACAATTTTTCAAAATCACTCCTTGGTTCCTCAAATTCTCATGGAAAACTGCTTGTTTGAGCTAAGAACCACATATCATATTGTCATTAGTTTCATTCCAAGTCATGTTCAACAATAAAATACCCTACTTTTGTACACGATGATTGTAAGTATTATTTAAATGAAGCCTTTAATGACATATATTTTGCAATTATCTTGAATGGATACATTTTTTAGGAACTAATATTCATCTCATTACCATGGTATAGATAAAATTATCTGCCATGCTGAAGAAAAAGACAAAGAGGAAACTAACAGACGGAGAGAGTTTGGGTGGCGGCATATCGTGAAAAAAAGAAATTGGAAACGATTGATGAAAACAACTTGATTGTAGAGGAACCTCAACTGTCAAAAAGAGAACGGGAATCAGTAGCGAAAAAGGCACGAATGTGAAAGAGTCGTCGTAAGATAGATTCAGATACCGTAGTTGGAGACACACCCTCTACGACAAGTGAATATGAAGGGACACCATTAAACAAAAGTGAATATGGAGGGACACCATATACCACAAGTGAATATGGATGAACACCATCTACTGCAAGTGAATATGGAGGGACACCATTTACCACAAGTGAATATTGTTGGACACCATCCAACACATCTCAAGTTGAGAGTACATCATCACTCAAAATTTATGAAGAAGGTATGCCATCATTCCCATGTGAACCTCAAGGTATGTCTTCTTCTCCACCCTCAATCGAAGGTATGCAATCTAGCCCACCTCAATTAAATATTGATGAAATTCCTAATGTTGAGATGTATGTACCTAGGAGAACACCACCAAGAATTTTGTGTAGAAAGCCAAAGTATTTGATTAATATTGATGATGATATTTTGCAGCACATGGAAGGTAAGATTTCAACATGCACTTGTAGAAGATATGCTGATAATATTTGGGAATGATTCTTTGAAAGGCTAAATGAGACTGCAAGATGTCAACTATTTGTTGAAATGATGCAAGGTGTAAAGTATAGGAACATCATGAAGACTCTTGGGTTGAGAACATCAAATGCATCAAGTGAAGACACTATTGTGAAGAATCTAATGGATGCTTATGAGAGTGTGGGTAAGACTTCACACTCAAAGGATAGTAGTGTCACCCGACGTGTCATTACATCGACTCTGGTAAGTTTTCAAACAAAGAGAGCTCGCCTAATTAAAAAGACTGGTGAAAAAATGGGAATCAGTATAAAAACTTTATCAAGAGCCATTCAAAGGTGGCAAAGAATTGAGGGCAATGATACAAATGAATTATGGGCATTCTCGAGGAGATTGTCACAAAAAGATAAAGAAGTTATCGAAGCCTTGAGAACACTAATTGAAGAGTATTGGAAGAATAACACAAGGCCATCTCCAAATCAAAGGGATGTGGTAAGAAGGAGAATCGGTAGTCAGAATCATGAGCCACATCCAAAGCATTTTTTGGATATGACTCAAACCCAATATTTTCAGAAATTTGAAAATGATTATCCTCAAATTAGTATTTGTCAAAGATTTTTTGAACTGCTTAAACCTTTTTATGTCAAGATAAATCACACAAGAACTACTTGTTGTTGTAGACTACATATTGAATTTTCTAACCATTACGATTTTTATCATTCGATATGTCTAGATTTGCATACTAATGATGTTTTGCAGGATTGTGGCATA
Source organism: Sequoiadendron giganteum (assembly GCA_007115665.2). Taxonomy (NCBI): domain Eukaryota; kingdom Viridiplantae; phylum Streptophyta; class Pinopsida; order Cupressales; family Cupressaceae; genus Sequoiadendron; species Sequoiadendron giganteum. The sequence continues at coordinate 268,365,848 of CM021106.1, forward strand.
GAAGCCCCACCAAAATCTTCAAGAGAGTTCTTATCAAAAAAATTATGTGAAATAGAGGATGGCCAGATATTCTATAGGACAACATGCTTGGATGGTTCATGTGAGCATTGCGGTGGCTTCCAACATATGCCAGTATGTCAACATATGGAAAGCACAGATGAGGTGGGACAAAAACTAGTAGAGTTCGGGAAGTATAAAACAGTGGCATATGCTACAAAAGATGGGTCTCAAGAAAAAAGGTGTGATTTGGTTATTGAGAAGATTCCAGTGTACAAATTTATGACCACATTTCGTGATAGTATACTGTCTGAGTATGCAATGCATACCCATAGAGCCTGATGGTTGGACACGCGGTTCAAGCTATGCAAGGACACCTTTCCAGTTGGAAGCATAGTATCCGTGGTTGACTTTGTAGAGAACTACACTCTACAGCCACAACATGAGGTGCAGTCAAAGTATTACAACTCCACACAAGTTTCAATATTTGTGCACATAGCATTTATTCATGCATCTGATAATACAGATGAGCAAAGGAAGGTATTGAGGGAGTACCACTTTTACATTAGTGATGATCACACGCATTCTCCAGAGTTCGTGCAAGGTTGCTTCTAGATGTTCTACAGTGGTTTGGCTTAGAGGGGCATAGAATATGATCAACATATAATATGGTATGATAACTGTGCAGCACAATTCAAGAACTCGTGCATGTTCTATTGGTTGTGCAGGATGCATGTCATTACAAGTGTTCAACATATGTGGAACTTTTGTGAGGCTGGACATGGAAAGGGGGAGCATGATGGTGCAAGAGCATGCATGAAAATAGCATTAGCATGAGAAGAGTTAAAGTATAAATATAGTGCAAAGTTGACAGATGTAAAATCAATCGTCGAGTGGTGTAATGCTTTGATGGGTCTAGGTAATGAAGGTACGTCTTCAGTTCGTAGAGTTTTTTGGTTGATGGATGATACTAACATTGCACCATATGAAGACTATTGTACACTAACAGGATCGAGTGAGGTATACTCTTTCCTTAGCTCAAATACAGGTTCATGGAGTATCGATACACGAAAGATGGCATGCTTTTGTTCTTCATGTACAATGCAAGATTGGAATGATTGTGAGTCAAGGGAGTGGGTTGACAAATGGTTCACAAGTTATCTTAGCCCACTTTACACATATCGCCCTCCAACGGCATTGGAATTGACACAGATAGAATCATCAGTCGACTTTGACCACATATCAAATCTAGTTCAACGAGGTGATATATCTACTTTCTTATTTGTTTAAATTCCATATCATTAGATCTTACTTTGTACTGTATTCGTAATGTTGACAAATTTCAAGAGATTTTTTGCACATATCAATGCAGGGCGTGTTTATGCAATTATTTCAGATGAAGACAATGAAGAGGGAACATACTATTACTTATGTCATTGTGTTGAGAAAAAAAAAAATTGGAGGCCCCAGTTATAGATGGAGAAAACATCGAATACCCTACAGGCTCAGTTGTGGTTATTGGAACATGGTTTAGAAGGTACCCACATTCAAGTGTTAAACATTGGCTATTTCAGGACTTTCACATGCATCGTAAGATTCTTCATTACTCAAACCTTTTCGTGGCATCCAATGTTCATTTGACCAAATATGGGGGTAGGCCTTTGAACAAGACGTTATGGAAGGTCCGTGAGTCTGACCATGAGGCAATACTTGACACAATAAAGAGTAGAGTAGACCCAGATGGTTCGTTGGATTAATTTGTAAGTATATGCACATTGGTTCTTATTAATTTATACTTGTATGCACATTAATTTTTTTGATGCCAATGCTATCATCTTCTTTTACAGTGATTGGTGTCCCCTTGCAAAAAATGCAGATATATGAGCCATCCAAGAGAATGTCAACCAGAAAAGCAATGCAACATCCTTATTTTGATGCCTGCATGCCTCATCTGTAAGTGTCTTCCATCTATTTTTATTTCATTTCCATTTTGGATGCTCTTTATTTTTCTCTTTTACTTTGCGTATTTGTAAGTAAACTACTAAGGATTGATTGATCTTTCATTGCAGAAAATGCTGATTTAAGAGCCATCAAAGAAAATCTCAGCCAAAAAAGCAATGCAACATACTTATTTTGATGATTTTGAAAAATCTCAATTTTCATTTCAAGCCATTGTAAGTGAGCATGTGAAGCTTAGCGAGGGAATCTCAAGTTACTCATTTGAAGTTAACCTCATGATGAGCACCTATGATGTAGACATTTAAAGAGAATCTTGAATGTATGAGTGACATTGTAAAAGATCTGAGAGAACGAAGTGCCAGAGGCATTGTAATAAGATTTAATTACATAATGAGATATACTCAAATATTGTAAGGTTGAAGTTCATGTTTGGTGTAGTAGCACCTTGTTCTGTAAATGCCTTGAGTAGGAAAATTTGCAAACTTTGAATTTTGAAATGTAAACAATGTGAAAAAGGTCATATAAAGGTCATGTAAACAATTTGTACACATTTTTCTGCAACTCGTGTGATGAAGTGGATTGTTCCAACACGTCCGAATAGGTATTTTTATGCCAGGAATGGTCTTTTTTCGCACCGAAACATGTAGAATCACTCTGAGCTATGTTCCATCGGATCTATCCCATAAGGGTCCAAAGTGCAAAATGGCTACAAAATTCAGCATGCTATTACTCGAATACCGTGACACTTAGAAACTTCTCGTCTGATACTACAGAAAGGTGTAGGGCCCCTCTAGAAACACTTCTCTCAATTTTGGCTCTTGGAGTGGTTTTTCTCATGGCGGATGATTTTCACTTGATGGAAAAGGTGTCAAATTCAAGCTGTGCAAAGTTGCAAAGTGGTGCAACTTTTGATCTGAAACTCATGTGACCAAGTAGACTATTCCAACATGTCTGAATAGGTATTTTTACGCTAGGCATGGTCCTCTTTCACACCAAAACACGTGAAATCGCTCTGAGCTATGTTCCACCGGATCGATCCCTTAAGGGTCCAAAGTGCAAAATGGCTGCAAACTTCAACATGCTAGTACTCGTATACCATGACACTTAGAAACTTCTCCTCTAATCCTATAGAAAGGCATTGGACCCCTCTAGAAAAACCTCTCTCGGTTTTGGCTATCTTGGAGCGGTTTTCTCATGGCGGCGGATTTTCACTTGATGGAAAAGGTGTCAAATTCAAGCAATGCAAAGTTGCAAAGTGGTGCAACTTTCGCTCTGCAACTTGTGTGACCAAGTGGATTGTTCCAAAACATTCAAATAAGTATGTTTACACTAGGTATAGTCCTCTTTCACATCCAAACATGTGGAATCACTCTGAGCTATGTTCCACCGGATCGATCCCTTAAGGGTCCAAAGTGTAAAATGGCTGTAAAATTCAACATGCTAGTACATGGATATCGTGACACTTAGAAACTTTTCATCTTATCCTACAGAAAGGTGTTGGGCTCCTCTAGAAAAACCTCTCTTTTTTTTTGCTATCTTGGAGTGGTTTTCTCATGGCGGCGGATTTTCACTTGATGGAAAAGGTGTCAAATTCAAGCTATGCAAAGTTGCAAACTGGTGCAACTTTTGCTCTCCAACTCGTGTGACCAAGTAGACTATTCCAATTTATTTGAATAGCTATGTTTATGCTAGGCATGCTCCTCTTTCACACTAAAACACATGGAATCGCTCTGAGCTATGTTCCACCGGATCGATCCCTTAAGGGTCCAAAGTGCAAAATAGCTGCAAACTTCAACATGCTATTACTTGGATACTGTGAGACTTAGAAACTTCTCGTCTAATCTCACAGAAAGGCATTGGACCCCTCTAGAAAAACCTCTCTCTATCTTGGCTATCTTGGAGTGGTTTTCTTGTGGCGGCGGATTTTCACTTGATGGAAAACGTGTCAAATTCAACCTGTGCAAAGTTGCAAAGCGGTGCAACTTTCGCTCTGCAACTCATGTGACCAAATGGACTATTCCAACACGTCCAAATAGGTATTTTTATGCTAGGAATGGTCATATTTCACACCGAAACACGTGGAATCGCTCTGAGTTATGATCCACTGGATCGATCCCATAAGGGTCTAAAGTGCAAAATGGCTACAAACTTCAGCATGTTATTACTCGAATGCTATGATTATTAGAAACTTCTCATTTAATCCTATAGGATTGCGTTGATCTTGTCTACAAAAACCTCTCTCGATTTTGGCTATCTCGGAGTGGTTTTCTAGTGGTGGCAGATTTTCACTTGATGGAAAAAGCATCAAATGCAAGCAGTACAAAGTTGCAGAGTGGTGCAACTTTCGTTCTGCAACTTGTGTGACCATGTGGATTGTTCCAACATGTCCAAATAGGTATTTTTACACTAGTCATGGTCCTCTTTTGCACCTAAACACGTGGAATTGATCCAAGCTATGTTCCACCAGATTGATCCCTTAGGTTGGAGGAGTCTTAAGGTGCAAATTTGTAAGTTGCTTAAAGCAACAAATTTGAAATGATAATAAATGGCCCACTTAGCACTCATTGAATCTAAGTGATGCTCATAGAGGTGAGGCACTAGGCCTTCCTGGGAGGTCACCCATTCCAGTATACTCCAGCTCAAGCGCTTAACCACAAAGTTTTTTCCCCAAGAAGGCACAGTGGAAAAGGTAGAATCCAGTGTACTTTTGATGAGTGGAAAGGAATTCCTAAGAGACATGAAGGAGGAAGAAGGAGTTTTCTATGCAATCATGTTGAAGCCAAAGGAGGAGGAGTCACCTAGTTGGCTACCTATGATAGTAGAGATGAAGCAATTGTTTGATCAGTTCAAGGATATCATTTTAAGGCACACTAGCTACACTACCACCTAAGAGGGCAATCATTCATCAAATTGACTTTGTACCAAGAGCAACATTGCCTAACAAGGTTGCATACAAAATGACACTAGAGCAGAACAAGGAGATAGCAAGGCAAGTTCAAGAACTTTTGGACCAAGGGTTGATCAGGAAAAGCATAATCCCATGTGTTGTTCCAATGGTGTTGGCACCTAAGAAGGGAGATAAGTGGAGAATGTGTACTGATTCTAGGGCCATAAATAGGATAACCATTAGATATAGGTTTCCTATTCCTAGGATAGAAGACTCAATGGACTATTTAGGGGGTGCTAAGTACTACTCCAAGATTGATTTGAAAAGTGGCTACTATCATATTAGGATGAAAGAGAGATGAATGGAAGTCAGATTTTAGAACCACATAGGGGTTATATGAGTGGTTAGTAATGCCATTCGGGCTTACAAATGCACCTAGCACTTTTATAAGGGTGATGAAGGAGGTCTTGAAGGACTTTATAGGAGTCTTTGTGGTAATCTACTTAGATGATATCCTCATCTTTAGCAAAACAAAAGAAGAACATATGAAGCACCTAGAAATTATGTTGAAGAAACTTCAAGAGGAGAAGCTCATCATAAATCTTGATAAATATAGTACTTGGTAACTTGTTCAGGTGTCTAACTAGGGAGTATGGATAAGGATGCAAACAAGTCATTTCATAGGTAGAATTTGCCTACAATGATGGCACAAACAGGTCTACTAGTAAGAGCCCATTTGAAATTGTATATGGGTTACATCCAAGGTGTGTACTTGAGCTAAGAGACCTAAAAGGTTATGATTGAATCAGTGGACATGTTGATGATTTTTCTCAATCAATGAGAGAGGTTCATGAGCAGGTAAAGAAGACATTAATGGAGGCTAACCAGAAGTTGAAGGCTAAAAGAGATGAATGGAACAGAGATCTACAATTTGAAATAGGTGATTTGGTGATGGTATACTTGAATAAGGAAAGACTATAGAAAGGAATACCAAGTAAGATGCAGATGAAAAGGATAGGTCCATGTAATGTGTTGGCTAAGTATGGATCCAATGCGTACAAGGTGGAGTTACCCAAGGAGATGTCCATTTCGCCTATCTTCAATGTGAAGGACTTGGTGAAGTATAAAGGACCAAAAATGGATGAGGAACAATATAGTTCTGAGGTGAGTAAGGATTTGGATTAACTCAAGGTACCTAATCAAATCAAACCACAAGTGGATAAGATTCTAGACTCAAGGGTGAAGAAGAAGACTAGGCACAAGACATGCATGGAGCACCTAGTGAAGTGGAGACATCTACCAGAGTTAGAGGCTACCTGGATAGCAGAAAGTGACTTTAAGAAGCATGGAATTAGTGAGGAGCTCTTGACACCATAGGTTCCTTAACTTCTTTGTTCCAAGGGGGAGAATGGTGCAGGAGCACCTTAAGGTCTTTTGGAGAGATCTTTGCAATTTTGGCTTGTAGGTGGTTCTAGCCAACCACCAAGGGAATAAGGACTATGATGTAAAGTTCCAAGAGTGTTTTTGATGAGTGAATTGGAAATAGGTTTGTTAGGTTCTTGCAGTTTGGGTAAGTCTTGGACACTGTGAGCATTTTGAGTAATGTTGCCTTGGCTATTTGTCCTAAAAGCTGGAAAATGGCATTAATGATGCTCTAAGCTTGACCCAAGGGTCCTAGCACATGGGAGAAAGGTATATAAGGTCAGAAAAACCCTAATACCTGGGTTGGAGGATTGTTTTCATGAATTGAGACTTGGAGAGTACATTTTTGTGATTGGAAGAGAGCAAGTTTTCATTGAATTTCTGTGTTTGAGCCTTCATCCAGTCAAGAATGGATTGAAAGGACTTATTTTATGCTTTTAGTCTTCTATTTGTGTCACTTACTTACCTTTTGTAGCATTATATTAGTCATCTAGACCAACTGGTTATCTTTTTGCAAGTTTTTGGTGTTCTTGGTCTCATTGCCGGTTCAGGCCAGTTTTGTGAATAATGAGTCCCACTTGACTTCTCGTGGCTTTCCTCTCATGGAAAGTTGGAATCAAGTTGGAGACTATGTAAATAGTGTACATATAGGTTTTGGAGTCTTGTTTTGTAGGGAAGGTGATGAAATCATCAAGCACTAGGCGAGTGCAAGTGCATTCTGGCTAGTAGCTTGGAGAGGACAGCAGCAAGGAGAGTTGCTAAATGGATTTTTTTGTGCCAATCAAGAGTATGGGAGTGTAGGAACATGTATCTCAGTCATGTGTGTACCAGGAGGAGAGCTGAGGAGTTTGTTGAAGCCCTCAAAGAAGAAAAAAGAGCCAAAAACCCTAGGAACCCTTGAAAATAGGGGGGTTTGAGGACAATCATATGTACGAACACTTGTAGGACCTAAGGCCTGGTAAATCTTGGAGCCTTGGTGGTAGAAAGAAAGAATATATAAAAACATGTGGGGGTTGTCAATACTGTTTGTGAGAAAAGTCAAGAAAATGGGTTCTAGGAGGCCAAATTGGGGCAGAAGGCTATAAGGCCTAAAATTGAGTTTTTCAAGAAAGCGATGGGTAAAAGGTGAAAGAATCCAATAATATGGATTAGTGAGGAGAAAAATAAACAAAGGGACAAATAGGATACTCTTCCCTATCCCTAGAGTTGTTAGGACACTTTGGGTCAGTGTGGAGCACAAGGAAGCTTAGTGGTGGATTGTGAGTGATGGAGAAGAATTTGAAATTGGTGGAGAGTCTTACGTGGTGAGAGGGGTTTAGGAGTGATCCCTGAGTAGGGTAGAGAGGAATACCCTAGGAAGACTAGAGAATAGGTCTTGGGAAGAGCAAGAGTGCTCTTGAGGGATAGGACTCCCCATCACTTTAGCTCATCAATTGATAAGTAGGAGGTATTTTCTGCAATGTGTCAAATTGTGATATTGCTATAAGGATTCCATTGAGCAGTCATTTGTAGTATTAGATATAGCTCTAACTTCTACAGTATTGCACATGATTGCAGATAGTTTCAAAGATCTAGATAACATCAATAGTTCACATTACTCAAGAAGGATGATCATCTTAAAGACATCTGCAGAAATCAGGACAAGTAACCTTCTTGTGGACTTAGGGTTGCAATATTTGATTTGCAACATGTTCCACCATTTCTTCAGTAGGATCAAGAACACGCATAATGAAGGTTTGTTTGTAGCCATGAAAGATTATGGTTCGAACTATCTAGGAGAGTGATTTTTTATCTCAACCAACCATATATATACCATGGTTTTTTTGGAAATGAGGATGGGTTCTCTCTTCATCAGCATATACATTATTCCTCAATGTGTTCACACCAGTGTTACAAGACTAGGACTTGCCTCAGACTTGATAAGCCAATTTTTGACTTGGACTCGGGCTCGGAGCCCAAACTCGACAAATAGAAAAACCTAAGAAATTCAAAGATTTGTAAGGATTTAAAACTTGTTTCATGCACCCTTTAATAAATAAACCTTAAAGACACAATAGAATCATCAAATAGAAATTACTATGATCCCATACACAAACATACATCAATCACATAAGTATAAGCACACATTTTAGCTGAAGGAAATAAAACATTTAGATATATAAATATTGTGATATTACTATCAGGATTCAATCGTGTAGTTTTACAAGTCAAACTCATTGACCCATGATTCATCAGTAGTGGTTCACAAGAACCCATCTCTCATGATAATGAATGGTTCATAAAGAGGAAGATAAATCATCATACATTTCTTATATCACAAATGAGATAAGTGCTTGGTTTCATGAAGGTCATGAGACAACCATTAATGGGGAGTGGATACATGAAGAACTGATGGAGAATGATAATGGCTTCAAACCTGCTATAAAGGAATATTTTTTTTCGTTTCAATGATGCAAGAGGTTTTTGGTTTCACTACCAAAATGAGACTATGAAGAATGCATGTGAAACTCCTTTTGACCTTGAGGGTGTACTTACTCCATCTCAAGGATCATGCATTGAGGATGACATAGATCAATGCTAGGGCTAACCAATTAATAATTATACATGTGAATAAGTCAAACATGTACATGTCAATAAGGGAACTACAAGTACTCATAAACACGTAAGCCTCAAAAAGTATACACACGAATACATAGTATACACAAATTAAAACAAAGCATATGCACGAATACAAGGTATATTCATGAAAACATGTAAGCCACAAAGTATACACTCGAATGCACCTAAGCCACAAAGTATACACGTAAGTTGTAAAGTATACACCTGAATATACATAACTCATATCTATTAAACCATCAATTCGGAATGCAAATATGGACAGGCATTGAAAAAAGATATTTGTATTAACCAAAGAGCCATGTAGGCATACATAAATATATGTCGATATAAGTATGACATATATGTACAAAATACCCATATAGGCTTACGAGAATGCCATCTAGGCTTACAATGTTAAATATGTCCAATAAAAAATATGTACAAAACCTCCATGCAGGCGTACAATAAAGGACTCTAGAATCAAAAGTCATTTCTCTCCATGCCCAGGAAATAAAATCTTTCCCTTTCCTTTTCGCTCGGATGGTGATAGGTCTATCACTCATTTTTGCTGCACTCGTGAATTGCTCTTGCTACTCCTCCTAGGGTTTAGTTCATGGTAAAGTTTCAACTGTTATAGTAAGAATTAAAGACATGAATATATAGAAATTACATAATAAAAAATGATATATTTGACAAAATAATCACTTACAGCCATCTCACGATCTCTCTCCACGAGGGAAATATCCTCACGCCCATGCTTAGGCTTGCTCAAGCCTTGTATAAAGCATACAAATAGACAAAAACTACATGAATCAATAATGGTTTGATTTCTCACTAACTAACATCTATAACAACAAATGTAAATTAAAATTTACTAATTTGCCTCATACCACTTCTTTCAGAGCCATCGAGGATTGTATAGCAGATGTCACACCAATATCCATTGCCCTCGTCACATTCAAAGGTGTATCGTCTCGCAACAACTGAAAATAAAACAACAAATTATTCAACGTAATCAACGATGCGCATGTATAAACTACACAAATCTATTAAGTACTTGATTCATTAGTTAAACTCTTTATTCTATTACCTGCATGAAGGTTTGAGTAAATCCACCACCACTGGGAAGTGTTCCATCAAAACCTCCAATATTAGTCTGTTCAACATCCAAAATTGCATATTAAATTACCATTCGTAAAACAATGCCATTAATATGCAATAAACTTATAATTGTTTACTAGTTACATAACCTAGTGATAGGTGTACCCTAGTGATAGGTGTAGCGATAGTTAAATTTTACTTGACTATCAATGCCATATGCCTCATGTAAAATTTCAGTTGCCCTCTCCATCTCCATAGCTGCAAATGGATCCTACGTACCAGTTTCCTGAGGGTCGGTGGGGTCATGTGAACAAGTAGTCCCACAAGATTGACACACATGTGTTCGAAGACCACCACTAGAAGACTCCCTTGGATGGTGCTGTAGAATAGGGCTAGTATGATGGATGCCACTCTGGGTCAAAGTGTTGATTGCCTATAATGTCTCTACGTCAACACTTTCCTTCATGATGGAAGGCATAACAATGTGCTCATGAGGTGGCCTAGCGAGAGCTCATCTACCTTGCCGTGTAGGATCCGGTTGTGCACCAGGTCTATCCTAAGCTGACCCCCCACCTCTCCCTTGGAAATCCTTCATATCAAAATAATTTGGGATTTTGTTCAATATGAACTCACTATATAGTTTCCTAAGGAAATATTGTGGGACCTCGCAATTGTTGCATGGTGGGTAATCAAAGACCATGTACCACCTATCAGAAAACCACTCCTTCATTTTTTGGTGGTGGCACCAATGGATAGGAAAACTCTTCACATTGAGGGTAAGATTTTGATTTGTGCATGGGTCGGTGAATAATGAGCACAAATCACCTTTTGTTATTTTTAAATCTTTCACATCCTTGTATGATATTTTATTTACATAATACTCCCTAGCCGCCTGCCTCCTATCTTCCCATCCAGTTATTTGTTTGCTAATTGAATCTACGTTTGTTAACATATCTTTTAATGAATTTGCTAGGGTCATTCTTTCTGTGGTTGAACCATTTGGATCACTCAACCTATTGATCAAATCCTCAATTTGTTTTTTGTTGTTCTCAATTTCACTCATTAAATTTTGTTGAGTGCCAAGAGGGGGTTGAATTTCACAGGTTTATTTGCATCTCCTAAAAATTCAAACAAATAGATATCAAATTCAACCTAAAACTAACAAATTCAAAACAAAAAGCATAGAATCCTTACCTCTTACAGCTCCTCCTCGTCGTGGCGCCATCATTGCGAAGAAATTCAGATTATTGGTGAAAAAATTATTCTCCTAGAATGCGAGCGTGATATTTTGGGGTTTTTGGCTGCGGGTGCAGCAAAAAAACCAGTCGAAATGCAAATGAGAGATTTTCATTTTTTATTTTTGTTTTTAATAGTCGATAATGCGAGCGCATTATAACGCGCTTGCGTTATGGCTTTGTAGTTGTAGCCGTCGGGACCTTGCCTAGGTTCATCGGAAGACATAACGCGAGCGCGTTATAACGCGCTCGCGTTATGGTTTTCAACTTGGTTTTTTTAGGGTGTCCACGAAATTGCTACCCATTTCCATGCACTCGCCCAATTATTTTGTGTAGTTTTTTTTCAATCGACTAAAATTTAAACACAACAATGGAAGGCGTGATTTGGAATACATTCATACTGTTTTGTAACATTTCATGTTGCAAAATCGTGGGTGTTAAGAATCAAGCAACCTAGCATGAGACAAACCTTTACATTTAAACAAGGAGATTCAAATAACTGAAATCCAGCATGCGTTTCCCATTCAAAATTATTTTGTGCATTTTTTTTTCAATTAACTAAAATTTAAATAAAATTATAGAATGTGTGATTTGGAAGGCATTCATACTATTTTTTAACATTCAATGTTGCAAAATCATGGGTGTTAAGAATCAAGAAACTCACCTTGAGACAACTATTTACATTTAAACAAGAAGATTCAAATAATTGAAACTCAGCACTGTGTTTCCCATTCATAATTATTTTGTGTTTCTTTTTTTTTCAATCCACTAAAATTTAAACACAACAATGGAATGTGTGATTTTGAAGACATTCATACTATTTTGTAACATTTCATGTTGTAAAAACGTGGGTGTTAAGAAGCAAACAACCTAGCATGAGACAACCTTTTACATTTAAACAAGCTGATTCAAATAACTGAAATCCAGCACTGTGTTTTCCCAATCACAATTATTTTGTGCATTTTTTTTTCAATCAACTCAAATTTAAACACAACAATGGAAGGTGTTCTTTGGAAGACTTTCATATTGTTTTGTAACATTTCATGTTGCAAAACTTGGGTGTAAAGAAGCAAGCAACACAACATGAGACAACCCTTTACATTTAAACAATGATATTCAAATAACTGAAATTCGGCATTGTGTTTTCTCATTCACAATTATTTTGTGCAGTTTTTTTTTCAATCGACTGAAATTTAAACACAACAATTGAAGGTGTTATTTGAAAGGCATTCATACTATTTTATAACATTCTATGTTTCAAAACTATGGGTGTTAAGAATCAAGCAACTGAGCATTAGACAACCCTTTACATTTAAACAAGAAGATTTAAATAATTGAAACCCATAACTATGTTTCCCATTCAGAATTATTTTGTGCATTTTTTTCAATTAACTGAAATTTTAAAAAAATCACGGAACGTGTGATTTGGAAGACATTCATACTATTTTGTAGTATTCCATGTTGCAAAACCGTGAGTGCTAAGAAGCAAGCAACCCTGTATGAGACGACCATTTACATTTAAACAAGGAGATTGAAATAACTAAAACCCAACACTGTGTTTCCCATTTAGAATTATTTTGTGCACTTTTTTTTTCAGTGGTTCAAAAATTAAACACAACAATCGAATGTGTGGTTTCAAAGACATTCGTACTGTCTTGCAACATTCCATGTTGCAAAACCATGGGTGTTAAGAACCAAGAAACCTACCATGAGACAACCCTTTACATTTAAACAAGGAGATTCAAATAACTAAAACCTAGCACTGTGTTTCCCATTCAGAATTATTTTGTGCAGTGTTTTTTCAATAAACTTAAATTTAAACTCTACAATGGAATGTGTGATTTGGAAGAAATTCATATTGTTTAGTAACATTCCATGTTGCAAAAACGTGGGTGTTAAAAATCAAGAAACCCAAATTGAGACAACCATTTACATTTAAACAAGGAGATTCAAATAACTGAAATTCAACACTATATTTCCTATTTACAATTATTTTGTACAGTTTTTTTTCAATCGACTGAAATTTATACACAAAAATGGAATGTGTGATTTGGAAGACATTCATAATATTTTGTAACATTTCATGTTGCAAAACCATCAAGGTTAAGAAGCAAGCAACCCACCATGAGACAACCCTCTACATTTAAAATTGAGGAGATTCAAATTATTGAAACTCAACACTGTGTTTCCCATTCACAATTATTATGTGTGGTATTTTTTTCAATGAACTAAAATTTATACACAACAATGGAATGTGTGATCTGGAAGACATTCATACTATTTGGTAACATTCCATGTTGAAAAATTGTGGGTCTTAAGAAGCAAGCAACCCACCATGAGAAAATCATTTAAGAAGTAACCAACCAACCACAAGACAAGGAAAGATAAATAACATACTAATTTCACAAGATGATTTCTTTTAGAATTCACAGATTCAGCAAATAAAACATCAACGCAATTTGACATGACAAATATCATTTTGAAGAATGATCACAGAAGCACAAAGACATTTGCGATCAAAAAACTATTAAAAAACTCAAAGATTGAGTCTTATTTTATTTTTTGTCAATACAAAATATGGGTTCAAAGACTCCATGGCTATGTAACAAAATTGTCTAAAAAAAAAATGCCCTTCTCCCCCATTTTCCTCTCTTTCTATCCTCTCTTTTTTTTCTTCTCTAATAATTGTTCGCAATCCTCCTTAAAAATGATCGAGGTTGCAATAATTCATTAAGAAAATGGACATTTTTTCCATTACACCCTAGGATTTCGGTCACTATTCATAATTACAAAATTTTCATGCATGTAAAGTAAAGATTCAGTTTATGTCAAGAGAAACTGTTTTCATTGACAACTACATAAAGAAACCAAGTTCACTAAACTACCGAAGGATTCGGAGCCTGAAAAATCTTCGAAAGAATTTCATTAACCAAATTATTAAATTTGGCTCACTCTTCCTCTCTATCTAAGATAGAGATCACCCTATAATATTCAGCGTAGCTAGTCTTTTCCTTCCATGCAAGTGAACGTAGATTAGAAACAATGTCGAGTTTTTCCTCCTCAAGCCACACTAAATTAGGCTGAATGACTAGTACTGGCTCATTTTCCCATTTCGCAACTTCACCAAGAAGCACCATGTCGAAGAAAACCTGGGATCAAAATGCTACCACCTTTACAAAATAGTAGGTGTTAAGAAGCAAGCAACTGACCATGAGACAACCCTTTACATTTAAACAAGGAGATTAAAATAACTAAAACCCAGTTCACATTGTTTTCCGTTCAAAATTATTTTGTGCATTTTTTTTTCAATCAACTGAAATTTAAATACAACAATGGAATGTGTGATTTGGAAGACATTCATACTATTTTGTAACATTCCATGTTGCAAAACTGTGGGTGTTAAGAAGCAAGCAACCGACCATGAGACAACCCTTTACATTTAAATAAGGAGATTCAAATAACTGAAACCAAACACTGTGTTTACCATTCACAATTATTTTGTGCAATTTTTTTTCAATCAACTAAAATTAAAACACAACAATGGAATGTGTGATTTGGAAGACATCCATACTGTTTTGTAACATTCCATGTTGCAAAACCATGGGTTTTAAGAAGCAAGCAGCTGACCATGAGACAACCCTTTACATTTAAACAAGAAGATTAAAATAACTGAAACCCAACACTGTGTTTCCCATTCAGAATTATTTTGTGCAATTTTTTTGTAATTAAGTGAATTTTAAACACAACAATGTAATGTGTGATTTGGAAGACATCCATACTGTTTTGTAACATTCAATGTTGCAAAACCATGGGTGTTAAGAAGCAAGCAACCCAGCATGAGACAACTCTTTACATTTAAACAAGGAGATTAAAATAACTGAAACCCAACATTGTGTTTCTCATTCAGAATTATTTTGTGCAGTTTTTTTCAATCAACTAGAATTTAAACACAACAATGGAAGGTGTGATATGGAAGATATTCATATTGTTTTGTAACATTCAATGTTGCAAAACCATGGGTGTTAAGAAGAAAACAACAGACCATGAGGCAACCGTTTACATTTAAACAAGGAGATTAAAATAATTGAAACTCAATACTGTGTTTCCCATTCATAATTATTGTGTGTAGTTGTTTTTCAATCAACTAGAATTTAAACACAACAATAGAAGGTGTGATTTGGAAGACATTCATATTTTTTTATAACATTTCATGTTGCAAAACCATGGGTGTTAAGAAGCAAGCAACCAAGCATGAGACAACCTTTTACCTTTAAACAAGAAGATTCAAATAACTGAAACCCAACATTATGTTTCCCATTCACAATTATTTTGTACAATTGTTTTTTCAATCCACTAAAATTTAAACACAACAATGGAATGTGTGATTTGGAAGACATTCATACTGTTTTGTAACATTCCATGTTGCAAAACTGTGGGTGTTAAGAAGCAAGCAACCGACCATGAGACAACCCTTTACATTTAAATAAGGAGATTCAATAACTGAAACCAAACACTGTGTTTACCATTTAGAATTATTTTGTGCAAATTTTTTTCAATCAAATAAAATTAAAACACAACAATGGAATGTGTGATTTGGAAGATATTCATACTGTTTTGTAACATTCCATGTTGCAAAACCGTGGGTGCTAAGAAACAAACAACCCACCATGAGTCAACCCTTTTACATTTAAACAAAGATATTCAAATAACCGAAACCCAGCACTATGTTTCTCATTCACAATTATTTTGTGTATTTTTCTTTCAATCAACTGAAATTTAAATAATATTATGAAATGTGTGATTTGGAATACATTCATACTGTTTTGTAACATTCCATGTTGCAAAATCATGGGTGTTAAGAACCAAGTAACCCATAATGAGACAACGCTTTACATTTAAACAAGGAGATTCAAATAACAGAAACCCAACACTGCATTTCCCATTCATAATTATTTTATGCACTTTTTTTTGCAATCAACATAAATTTAAACACAACAATGCAATGTGTGATTTGGAAGATATTCATACTGTTTTGTAACATTCCATATTGCAAAACCGTGAGTGTTAAGAAGCAAGCAACCCCAATGAGACAACCCTCTACATTTAAACAAGGAGATTCAAATAATTGAAATTCAGCATTGTGTTTCCCATTAACAATTATTTTGTGCAATTTTTTTTTCAATGGTGTGAAATTTAAACACAACAATGGAATGTGTGATTTGGAAGATATTCATATTGTTTTGTAACATTCCATGTTGCAAAACTGTGGGTGTTAAGAAGCAAGCAACCCATAATGAGACAACCCTTTACATTTAAACAAGGAGATTCAAATAGCTGAAACCCAGCACTGCATTTCCCATTCACAATTATTTTATGCACTTTTTTTTCAAGCAACATATGTTCTAAACACAACAATGGAATGTGTAATTTTGAAGACATTCAAGAAACTGAAATACTCCAGATTGTGTTTTCCAAATTTCAAATTGAAAGATCTTGTAAAACCCTCTGCTTGCAACAAAATTACCCTTCACCTCAATTTGGTCGATATTCTCCTCCAACTCCTCCACGTGCACTCCACACTTCAGCTTACAACCTCGATTTGGTCGGTATTCTCTTCCAAGTCATCCAGGTGCTCTCAGACCTTCGGCTTTCCCTTTCAACGTGCAGATTGGAAACAAATAATATTTTCTCCTTGCTTTCTCGAAACAAAAAAAAGCCCACGTCATTCCCTTCCACTTTTCTTGTGCTAGACAAAATAAACTTGTTGACAAAGCTAACCTGCCCGCTTTTCTGCCTAGCAATAGGTTGGAAAACCCACCTAACAGTGTCGTTAACTCCCACCTCACCATCGCCTAGACGTTTCGTCTCGTCTGCCTATTTCAAGCATTTGGTGGGCCCCGCACTACGACGTCTCGTCATGTTATGTATGTATCCATGTATGCTGTTATGTATTTTTTTCATGCATTTTTGTATGTACATAGGTTAATTTTGTCTAGGAGTTAACCGGTTCCTTATTAGATTGCATTCGAAAAAAATATTTTAAGATTCCATTCCAAACAATTATTTTCCCATAGGGAAAGGTTGGTCGGAGAATATTTGAAGTTGTTTTTACGTACAAAACTATTTTGCAAGATCTTTATCTGAAACTGCACTTTACCTGTTTTGCTTGAAAACATGTACATTCACTGCTCTAACTGTTTTGCTTGAAAACATGTACATTCACTGCTCTAACTGTTTTGCTTGAAAACATGTACATTCACTGCTCTAAGGTAACACATGAGTAGTAGCCTTGGTGTGCCTATGCACTCGCACTCGAATTTGGTCACAAAAAATCTGCAAAAGCCTAACAATTTCAGAGATGAAGTCACATTAAAATCATTAAAAGACAAGTAACTTAAAGAATGTCAGGCATACACTATTTGGTGGTGAGAGTTCAAGAGGTGTGAAATTCCTGAGTGGATCAAACCAAAGAATATGCCTGTGCTCTCTCCAACCCGCACCTTTGGCATAACTGTTTTGCTTGAAAACATGTACATTCACTGCCTTGGTGTGCCTGTGCACTCTCACTCGAATTTGGCCACAAAAAATCTGCAAAAGCTTAACAATTTCAGACATGAAGTCACATTAAAATCATTAAAAGACAACTTAAAGAATGCCAGACATACACTATCTGGTGGTGAGAGTTCCAGAGGATAGAATAGGTGTGAAATTCTTGAGTGGATCAAACTGCTCTCTCCAACCCGCACCTTTGGCATAGATTTTGGTTTGCAGGGCATACGGATGTCCGCTTTTATTGCATGTACTTATGCGTAACAGTTAATTGTGAATGCACATTTCATAGGTATTGCAGGACATGACGAATAGAAAACTGCTCCTATTCCCATCCCTTCTGAAAGTCTGTCTCCTCGAACGTCTCCATTAGAATCCCTGTCAATTGCCTATAATGAAACTTTCGCCTGTGAAACCACTGGGGCTACAGAACATGAGGACAGAGAGAACGCCTACGACAATTTTCAGGTACCCCTCATATTGTCGGTCCATTGCCACTTCTTTTTTCTCTAAGTTTTCTATAACATCTAAAAGGTCAAGAATCGCCTCTTATTATCAATTCTCTGCTTTAGAATTAAAACGATCATCAAATTTGTGAAGATTCACCTCAATTTGAAGGAATTTGTAACCTTTTGTTAAGGTTATGGTGTTCAATTTGAGGGAATTTCTAAAAACGTTTCTAGATTATGTCTAAGAGGTCAGTACTGAAATAGATTACTAAATGGTATTCTTCCAGGGCCTTCTCGCTCTCGCCTGGCTTATAGGCTCCAATAACAATGAATCTCATGGTGCCTATAAAAAGTGCGACAGAGTAGGGCACGTCACCTTTTAGTGCCGCAATTTCTTGAGTGTGAAGGAGGACATTGCTTTTTAGATGATTGCTGAGAAGGATGAAAATAATAAGAGCATTAAATTTTGTGGCAAGAACACTGTGAGCATGTGCGAGGAAAGTGAAGAGGAGATTTCTAGGTTGACCGACAGAGATGAAGATTCTGAAACGTAGTAGATTATTGCCATTAAAGTAATGTTGATAACTAATAGTGCGTTGGTTTATATTTTCTTTCTGGTCCACTCGTTGGACCCATCGGTCGAATTACAACACCCACAACACACTCATGAGAAAATATAAATTCAAACCCATTAATTACACTATCCACGCATTAACAATCATCATTCCTCACAGAAAACATCACATTGCCATTCATTTTAAGCTTGAGATTTTGGGAATGGTGATAACACACAATTAAATTAAGCTTGTATGATACATATAGCAGAGCGTAAATAATTTGGAGCGAGACTATTGCAACTATCTCCATCTTTCACCAAGCAAAGATAAGCATAATGTGATCTCATTAATCTCATATCTCAGTTTAGTCCCATGGAACAACAGAGAATTCAACAGGCTATGTGGAGAAGTGAGATTTGTTAGAACAGTAATCATATACCATGTACTTGCATCTCACCCACCTATAATCTCCCTTCTCCTTCTCATTCAAACTCCATGCAACGGACTCATCCCACCATTTATCACTTGTAGAAATATAAGCAAGAAATGAATCCTTCCATTTGTAGCCCGAATCAAGAAATTTCTTGTAAGAAGAAACGAAAGGAGCTGCTACCTAGTTTGTTTTTCCATTCCACCTCTGGTAGCCCAGTCCTTTGCATTCCAAATGCTTGAAAACATGTACATTCACTGCTCTCAAGCTAACACATGGGTAGTAGCTCTGGTGTGCCTGTGCACTCTCACTATAATTTGATCCAAAAAAAACCCGCAAAAACCTAACAATTTCAGACATGAAGTCACATTAAAATCATTAAAAGACAATTAATTGAAAGAATTTCAGACATACACTATCTGATGGGAGTTCCAGAGGATGGAATAGGTGTGAAATTCCTGAGTGGGATCAAACCAGAGAATATGCCTCTGCTCTCTCCCACCCACACCTTTGGCATAGATGTTGGCCTGTAGGGCATATGGTTGTCCGCTTTTATTGCCCAGGAATTCAAAGTCCATCTCATCTTTTTCATATCATAGTTAGAAGAGATCTGTACACAGTACACATCCATATCAAATTTTTATTATTTTTTATTTTTTCATAGATATGTTTATTGACATTTTAAATTCTATTTAATGATCCATTTTCAAAAGAAGAAAGTGTGGTTAAAAATATCAATGGAAAAAGAATATACACAATGAATTCAAAAACAATCTTCCAGACTGTCAAATGATTTTGTTTATTTCTATTTATTAAACAATGCAGGCAAGAAGTTTCTAAGTTTCCCATATTGAAATGTCAAAAGACTTACATAGTAAGCAGTGATGATGCCTAGAGTCCTCTGGCACAAGCTTAAGCTTCATGTTGAACTATCCAGACCTATACTTATGTTTTGACTGGAACCCAAATGATGCCTAGAGTCCCTTGGCACAAGCTTAAGCTTCATGCTGAACCATCCGAACCTATAATTATGTTTTGACTGGAACCCAAATCCTGCACACACATATATATTCAGTTCCCCGAAAAGGATTAGTGTTTTGCATCAAACACGATTACACATAACCAATAGTAACTAGCCTAATATCGGGTGAACAGTGAGGTGCCACACATGACCATTTTCAGAGTTCTTAACGTGGTCCTCTGCCCACTTTACATTAAAATTATCATCAAACTTCTTGTCAATCCCATCATCATTCTCACAAATCAGAGAGCTCACAAAGCTCAATACCACCAAAGAAAACACCAACAAACCCATCTTCATGCTTAAGAACATTAGCTTAAATTTCCTATTCTTCTCTTGCAGTAACGTTGAAAAAGCGGCCTATTTATAAAGAGCATGCAATATTAAGTGAGAATTCAATACTTTGAAAGCATATTCATACACACAATTATAAGGGTAACGAGCAACTACAGAAAGGAGAGCATCTCTGAGGTAAACAAGGCTCGATTGAATGGGGAAGTGCTTAACCCTACGTCTTATGTACTAAATCATAAATGATTTAGTGCTTTAACTGAAAACCTATTGAAAGAGCATTTCAGCAAAGCAATTGATTGTTGAGCCTTTAGACTGAGTTTTTTAGCATCTAGACTATAATATGTTCTTTGAGGTTTTAAGAGGAAATATTGGAACATATTAGTAAATAAGGATAATGAATCAAAGAAAACATTGTACTACATTATGATCGACTCTCTTATATGTATTAAACATGGATAACAAATCAAAACCCATAATCTTTGATAGAATATTTTCTTGGAGATGTGATTTTTTTTTGGAGAGGTAGAAAAAGGTGGTATTTGAACAAGTTTAAAAAAAAAAAAACTCTACACAGTGGTGGTATCATATTATGCTTAAATGAGAAAATCTAAAAGATTTAATTATTTTAGAGAGTCTAGAGTCTGATGTCTTATGGTTTTTCTCTATGCATTCCACTCTATTTATGTTGATTCTCAACTAAAACATCCTGAAATATCCTGCAAACAAGCTAATTCTTTTGAAATTTGTTTGTTAGCAGATTTTTCTATGAAGCCTATTTAAAATGCAAAGAAAAAGACCATGATACCTTTTTGTAGGGAAGGATACAATAAAGAAACATACATTATTTATGATGTCCATAGAGCTATGGGACAATTTTGATCACCAAAACATAAAATCTAGGCTAAAGAGGCATTTTTGTTGTCACTGTTAGGAGAGTTGCACATATGTAATATTATTATTTTTATTTTGTAGAATGTATCACAATTCAGAAGGTTTCTTGTGGTAGGAGAGGAAGGTCACCTACTTTTCATGTTTTGATTGAACTAAATAATTGGATTGATTTAATGATTTTTGATAAGTTTGAAGTATATGCGAAAGAACTAGAAAAGAAAGGTTAGGTTCATTGAATTTTTTTTGTTAAATAATATAATGTACATGTACATGTAAGTAGTAAAAATTGAACCTTTTAACACTAACTATCTAACAACAAGAGTGTAGATAGGCTTTTGACTAGAGAATAAACAAGAAAATAAATGCAAAATATGAATAGGTAAATAAAAAGAGAAAAATAAAATCAAAATCCACTTGAATTCAGTAGTAATAGTTTTGGAAAACATTTAGATTGAACAGAGGCATTTCCCTATCAAATTTTGGAGATTTTTGAGCAAAGGCATAGCAAGAAAGCATTTAAGTTTCAATTTTCAAGGAGGTAGGGGAGACATAGAATCCTTGCTTTACTAACTTTGCAAGCAAAGCCTTTCAATACTATTATTATGTAGAAAGTTGAGAAAAATGCAAATGAGCCACTTAAATTTTTAATTTTCCTTTTTCTTTCAAAATGGATTTCATGGCATTCATCAAGCCAAAAACCAAGGTAGTAGAAGTGGTTGTTTTCTTTTGGCAATTATAGTAAATTAGAAAAGAGAGAACGGAAATGGAAATGTTATAGGTTGTTATAGGTTGTGTGAATAAAGGGGAAACTTAAGTGTAAATTGACCCTTTTCTTTTTCATCTATAGTAGCCTGCTCTCAAATATTTTGAGAATACTTTGTTAATTTTTTTGATGGCTCATTCTTTTTTAATGAAACTGGTGTGGTAAGCAATATTTTATTCAATTTTACAATAAATGATAAATGTACACTAATGAGTCTATTGTAAGTAGTGTCTAACTACTATAAAATGTTGCATAAAACGTGTTGGACTTTTGAATGTATAGACAATATTCATATATTCTAGTTAAATTGCATATCATACACATGTGGTTGTACTCTACATTCCTATAATAGAATCCATGATATTATATTATAATGCCACTAATGAATATATTATTACAAACACACAACAATAAAATTGTACAATCGATTCCTACAAACTGATATATCTCAACATGTCCTATATAAATTATATAATAAGATAAATAAACTAATTCATTTTAAACATAACAATATACTCACTAAACATTTGAATACAATTACTAATTCTGACACTAAATAGAGTTCCAATTAATCACCCACCAATCCATGTACATGTTTAGGTATTAGTTCCTCAAATTGACTTATCTTCCAAAGTTTTCCTTTTTAAACAACACCCAAATAATAATACAGCACATCATTACAAGACAAATACCTATGTAGATCTGATTTTGAACGATTTGATGCATGTAAAATATTCAATATGAAACCGTTGTGATGCATTTATGCCTTACCAGGTCAGATAGAACATATACGGACTTTTCTTTAATGACCTCCAAGTTGGCTTTTAACGTCTCATTAATGTCTATCATACTCATCAGCCGGTCAGGTTTATACCTCCAACGTCCTTCCAAAATAATAATGACAAGAACCGTGGTCCACTATTGTCTTTTGTACAGTTACTAATGTTGTATTTATAAAAACTGAAAGCGATGGGCATTCATCCTTCCAGAACATAAATTGTTTGTCCCATCAACTGGGGACTCAAAAGGACACATTTTTTCTTTCTTCCTGTTTGGTTTCTGGGGGATATGATTGAATAGCCATTGGGTAGTCAGGACAAAAAGCAAATAAAAAGGTCCGGCATCGGAATCAACAATTCTAGAGAAACTGTTCTGAAATAAAAAGTTTCTTTTGTTGTTAGCACATACGGCACTTTTACCTTCTGTTTGTTTTACGTATTTTTAGTGAGTACTCTAGGCTAATCAGTGCGGTTCGCTTGGATGCGACTAGCTTTAATTTGGCAGGTGGCTCTCATCTTTCAACCCAATCATTCGATGGTGGTAGTGGGCTTGCTTTTTCGATTAAGAAATATGTGTGGCCTCTATGTTTAATTGTAACTATTAATAAACTATTGCATTTGGTTGCGTTATCGCTCTCATATAGAGCGTTTGTTTCGGTTCCCTTCGTATGCTTCCAATTCCTTTTCTTAGAGAGTACTTTGCTTTGGAAATGGTTGTGGGTTTGATTTTAACATCGTCAAATATCCAATTAGTTATAGTTGGGATAGTTGTTCTTACATAATTCAACTAGAATTTTGTGTCTAGAAATTGGTTTGAAATTTTCTAAGCATTTACAATTTCATCTTCGACAAAGTTCACCTTCCAATGTCTCATTGGTTAATGTGCTACATCTATTATGAAGGATTCTTGATGAATATGAGTTGTCTTGAGTTTTTTCTATATCTTTTTTATTATATTCTTCACTCTCCCTCTAGTCATAGTCATATTTTTCACCTTGACTTCTTAATTACTCTTTCTAATGATCTCCCTATTTTCACCATTCTTTCCTTCACTAATTCTCCATCCTTGTCCAATGAGATTCCTTAAAAGCTTAATAACTCACACTTAAACAACAATAATGCATTATTGACTCCATAGCCATGTGGAATGTTGAAGCTAAACCTGAAGAGGATAGATGGATCCACTAGTGGAAAATAAGTGTTGTCCATTATACACTATTTCTTCCTTATCATGGACAAAGAGCAATTGGTAAGTGCTACAAGCTTGAAAGGTCTCTTAAATGATCACTGCAACATGCCCACTCTCTTCTAGCACAAAGGTCTTCTCATCTTGATGGATCATAGATGGGGATAAAGGTTAAAAAATCTTCATTCAATTTCTACAACATAAACACAAAGACCAATAGATTAAATAATTAAATTTATTGATGGATTCATGCAAACTATTGATTTTTCTATTAAGCAATTCTAAATTTTGTGAACATTACAAAAATATTACATAGATGAGTTAGCTAAAAACCAAATTATACCCACTATTGAGGATAGTGTAGTAAGTTTCATCCCATAAAACCGACCTCGAGTACAACAATTTCATTGACTATGTTCTTTATATCGAAGAGATTGATGAATCGTTTTGTTTTATGAATTTGAATAGGGGAAAATAGGGTTTACCAAAATAAAAATGATAGACCACTAATTCTCACCCTAAATCATGTGATTTTGTATGTGATATGATGCAAATAACAATTAGAAACTAACCCTAACTATTATAGCAACTATGAGGGGAGTTTTTATAGCTCAAAATGATGTATACCTTGTTGCAAGAAGGTTGTTTTTAGGGAAAAAAGGACCCATTCGCCCTTAGTGGTGAATGGGTCCCTATTAGGGTTTTTGAAACTGAGATCTAGGTTTTGTTCTTTGATTATTGCACTCTCAAATCCCTAGTTTTCAACTCCTGAAAAATTGTAGCAAATTATGTAGCCTTTTTCCATGTTCTTGCAGTATGAATGACAATTTTGCAACTTGACAACTTTGACAACTTTGCTTCAAACTTGTTCTCCACTTGTTCTTCAACCTGTAAATCTACAAATATACATTCAAGAGAAGGAAAAATTTGTTGATTGTTAGTGAATAGGGGTTTGCCTAAGTCAAACCCCTGGTAGGTAATTAAACCAAATGATAAAATAATGAAATCGAAGCATGAACATGAAATGATAAAATGTTGATACCTTGGAAGTTGTCTTGGAGTGTAAATCTACAAACTAACATGTGGTGGCGATGAGGAATGTAGATCTTGATCTCAAATAAGATGTGTAACAATGCTTGCAAGTGAAACTTGAATGTTGCATCAACAATCTTAGCTCAACAACATGTATGAATGCACCATGTCTTTGACATGATGAAATGATCTTGAATTGTTGCAATAGACTTTTGATAATCTACCTTTAAATGTCTTTGAAAATGCTCTTGAAGTGCTCTATAATGCTCTCTAAAAGTTTCTAGGTGAAACAATGTGAATTAACCTCATATCTATACAAAATTTAGAGATTAACCCTGAAATTCAAATAATTCAAGTCGACACCAGATCTAGAATTAAAAAGCATTAGAATCCCACCAAAATTGAATTCAAAAAGAGGTGTCCAATGTGAGGAGGACCATTCAGCACTAAAGGTGAATGGTTCATAGTACAAGTTTCTAGGACCTTGCTTTGGGGGTGGAAAGAACATAAAAAATCCACCTCAAAAATGCAGAGAAAGGGGGGTCCTATGTGGAGAGGACCCACTCACCACTAAAGGGAAATGGGTCCTAGCACCATTTTCTAGGATCTTAATTTTTCAAAATTAAATGTTACACAATTTGATTATTGAGTGTTAAGATAGATCCTTCAGAAGGTTTCATTACGAAGGCTTAAATTTGAATTAAAGGGGCTAATTAAGCTCAATTAACCATAATTAATTAATGAAACCCTAGATAAGTGTGAAATAGTATTACAACACTTTAAAACACCATAAATAAGGTACAATTTAAGCACATTTTGTTAAAAAAGGGCCCTAGATTAATGTGAATGTGTACAACACATTACAACATTAAATCAAGACATAATTAGGTTAATTCAATGTCACATATTCCCAGGTTAAGTAAGGAGAAGGGATACTTTTTCCATTATTACTTTTTTCCCCAACTTTAGTGAGAGTTTTCCCCACAACAAACTGACACTAAAGTAGAAACTCAAGACACTTTAGTATGTAGCAAAAATAAAGATGCATAGCCATACTCTATCAAAGGCCAATAAAAATAAAGATAAATGAAGGATCAAGCACAACTATTCCAATGCAATGTGGAACAAGGCTATTTGTCTATGACATACATTGCTCACTGTGGGATAGTGGAACCTCAGTGTGTCCACTAGGTGACTTATCCCAATAAGGTGGTTTCGTGAGAAAAGCATGTCAGTGTGTCAGCTTCTCACTATACAATAAGAAAATCATGCCAATGTGTTGGCTTCTCATCATAATAACATTACCAAAGGTATCCTCCTGATAACTTCAATAAGGCACCACAATGCTATGCTTTTGTATTCTTTTTAATTTCATGTCTATAAGTTTTTGTTAAAGGGGACTTTTCTTTGTTCATGTAAGGTCTTTTTCTTAGGGAACATCATGCCTAATTTCTCCAAGAGAGGACAAGTTAAGAATATCAGATCACCACTTATGGGATGCCTCTCATTTTGCATCATGCCATGAAGGGAGATCGTGTACTTGGAAATATCGCACTCTCGGAGGACATCAAACCCAATGAAACCAACAAGAAAAGGACATGTTACAAGAAAAAATAAAATCACACCATGAAATATGTCGAAATATGTCATCGATGTATGCCCCCACTTTAAATTGGTTGCTAACACCATTACTGTGACCATTTTCTTTAAAGTGGCCAATTTTTTGTCCTAAGAAATGAGAGCTTTCCTTGAAAAACCCTATGCCAAGTCATATATTTTTGAAATAAAGTTATTCCATGAAATAGGAAAGAAGGGTTTCCCTCGAAAATACATAAGGGATCTATGTATTTGAGGCTAGTATGTCTTTGTTACATTGTTTTTTTTAAGAGCTCAAAAATTTCATCATTCCCAAAATACTCATAGAACCTGAAGAATGACACAACGAGAGTGGAAACAAAGAAAAATCCTTTCTGGTCAACATGGAAGAGACCTAAATGTCTCAATGCCTTGCATCATCCCTAAAAGGAAAACACAAGACAAATGAAAAATGCTTACGACATAGAGAAGAATGTAGATACATATAAGGGAATGCACAAAAAGAGAAAGATACATCAAATTAAACATCATGGGAGATCACATTACACACATGCAATCACATAAAGAAACATGAAAAATAAAAAGACTAGTAAGGCACATGTGATTCAACCTAGAGCAGATTGGCATCATCCCAATCTCGGTCTGTATAAATGGAAGGTATACAACTAGCCAAAGGGAGAAGAGAAAGTTCTGAAATAGGGGAAGCACAAAGTTCAATACTCTTTCTAGGAGATTCTCCATTTAAGTTCATAGAAGAAGAAAACAATGTGTTCAATTCATCATGCACTTCTTCATCCATCTTTGCAATATCAATGTCATCATCTAAATTTATCACAACAAGAGTTCAAATGACAATGTCCATAGAATGTTCTTGTTTATGTTGTAATGAGGGTATATGATCATCGTGCATTTCTTTAGGTAAGTTTGAATTTTGATTTTCTATTTTGTTCTTGTTTTCTTGAGTTTGTAACTTATGAGCAATAGCATGACATCTACAACTATGCTCTCTGACACTTCAATTTCTTTTAAATCTATTGTCAATTTTTGTTTGTGTAAGAGTGAGTTTTTCAATCATAGGTTCCTTATCTTCCTTGGGAGGAATGGAAGAAACAACAGTTGCTTGTTCAACTATTTTCTCTTTCACTTTGTAAACTCATTTGATTCTAGGAGGGACAACGAGTGTGTTTTGGTTATCTTGTGGTCTCTTGTAGGAAATGATATGAGGACTTGCTATAGGTTGTTATTGGATGATCAAAAGGGATTTTTGTTCAATCATTGCTTCATCAAGGATAGGTGTTTCAATTATAGGTTGAGGGATATTTTGAAGGGATAATTATGCTATTTGATTTTCCTTGAACTTTTGATATGATTTGAAAAAGAAGTCCTCACATGGTTTAATAGGTACCATAGGGTTGGGCCAAAAGAAATCTAATGAAAATTTCCCTCACGCTGACAAATGATTAAATCTACTATGAAATGCACAATAAAGATATCATTTCCAAATGGAAACTTTACACATTTATGCATAATTGAAGGGATGACATTCATGGAGCGAATCCATGGGTAGCCTAACTTCACATGAAATTGGTCCAATTGTAGGATGATGGTGAATGATACATCTAACATTTTTGGTCTAACTTTTAAAGGGAGATCTATCAAGCCCATCATAGGACAAGAAAAAAAATTATGTATATTGATCCATTCTTCTGGTTTATCATATGTATCATGATATAGTTCATGCACAAATAGGAATTCTTTTGTGATAACATTCTCTCCATAGATGAGATCAATTAATATCCCATTAGTGGGCTTATCATTGATTCGGCTAACTATGTAAAGAGGACCATTAGGTGCACATTTAAGTATGTCATTTTGTGAGAAAAAAATGTCAAGGATTTTTAGTCGGTCCCTTGCAAGGTCTAGCTTTGATAAATGCTACCATTTCATTCGGTCTTGCACAATATTTTTAAGATGCTTACAATATTGTGTACCATGTCCATTTTGTTGATGATAATGACAATAAGCATTTCATAAAAAATGTTTGTATAATGGTATGTTAGGAAAATGCTCTCTGATAGGAGGTAAGGTAAGCATGTTCTTCCCAATTTTCTACAACATGATATTATGAAGGGTATCGAGTAAATGAGTGAACTCTCTATCCATATCCAATTTAAAGTTGATTATTGCCAATAAGGTCTTGCACAAGATGTTTAAGATGCTTACAATATTTTGTACCATGTTCATTTTGTTGATGATAATTACAATAAGCATTTTGTCAAAAGCCTTTGGATAATGGTATATAAGCTTAGCATATTCTTCTCAATAAGCTATAGCATGATATTATGAAGGGTATTGGGTAAAGGAGTGAAATCTCAATCCATATCCCTAAAATAATTTGTTGTCTTTATAGTAGGCACTTGGTTATTATTTTTTTGACTTGCTTGAGGGGAATTCAATTGTAAAAATCCCTTATTCTACTTCTTGAAAGGTTGATAACTATTTTGAGTTGTGGATTCATAATTTTCAGGTCGACTAGGAGGATTTTTCAAATCATGATCGCAAGTCAAATTTTCATAGTCACAAAGGGCTATACATAACTCTATAAAGGATGGAAATCTCAAAATTTCATGTTTTCTTTGGAGTTTTTTTATAAGTTGGAAATAAACATTCATGGAAGGTCATCATCAAGAATATTAATATTTACTTGTGAATAAAGTGTTTGGTATCTTGCTATGACATCAGTCACTTTCTCATCCTCTTTGTGTTTGCATGTCATTAAATCAACAAGGGTCATCTTAGGACCCATATGGATGTAGAAGTGGTTGTAAAAGACATCAAAAAGTTTATTGAATGAACCAATTGAATTATTCGGTAAAGAAGAGAACCACTCTAAAGTAGTATCCTTCAAGGACCTAGGAAAGAGCTTAGCCAATAGTTTATCTTCAAAGATGAAAGCACTACACAAGGCTGTAAATTTGGAAACATGGTTAACATGATCTCCTTTTCCACCATATTTTTCAAATCAAAGAAACTTCTATACCTTGTGGCATTTCTACTCTTAATATGTCCAAAGATAGCGGATTGGATTTAATGTATTGCAAAGGCTGACTTTTGTTGTTTTGTTGTAAAGTTGCAACTTGTTTTTGAAGGGATGTCATGGTTTGAAAAAGTGAGTTAAGGAGAGGGTCATTTTGATTGTAAGGTTCAGTGGAATATGGTGGAGTGGTGTATGTATGCGGAGGGCTAGTGAATTTTAGGTTGGTAAAGGTGGATTGTTGAGGAGTTATTGTGTTTGTTTAGATAAAACTAGATGGGTTTCCAATGGGAATACCTAATGAAGTGTACACATTTCTAGCGTGGGTATGATTCTTGTGGTTAGTTGAAAGTTTGTTTTTGGTTGAAGGGTTGTGGTAGGTTGAAAGGTTGTTGTAGGTTGAAGGGTTGTTGTAGTTTGAAGGGTTGTTGTAGGTTGAAGGGTTTTTGTAGGCTAAAGGGTTGTTGTAGGTTGAGTACTAGTGTATGTAGGAATGGAAATCAATATCGTAGAAGATGGAATTAGAATTCCACCTTGGCTTTGAGTAGACCCCAAAGCTTGAGTACAAGCAGTGATGGTAGGTATGGTGTTATTAAGCACATTGGTTGTAGGAGTTGAAGTCATGGGAAATGAAGTATGCAAACTATGAGCCATGGAGGGTTGATTATCAACACTATCAGAGAGAGAGTTAGAAAACCCAAGATCCATAGTGAGTGAGATATTATGCGATGACATGAGCCTCAAACTACATCTAAAAATATTATTGCTAATAGGACACCAAGTTGTAAATCTCATGAAAGTTTTAAAAACCTAATGTGCAAAATCTTAATGAAAAGTCAATGCAATGACCTGGAATGAAATGAAATTTTTAGATTCCACACAATGTAATTTAAAAACTATGCAATGCAATTTAAACTAAAAATGAAATGTTGCCAATGCAAATTTTGATTTTTTGGACAATGCCCTAAAATGAAGCAAATTAAGCTAGATGCACTAAATTTGATGAAGCATAACAAATCAAAAAACCAAAACAGGAAAGTAATACAAGCAAAGAAAAGCCTAAAATTGAGATTTCAATTTCTAGGAAATGCAAATCAGGATCTTATATGGACTCATTCACCAGTAAGGGCGAATGGGTCTTGGTTAAGTATTGTTGGAATGTTTTTGCTAATTTTTTAGTGATTTTTAATGCTTTTCAAATGCTTGAAAATACAGGACCAGCCTGATCAGGGACTCATTCACCAGTAAAGAAAAATGGGTCTTTGATTAGGGTTTTTAAATTGTTTTTGAATGATTTTCAAGTTTTTTGCAATGTCTTTCAGTTCAAAGTCTAAGACAATAACTTTCAATTTTAGATTATCCAAAAATGCAATGAAATAATGAATGCAAAGACCTAATTTCAAATGAAATGTTGTTTTCATTTTCAAATGAAAATTTATGAGGTGTAAAGGGTATGAAAAATGACTAATT
The DNA here is from genome assembly GCA_007115665.2 of Sequoiadendron giganteum. Taxonomy (NCBI): domain Eukaryota; kingdom Viridiplantae; phylum Streptophyta; class Pinopsida; order Cupressales; family Cupressaceae; genus Sequoiadendron; species Sequoiadendron giganteum. The sequence goes on from CM021106.1 coordinate 268,397,098, forward strand.
TGGTTTTGTATTTTTTAGGTTTTAATAAATGCAAAACAATGCAATTCTAAACCCTAAATGAGATGCAAGTTTGAATGCGAAGGAAGAAACCCTAAATGAGATCTAACTCAATGCAAATTAAATGAAAATGAATGCAAGATCAAACCTATGGCCCAATGAAATACTTCAAAATTAGAAAATTGCAATATTCAATAGGTCGGGTTCACCATAAATGATTAGGGGGAAAATAGGGTTTACAAAAATCAAAATGATAGACCACTAATTCTCACCCTAAATCATATGATTTTGTGTGTGATATGATGCAAATAAAAATTAAAAAATAACTCTAGCTGTTATAGCAAATACGATGGGAGTTTTTAGAGCTCAAAATGATGTGTACCTTGATGCAAGAAGGTTATTTTTAGGGCACAAATTACTCATTCGCCTTTAGTGGTGAATGGGTCCTTGTTAGGGTTTCTAAAACTGAGATATGGGTTTTGTTTTTTTATTCTTCCACTCTCAAACCCTTGATTGTTAGCTCCTGAAAACATGTAGCAAATTTTGTAGCATTCTTTCTATGGTCTTGCACTATGAATGAAATTTTTGCAACTTGACAACTTTGAAAAAAATTCTTCAAACTTGTTCTCTACTCGATCTTCAACATATAAATCTGCAAATACACATTCAAGAGAAGAAAAACTTGTTGATTGTTAGTGAATATGGGTTTACATCAGTCAAACCCCTTGTAGGTAATTAAACCAAATGATGAAATAATGAAATTAAAGCATGAACTTGAAATGATGAAATGTTCATAGCTTGGAAGTTATCTTGGAGTATAAGTATGCAAACTAACATGTGGTAGTGTAAGATAGAAAATTGTTGCTCTAGTGTTTAGGACATCAAACAAGTTTTCTATACTTCTAATTCAAGGAAGCTCTAGAGATCCTAATCCAACGGTGGAATGAACAAAAGAGATCTGTTAAAGGTGTCCTAGGGTCTGATTAGAGACTGAAAAGGGGTTCACCATCAAACTAGGGCTTGGAAAGATAAGGGATGAATGAATCATGCAAAGTACTAGGCAAAACCTAACTAGATTACCTAGGAAATGAAATTGAAATATAAAATATCAAATTGGAAATGAAAAAATGTGTACTTGGAAGAGTGATGAGGCTAAAATAAGCTTTAAAACCTTGAAATCTTATTTTTTGATGCCCACTATGACTCATATGCAAGTCTGGGTGATTTAGTTGTAGGCTAGGGTTTTTGTCCAAAACTTGAATCTAACAATGTATGATCTGAATCTTTTGAAATATAAAAATTATATTGTATTGGGACTCGTATGCCACAAGTAGGGTATCATTCCCACTCTACTTTCTCAGAGGGTCGAGATCTAAATCAAGTCTCCAAACTTTTATCTTCCTTCCACACTTTGTTTCCATATCTAAAACCTTGATTTGCAACCTATAGGTGACTTTCTATGTAGATAACAACACTCTAACAACTTGATGAATTTCTTCAGCCTTGCAACCTAATATCTAAAGGTTCTTCAAGCTCCAAAACACCTAGATCTACAATTACACAGGTAGAAAGATAAAAACTTATTGATTTTTTAGGAAATAGGGGTTTGCCCTGGTCAAACCCCATGAAATAATGAAATATGAATATGAAACATGAAAAATGATATGTTGAATGATGTATTGAAATGTAAATCAATAATCTAACATGAAGTGGCCATGTAGAATGTAGATCTTGATCTTGAATATGGATATGAAAGAATGCTTGCAAATGGATCTAGGATGCTACATCACAACACTAGCTCAATGACATTCTTGGTGCTTGATGATCTTGACATGATGATGGATTTTGAATTGCTACAATAATTGATGAAGAAAGTTTCCCTTAAATTCCTTAAAAATGCTCTTGAATGCTCTCTTGACACTCTTGTGAAGTCCTTGAATGCTCAATTCTTGATTTCTCAGGATGATTTCATGAATGCTTAGTGAAATAAGGATTTGAGATCTTATTTACATAGGAAACCCATCTAATATCCTATTTATTAGATCCCAGAGGTCGTCATACATGAAATTTAAATTTAAAACCCTAATTTCCTACTCAAACCCTAAAAAGGGGCGCAATGGGACTCATATACCACTTGTGGTGTATTAGTACCATCTATATGGGACTCATATGCCGAAGGTGGCATATGGGTCCCACCAAGCTTTTCCAGGGGGAGGAAATGTCGAGGAGTTGATAAATTAAGTATATTTGTTGATTATGTCAAGGTCCTAGTTGAAATAAGCCTCAAGATGCATAATATACGGTTTGAAGTGCTTATTAATGATTGTATTAAGGCCATAAATGTAAGAGGGCCCAAAACTCAATGTGAATGTGTAAATAAATACACTTTACAACATTAAATTAAGGAAAACTTAGGTCTATTTAGCTTAAGAGGGCCATAAATCCAATGTGAATGTGGAAAACACATTACAACGCTAGATCAAGGCAACATTAGGTCCATTTATTTTACACGAGTCTTGAATTTAATGTGAAGGTGTAAATGAATACACTTTACACCTATAAATTAATGAAAAGTTAGGCTTATTTAGCTTAAATAGGGCCCAAGACCTAATGTGAATGTGTTAAACATATTAGAACACTAGATCAAGGTGACATAAAGTCCATTTTAACATTAATCATTCCCAAATCAAGTGAAAAGGGGATACTTTTCCCATTGCCACATTGAGCCCCCAGTTTAGTGAGAGGAGGAACTTGCTTCAAACTCACACTAAAGTAGACATTCAAGAGGGGTCCAAGTGTATCGATGTGGATCGTGAAGCATAAAAAATATCAAGGAGTCAAACAAGCCCCCATAATCTAAGATCCTACATCAAACCAACATAAACACAAAAGTACATGCACAAGGTGTATGATATGCAACTTCAAGATACACAAACATGCCATGTCAATAACTAGAAGAAAGAAAAGAAAAACAAGTGAAAATAAAAAGAGGTGGATCAAGCCTCGACTGTTTGTCCAACACAATGTGGATCAGATCTAATTTTTTCATCCAAAAATGCATGCTCACTTTGAGGTAAACAAACATTGGGTTGTCCATTGGGTGAGTATCCAAATAGGGTGGCTTAGTGATAAATTCATGCCTTTATGACGACTTCTCACTGTATAATGAGAAATTCATGCCCGTGTTTAGGCTTCTCATTATATGCCAACCATACCAAAGTTATACCTCCTAATAAATTTGACAAGGTGCCACAAAACAATGAACTTCGAGCATCATGAGGAAAGAAATTTTTTATATGCTTGACACCTATAAAAAAACAAGATGGCACCATAGGCAAGCAAAGTGTCATATGGAATGTGGCCATATAACCAAAATTGTAAATGCGGAATAGTACAATAAGGTATGTTCAAAGGGTTTTCACTTAGTTCATCTAATGTCTCTTCTTAGGGAACATCATGCCTAATGTCTCCAAGAGAGGACAAGTCAAATAAATATCATTCTCTTGGAGGATATCAAGCACAATGACACCACCAAGAAAAGGATGCATTAGAAGAAAAAAGAAAATCACACATTGCGATATGAGTGTCGATGTATGCCCCCAATTTAAAGCGGTTGCTAACACCATCACTATGAGAAATCGATTTAAAGTAGATGAAGACATGAGATATTATTTAGGATGCCCTATGCCAATTCATGTGTCTCTAATGAGCTATGTCATGAAAAGGGAAGGGGTTTCTCCAAAAAATTATGTCACATACGAGGCAAATTTAAGGCATGTCATCCACATCCCAAGATTGCTCTTATATGTACATGAAAGGCGATCAACTAGCCAAAAGAGACAATGAAAAGTGGCATATGAGGACAAGGCTACTTAACCCCTTGCCCCAACTTAGTGTAGGAGAAGGATGAGCCAAAATGATTTGAAAATAGGTATCGATTAGAGGAACAAGGTGCTTCAACACAAGGAAGAGCACCACACTCATTAAGATGTTGAATTTTTTACTTAAAGCCTTTCATTCATTAGTAGAATGACCATGAACTCTATGATATGTGAAAAATGAACTCTTGTAGTAAAATTTATTTCATGTTCTTGGAGGGAGAGATATCAAATGATCTTGGGGGAGTCTCCACAAGATACTCTCTTGATCAATATTAGAAGATGCTCCTTTAGTTTGTGACAAAGATATCTCTTGATTAGTACAAGGTGTCATACTTACACAAGAATATTTAGATTGTGAGATTTTGTACTCTCTTTTATAGGAGGGTGTAAAATCTATCCAATTCGAATAATTAGTGTTTTATGTGACAAAATTTATATTAATTGAAGATTTAGACTCTGTTTCTTTCATTTCCTTCAAAGGATAACAATAAAGGCCACTAGTGTCTATGAGTTCAAGATGCAATAATGTTAAATTTGGCTTAGAGGAGTCTTTTTTAATAGTGTTTATATTAACTGAAAGCTTGTTGGTTTCTTTTGAGTGACAATAACCAAGACTACTAGTCTTTTCTTGTGTGAGAGGCTCTATAGGGACACGAATACCTTGTTCTCTAGCACCACATCCTTTTCCACTATAGCCAAGTTGTTTCATAAGCTCATTACCTTTTCCATAAATTTGTTTCATTTCTTTTAGATTTGGTCATCATTTATAATCAATTTCATCAAAAAAAATTATGTAATTTTCTTGATCTTCTAAAGTGGTTGAGGTGGATGCTTTCGAAGGGTCTACTGAATTTTTTGTTATTACCATTTTTTATTTTCCGTTTTTAGAGTCTTTTTTTATGATCTCGTATTCTCCCATGAATGATGTGAAATCTAAGGAACCCTAATCATCTCCTAATAGCTTTGTGACTTCCTCAAAAAAAAATTATTTGTCTTTATGTTGCATAGGTTCTACTTGTGTAGTGGGTGTCAATGTTTTCAAAGGATTTTCCTTATTTTTCTTAATTTTCAAATACGCATTTGGTTTAGGTCCAGCTTCGAGTATGTACACCTTATTGTTGTATACATACTTCATTCTACAATGAAGAGTAGAAGGCACCCCATTCATTGTATGAATCCATGATCTACCTAAAAGAAGGTTGTATGAAAGATTATGAGTCATAACATGGATCGGTGTTTCTATTGTGGCCTTTCTAGTTGTAATAGGCAAAGTGATCACACCAAAAATATTTTTTCCTGTATATTATCAAATCCCTTAATAGCTAAAGAGCCAGGTTGAATTTTTTGATTTATCCATGCCAAGTCTATCCAAAAGGGTCACACTACACACATTAAGGGCTGAGCCATTATCAACAAGGGCTCACTTTATTACCCACCCATCATAGAAAACTATTATCATGAAAGCATCATTTTATTTATGTGCTTCCAAAGGAGGGAGCTCATTTTGGTAGAAAACAAAGCCGACATTCATTCTTTGAATCTTGGCTGCTATGTCATTTAGTGTGCATTAGAAGGGATAGAAACTAGTTGTAAATAAATTTGAATTATGTTATGATAATAAGAGGAAGCTTGAATAAGGTCCCATTATGGTATCTTAGAAGGAGTGCTCTTAAGTTGTTCAACAATATCATACTCCTTTCCACTTTGTGAAGGTAAACAAGGAGGGTCAAGAAAGACAGGGTTAGGCAATGGGAGAGATGTTGAAGGTGTTTATCTTGGTTGTGTATTTTTTCTAGTGTAATATGTATGAGAATAAATATTATAATTCGATTGCTATGAAACATTATTCTTTGGTGGGTAAAGGATAAGTTTGGGTTTGTTTTGAGTGTGTCTAGTCATTGTGAGGGTGGGTAAAGAACTAGAGGATTCTTAGGATGTCCCATAGGGTATGTAGGAGGTTGATTAATTAAGGGGGGTCTAATCGAAACTTGCACATTGAACACCTCAATGATTTCGGTTTGATATATTTATAATGAAGGGGAATCTAGTGTCATCTTTTAACCATCATTTAAGGAAGCCAAAATATTTGCATTTCTTCCATCATGATATCTTCCCTAGTAGGAGAGTTTATAGGAGAACTAGAAACTAAGTGTTCATGGCATTCAAAGGTTCACTCTTCTAAAATGACTTCATCGCAAGTAAGGTAGTTATCAATGGTTGAATTTTCTTGTTTGTCAATGAAATCATTGTCCTGTTGAATAATTTTTTCCCTATGGGAAGAGAGACACATAAGATTCTTATGACTTTCATCGATTATGTTTTCTCACATCAAAGTATTTATCTCACAACTAGGAGAGATACTAGGAGAACAAATGTGATTTTAATGATTGTTTATAATTTCATTCCCTTGTCCCATAATGTATTCCAAAATAGGATAGGTAGGAGAGGAAAAATAAAGAGGGTTGTCATAAATCTTAAAGTTTTGATTATCTAACACCAACATATCCTCATAATTTATAACATTATCACAAGAGGGTAAGATGTTGGGGGATGAATTTAGACTAGTTGGAGTGATATATAGGTAGGTTTCAACGGTCTCTTGTTTTGTTATGTGATCGTCATGATTACCTATAGTAATGTATTGCTTAATAGGAGAGGTAAGAGGAGAAAAACAACTAGGGCTCTCAAAACTCTCATCGATTAGTTCTTCTAGCACCAAAATATCTTCTCCACAACTAGGAGAGATATTAGGAGAAGAATAAATGTGATTGTTATGATTACCCTATTAATTAATTTTTGAGAACCGAACTTGATCTCAGCCATTACGTATAAGTCTTCCATAGTTCAATAGTCAATAATGGTGAGGATTGGCTAATGAATAAGTAAAGGATTTATTAGCCTTTACTTCTACACTTTAGGCTCTCTGAATCCCAGGAGGGTGATCCTGAGAATGTTTAGATGATACTCTTGTGCCATTTTTTCATGAACATTGAAATAAATAGATAATTCTCATATAATAGCTTAACAAACATAATGCATCAAAGAAGTTGGTTGCTTCTTAACAACACTCTACATTCATAGCATGAGAATGGTGAAAATTAACATAAAATAATAACAATTATAACTCATTTGAAGAATTTGATTTAGTAAGTGATTCACTATCGAATTGACAAAGTAAATGTGTTATCTAGATAAGTGCCTTATCCTAAGGATGGAGTCAGTTCTAAAACCTATGACAATCTAATAACAATTTAGTTACAAATAGCATCATTTAAGCTTTGAAGATATTTCATTACAACATTTCAACCTTATATTCTCAACTGAAAACCACCACTTCTTACTAATATCCTAGCATTTAATTGACAAAAACATGTAGCTTCACTCAAGCATTTACATTAATTCTTTGAATTAACAAGCAAGAACAAAACAACATATCGACAAGAAATCAATGGAGAAAAATAAGATAACCCTTCATTATATTATTCATGATTCATGAACCAACTACATAGGAGAGAAAATGGCTTTGAATTTGCACCATTCTATATTTTATTGCTAGTTGTAGTGTAGAAAATTGTATGCTCTTGAAATCAATGCAATTTCACACTTAATTTGGACCTATTTTGACACCCTTGTATTAATTAACCTTTAAAATCATTATTAATAGGCCCCTAAAACACATTATTTTGGATCTCGAGGCTTATTTCAACAAAAAACCTAATAAAATCATTTAAAACATCAAAAATCCAAAAAAATCCAACTCAAAAAGCTAGGGTGGGACTCATTCGCTACCTTGGGTGAATGAGTCCCCCTAGGTGGGACCCATTCACCTCCTTGGGTGAATGAGTCCCATTTGGGGGATTTTTTAATTTTGAGTGGGAAAATCACCTCTTTAATTCAAATTTTTGGTTGTTTTCGGCCTTTGAGATCTAAATAATGGTAAATTAGGTGTTAATTCCTATACAAGCAGGTTTCTAAGTCATTTTTCTCATCCAACTAATCTATGCAAGCATTCTCAAGAGAAATTTTCAACATTTAGGCATTTAAGAGTCTTCACAAGAGCATTCAAGAGCAAGTAATAAGAAAAGTTGAATCTTTGGAGATGCATTAAAGTATTTTTGTAGGTCTTCAATCTCACTTTCATTCAAGATATAACATTGTTAAGGGTTGATCATGGTTATCTATGGTTAATCATGATGGATTCTAGGTTAGGGAGATGCAACTAGCCATTGAGCCAATCCTAAGAACTTGTCTCCTAAGTGATTCCATCCTCCATTATCACTCTACTTTTAGCCTAAGGTACAAGCATCATTAAGTCTCATTTGGGTGATTGGAGATCTCTCAAAGTGAGCCATCCATCTTCATGTTTCTATTCATGCATTATGTTCTTACACATTAGAATAGGATTGCATGGTGTTTCAAATTTCTTAGTCTTAAATACTTTTAAGGCTAGGGTTTACATTCCTATTTACATGCATGTTTCATTATTTCTATCAAGTATTAATTACCAAACTAGGGGTTTGCCCGAGGAAAACCCCCATAAGAAAATCAATTTACATTCTATTTTGTAGGTATTTTAGTAGATTTAGATCTATAACTCAATTTGGAAGGAAAGAGCAGGTGTTGAAGTGCAGATCAGAACTTTAAATCCTTGAAAAAATGAAATAGGATTGATTAGCCAAGGTGCCAAATGAGTCCCACTATACATGTTTTCCAGAACTATTTGTAGATTCGCATACCCTTTTCTAGAAATAGGTTCCAATACAAAAATCCAAATTTGGGACTGATTTGCCTAGATTAGTGAATGAGTCTTAGTTGGTCAAAAAGTCGAAATTTCCAACAATTTAGAGCTTCAATCAGTCATTCCTAGATTTTTAGGTGTACACCATTCATCTTATTGCTTTCTATTCAGTTTCATTTACTGGTACAGGTCATTTTGTAGGCCATTGCATTGAATTAGGGTTTAGTGTTGCATCTTGCATTTCATTTATCATTCCAAGTCTAAACTTTGTGGTGAACCCCTTATTAGATTATATTCAACCCCTAGAACAACCCTCTTGCAAGATCTCTTTCTCCTTTGAATTGAGATCTCAAGGGTTTGTTCTTGAGTGAAAGTTAGTGAAGATTGTTCTTCTTCTAGGTCCTAAACCCTAGAAGCAAGAAAAACAATATTCCACCTTTCACTAGTATTGCTATCAAAACTACATATGCATTAGCAAAATCGAACCTACGAAAAAACTCAAATTTTCTCAGTATTCTCCTTACATTTTTCTTTGTGATCAACTAGAAAACAGTGAACCTTGTACTTCTAGCCTTGAATTCCTTCTTATAGAAACAAAGGATAAAAACAAGCTTCAAGCTAGAGAGTACACATGTCACTATTTAATTGGACTGCTGCAAAAATATTCCCTTTGCAATTATATTTGTGTTTTCAAGTGGAGGGAATGTACATGAGAAAATAATTATTTTCATTTGTAGAAGGAGATCTAGTCCCACATTCCAAAATACATCTATGAGTGGAATTGACAATATCCACATGCTCCAAAAAAGTGTCCACATACACCAAGCAAAGATGAAGGAAAGCATAAAAGAAAAAACGAAAAAGAAAAAGACAAGGAACACATCCACAACTACAATCTTGTCATCAATTTTAAATTGGAGAGAAGATAATATATTATCCATACTTTAGTAAAAGCCTAATATGTACTAGTTCTAGGATATGCATTGTGCTTCTCCCATTTGTTATTCAACATGGTTGTAGACTCAAGACCAAAATTGTACTTTCCACCCCACAATTGCAACTCAATCATCCAATGCATCCAAATATTTTCTCTTCCAAGATTGGAATTCATCTTTAGTGGGCCAATTGAATGCCATTACCTCATCAACCTTCTACCTATAAGGTGAATACTTGGTAACAACCTGATTAGCTTCTTTGTCAAACTCTACCAAAATATTTTTTGCACGGGACAACATATCATGTTACTCTTCAACATGTTCATATCATGCCCTTCACAAATTAATGCAGCCTACTATGAAATAAATTCATTTTTTCTCTCCCAATCCTGTAGGGTTTTGATGTTACCATTATTCATTAAAATGGATGGAAGGATACCATGATGTGTTTCATGAATTTTTTTGATCAATTCCATTATCCTAGCCTCAAAAGGGTCCATACTCCCCCTAAATTCCTAGGTTCCATTCACCATCTAGATGGTGGTCTTAAGTTTTTTAGGTTTATTTGTGTCATTTTTAGCTCCTACATATATCATCCTCAATTCTTGCAATCGATAAATCCATGTTTCCATTAGTGTAATAGCTACCTCCTTATCAATATCAAAAAAATTTATAACAAAATTCATGGTAGAGTATCTAGCATGAATCCCATTCAATTTGTTATTGACCCCTATATTTAGATCTTCTAAAACTATAATGACAATCCTCATATTGCCGACAAAGATTTATCTATTCTTATTATCACATTTTTATTTGTATTCCCTTATTTGTTCAAGCACCTCCTCCTTTTTGGCACCTTCCTCTGTCTATGGTGCTTCAAATGTGTCTAGCTCCACCATTGAAATGGGTATGGCTTCCATATTATAAAGAAAAATTTCCCATGAAGAACTTGTTGGGGGTGGAGTAGAAAAAAAATTCTCAAATGAAGGGGTAGGGGAAGTAGCATCAATATTCATTGGTTCCTCTGATTGCAAATTTTGCAATCTCATTTAAAAATGCTAACTATCTTTGTAACTGTATATTTTTTTGTTAATTCTTTCGATAATCAACTAATAGCTCACTGTATTGCTTTCTGAATTGCTCCTTTTCTATAGTCATACATTCCACTATTTCCTTTGCAAACTAAACAAGATTTACTGACATTATTTCTACTTCAATAGATGATGTGTTTGACACTCTCTTTATTATCAAGCTTCTTCTGTAATCTACAGTAGGCTCTACAATTTTAGGCTTCTTTGTGCTTGGGGCTAAGGCACATATGCTTAGTGTATCCCATTTCTCACTAAATTTAGATCCTTCTAATGCTATAGTAGCTTCCTCCTCTAAATTATAGATAGGTCTATAACATATTTTTATTGTATCAAAGGAAATTGTAGAGGCTAGGTCCCATTCTGGCAGCAACAAGAAACCACTCTTCCTTACCAGCTCTCTACCCTCAGCTGCAATCATTCATTCGAATTTTTCCTTCATCTTCTTTAAAACCTATGCTTGAATAGTTGCATTAGGTATCTCTAGGTGGAGGCTTCTTTTTAATACAACATTGTTGAAAAATTCCTCCTTCTTAGCTCTATAAGAAAATTTTATGAAAGCATTAGACTTCACAAAGGAGTCATCATCAAGGAACCTTATGCATTCCTCAACTCTAACATCACCATTATTATTTACTCTAGTAAGATCAACTTTTATCACCATCACACCCAACTACTATGGCACAATTATTGTTGGTGTAGATGGCATTCCCTATTGCATTTTGTCTTTTGATACCCAAATTTCTTCATCGGATTCATCATCATCATAATCCACAAACCATGTTGATTGGAACTTTTTTTTTCATTGGTGGCTCTTTTGGTGGTGACACATTTTGTTGTGGGGAATTGACATCAATAATTTAAGGTCCAATTGAACTTAGGGGAGATGGTGGTGGCATGTGTGGCACTGGAGAGAGAGCTCTTTGCTCCTCTTGTTGAGAGGAAACAATAGTTGCATCTTATTTATTTTCTTTATTCTTTCTCCTCATGAAAACCTTCATTTTATATACCTTAAGAGGTTGGTATGATGGCCCTTCCTCCATGATAGCAATTTCTCCTCCATCTTGCTCCTCTACTAGAGGATCCTTCCCTTTATCCTGAATTATCCTCTCACCTTCAAGGTGACGAACCATTGTCTCAAAATTATGGAACATATGTTCCATTCTTTGCATCATATTGGGAATCTTATCTAGAGTAGTGAATTTAGGTTCCTTCTCTCTATTACACCCTAAATTGTTAGGTTACTATTTACTATTACTACATAGGGTAAATGTGAATTATGGAGATGAACTAATGATCTATGTACCTTGTGTTTGATAGAGTAAGAAAGGTTTTGAAAGGACCTAGAACCTTTTACAAAGCTAAGAGAAGGACACTTCCAAATAGAAAATTCTCAAATTTTTCCAATAAAACAGAGAAACAATACCAATGGAGACACCGCAGTAGTGCAAAAGAAACACAAAGAGCACCTGGTCACAAGAAACCTAGAGTGACATAACACCTAGGATCAACAGTAGTACTGAGTAAAAGACAAACTTGGCACCAAAACCAAGAGCAACAAAACACTTAGGAAGGGAACTAGTGCAAAGTCAAGGACAAAGAAACAACAAAGGCATTAAGCTAAGAAACAACCCACAATATTTTAGGCCCAAAAAATTGCCTAGATTGTAACAGACCTTCCACTCAATATAGACAAAAATGAGACTAACAATTTCTTACCAAAAGAGGGGTAAGAATCAAAATTTTATGAAAAGATCTCAAAACCAATCACAAACCCCACCTCAATAGGAGAAATGAAAAGAGAAAGTAATAAGGTAGCAGAAGCAGCCAAAAACAACTCCAGATTCCCAAAACTATTCACCTCAATAGAAGAGTATGACATCAAAGCAGAGTAAAAGGAAGCCAAAATCCCACAAAGACACAACCAACCCCCTCCAACCAAACCAATATCCACCACAATAAGAGATAGCCCCACCTCTTTAGGGAAGCGATAAAGGGGGCCAACCAAAAAAGAACACCACTTCCATCTAGATCCACACACACCACCTCAAAATAATATGAATCCACCTCAATAGTAGTCACAAGATGAGGAGGGAGGAAGAAAGAGAGAATGGAGAAAATGGCCACAATACTCATCAACCTCAAAACATTACTTTCAACTAGATCCAAAAACTCCACCTTAATAAGATATGACTCCACCTCCTTAAAATTCACAAAATGAGGAAACAGGAAAAAAGTAGGAACAGAGAAAGCAACACCAATTCTCATTAACCTCAAACCCACTTGGGTTGTGATAAAAAACTAGACTTTCAAAGGATACCTAAAGCCAACCCCCATCAAACACATCAACAACAACGAACTAGCAACAAAAAATCACTAGCATAGACCATACTCCACTACACAAGTGACATACCCCCATATACTTAAGAAAAAACAAGAGATGGCATCACAAACCTTTAGAACCAACAAAAAAGCAACCGCGGGTGACCAAAGAGCAAGCCACATAAGCTAACTACTAGCCACAAACATCGAAAAAGATCCCAACAACAACCAAACCACAAAAGGGTCTCAAAAAACACCTCCTCTATAGTAGCACACTCTCCCACAGGGCAATGCCACAAACACAAAAGACCAATAAGTCCAACAACACACAACTGAAGTGCTTCAGAGAGAGAAGCCCCCAAAATCTTCCTAAACACCATGTGAAGAAAACCTAAAGCAGACCCAAAAAAATCCAATATAAATTTCTTCTAAGACCAAAAGGCCCCAAAACACACAAATCCCATAGCAACTAGAGTCTTAGCCAATAGATGGCAGGCAAGAGATTTGCAAAATAAGTAGTCCTTAGGAAAGAACAATAAAATCTCTAGAACTGAGCATAGCCCAATCCACCATACATCAAAGAGCTCCAAACAAAAGGGGGTTTGAGAAAACAACAACCAAAAAAACTTCCCAAGCACCAAGCCAACTTAGAAAACCTCAGAAAAGAGGCAAAGAAGGAAATAAAGGAAAGATAGAGCCACCAAAAATAAGCTATTGGATGTTGTGGTTTTTTTGCTGATATGTGGTTTTCATTGATGTCAACACTATTAGCATTAATTTCTTTAAGATTGTATGTGTTGAGGATATTGACAAAATTGTAATAAAATATGTTGCAGGTTGTTTGTGAAGTAGTGAATATTAGTATGATGGAAAGTTCAATATGTTGATGGTGAAAAGTTTTATATTAAAGGGTTTGTTTTCAAGTGTATCTAGTTTATCCACCGAAATTTTTAGAGGTTCACATGAATATTTGAGCAAGTTATGATTTTTTGTGTTCCGATAGTTATTCTCTTACTATAGCTGGTGTTCCTGGAAGAAGATAATGTGATTCTAGTAATCTGAGTTGTTTTGAATGCTCCTATTGTGTTTGTGGATGTTTCTAGATCATGATCTATCTATGTTTCACATTTGCATTGATCATTGTGCTTGTGATCGGTGATTTTCTCTTGTGTGTTTACGTTTTTCATGTTTATGTCTGATAGGGTGATTATAGCATCTTGTGGATCTTCGAGGAATATTTTTTGAAGGTTTTTTGTGTTTGAGGATATTGTTTTAGGTCCCTACTATGTTGTGTCCAACCTTGGTTGATTTTCATTAATAATATGTATTGTTTTGGGATGACATTTTGTATTTATTTTATTATTTTGTTGAAGCCGACATGAAGTGATGTAATTCCTTGTTGTGGATATATATAAGCGATTGTTTCTTCATTTGAATGAGAGCTAGCAAGTGTGTGTGCATGAATAGTTTTATAAATCTTTTGAGGGTAGAGAAGAGTGTGGAGAAGAGTGAAGAAGTGTTGATGTGCTTAACCGAAACTGTAATCAGGCATTAGCAAATGCTACTTTCTCAGTTCAAAATTTGGATGGTTGCAATCCAAATGTTTCTATAAGACAGTGATTATTCCTTTGTATTTGAGCAATGACCTCTAGGAAGTGTGCATGAATGCATGTGCATTCCCCATTTATTCTTTTTATACTTTTAACAAGGTATAAACTTGTGGACTAACCTCCATCATTATTTTTCCCTTAACAGGGTTTCCACGTAAAAATCTTGGTGTTATGTGTGTTTTTGATGTGTTGTATATTTATGCTTTCATAGTTATTAATCAGATCTGAGAATAGGGGTCAATAAATTTAATAAGTTTAAAATTATGTGGCAACTGATTCACCCCCCTCTCAGTTTTCTTCCCTTGTGTTCCCAACAATAGGTATCAGAGAAGGTTCCTTGGAAGAAGTTTAACAACTTGAGGTGATCTACAGTGGTGACATATAAGAAGGATAGTTTGAGATTTGATGGAACACATTATTCTCTATGGAAGACTCAAATGGAGTGTCATTTGAGATGCATTGGTGAATCCTACTAGATCATTACAAGTAATAGGTATGTTATTCCTCGAAATGGTCCTACTACTACTGCTAAGATTAGGGATGTTGAATACAATATCAGGGCTAAGGAAGCATTGTTGAGTGCTTTGATTGATTCTAAGATGATGAATGTTATGGATCTGAAGACTGCTTATGAGCTTTGGAAGAAAATGGAAACTTTGTATGAAGGTGATGCTAATGTGAAGATTGCTGAACTAAAAAGTCTGAAAGGAAAATATGAACTGTTGAGAATGGGTGATGATGAGAATACTACTACTTTCATGCAAAGAGTGAATGAAATTGTGTGTGTTATTAGATGTGCTGGTGGACAGTTGGATGAATCATAGATTGTTACTAAAGTGCTTAGAACCTTGCCTGATGCATACAAATTCAAAGCTACAGATATTGATGAGGTCCAGACTGTGAGAAATGTAACCATAAATATTTTGATTGGTAAACTTACTGATTTTGAGTTGAGTGAATTATGTGATGCCCTTCCTAAGATAGAATCTGCATTTAAAGCTACTATCTCCGAAAGAGATAAGAAGAGATATGATCCGGGTGAAAGTTCTTCTAGAAAGGTATTCAAGTATGAGGAAGAAATGAGCTATATTGAAGAAGAAGAGAGAGAACTGGATGAGTTTGAAGCATGTATTATCAAAAGAGAAGCCAGAGGACAAGGTAAGTATAAAGGAAAGTTTCCTATTAAATTTTTTTCTTTCAATAAATTAGGTCATTTTGCATCAAGGTGTCTAGAAAGAGTTCCTAAGTCAAGACCAAACAAGCCTAAATTTCAAAGGAAGTGTTATTATGCTGCTTACAAAAACTATAAGGTTTATGAGATGGATGCCAAGTCAACATTTCTAAATGGTGAATTGCAAGAAGAGGTGTATGTTGAGAAAATTGATGGATTTCAATTGACTAGTTAGGGAGATATGGTTTTTCGGTTGAAGAAAGCATTTTATGGACTCAAGCAAGCATGTAGAGCTTGGTATGCTAGATTGGACAAGTATTTGTTGAAGCTAGGATTTAAAAAAGGTACTATTGATAGTAATATGTATTTCAAGATTGATGATGATAAAAAATTGATTGTAGAAGTCTTTGTTGATGATATCATATTTAGAGGAGATGATGGTTGGTGCATGAAGTTTGCTGATGGGATGCATAATGAGTTTGAGATGTCAATGATTAGAGAGATGAAAATTTTTTTGGGATGGAAAATTACTCAGTTAGATAAAGGGATCTTTATATCTTAGCCCAATTATGTGAAATAATTTTTAAAGAAGTTTGGTATGGAAGATTCAAATTCAGTCGGTACACCCATGGTGACCGGATGTAAGTTGATAACAGATGATGATTCTCCAAAGGAAAATTAGACTAGATATAGATCAATGATTGGTGGAATGCTTTATTTGACACAAACTAGACCTGATATCATGAATTTTGTATGTATTGTTGTAAGATTTCAAGCCAATCCTAAAGAATCTCATGTGACTACTATGAAGAGAATTTTCAGATACTTGAAGGGAACAATTGATTTTGGCCTATGGTATCCTAAAGATGATGATCTTACTTTGAGTTCCTTTACTAATGCTGATTGGGTAGGAGATATGAATGTCAGGAAAAGTACTAGTGGTGGCACATTTTTCTTAGGAAAGAAGCTAATTTCATGGTTAAGTAAAAAGAAGAATGTCATTTCTTTGTCTACTGCAGAGGAAAAATATATTGTTGCTACTAACAATTGTACTCAAGTATTGTGGATGAAGCAGATGTTGAAAGATATCAGAGTTATGTATGATGATATTATTTCTATATTTGGTGATAATTCAAGTACAATTAACATTTCTAAGAATCTGATGCTACATTCAAAGAGCAAGCATATATCTATCAAGTTTCACTTTTTGATAGAGAAGGTGAGTGAAAAGGACGGTAGATTGGAGTATGTTCCTAATAAGGAACAAATTACAGACATCTTTACCAAGTTGTTGCCTAAGTATACTTTTGAGTATCTCAGAGAGAATTTAGGGGTGATTACCTATCTTAACTAGAACTAAGATGCATTGTCTTGCATCAGTTCATGCATTTCATAGTCATATCTTGATTTAGATTGATGTTGTGGTGGTTTTTGCTCAAGGGGAGTAGCTAGATGTTCAAATATGTGGTTCCAAGCTTTTGTGAAGAAAGGAGATCTTTGTCATTGATGCCAGAGGGGGAGAAGAGC
Organism: Sequoiadendron giganteum; assembly: GCA_007115665.2. Classification (NCBI taxonomy): domain Eukaryota; kingdom Viridiplantae; phylum Streptophyta; class Pinopsida; order Cupressales; family Cupressaceae; genus Sequoiadendron; species Sequoiadendron giganteum. Next base: position 268,414,367 of record CM021106.1, read on the forward strand.
AATGTGAAAAATTGTGAATTATCTAAGGAGAAAAGAGTCAAAACCTAAGGGGAGTAAGTGTTGGAGTTAGTTACGTTGATGGTGTTTCTTAGATCATGTGTTGCCATCAATTCCAAAGGGGGAGATTATTGGATGTTGTGGTTATGTTGCTGATATGTGGTTGTCATTGATGTCAACACTATTAGCATTAATGTCTTTAAGACCATGTATGTTGAGGATATTAAGAAAATTGTAATAAAATATGTTGTAGGTTTTCTATGAAGTAATGAAGATTAGTATGATGGAAATTTTAGTATGTTGATGGTGAGAAGTTTTGGATTAATTTTATTTTTTTCAGGTGTATCTAGTTTATCCACCAAAAGTTTCAGAGGTTTGCATGAAGATTTGAGAAATTTATGAGTTTATGTGTTTCGATAGTTATTTTGTTACTGTAGTTGGTGTTCTTGGAAAAAGATAATGCGATTCTAGTAATTTGAGTTGTTGTGAATTCTCCTGTGGTGTTTGTGTATGTTTCTAGACCGTGCTTTATTTGTGTTGCACATTTGCATTGATCATTGTGCTCACGATTGGTGATTTACTCTTGTGTGTTTATGTTTTTCATGTTCATGGTCTACAGGGTAATTATAGCCTGTTATGGATCTTTGAGGAATAATTTTTGAAGGTTTTTTGTGTTTGAGGATATTGTTTTAGGTCCCTAATATGTTGTGTCCGACCTTGGTTGATTCACATTAATAATGTTTATTGTTTTGGGCCAAAAGTTTGTATTTATTTTATTATTTTGTTGAAGCCAACATGAAGCGATGTAATTCCTTGTTGTGGATATAAATAAGTGATTCTTTCTTTATTTGAATGAGAGTGAGTAATTGTGTGTGCGTGAATAATGTTCTAAATCTTTCGAAGGTAGAGTAGAGTGTGAAGAAGAGTTAAGAAGTGTTCATGTGCTTAATTGAAACTTTAATCAGGCATTAGCATATGCTACTTTCTCAGTTCAAAATCTGGATGGTTTTAATCTGAATGTTTCTACAAGACAGTGAGTCTTCCTTTGTTTTTCAGCAGTGAGCTCTACGAATGCATGTGCATTCCCAATTTATTCTTCTTATACTTTTAACAAGGTATAAACTTGTGGATTGACCTCCATCATGTTTTTTCCCCTAACAGGATTTCCATGTAAAAATGTTGGTGTTATCTGTGTTTCTGATGTGTTGTTGATTTATGCTTTCATCTTTATTAACCAGATATGAGAATAGGGGTTAATAAATTTAATAAGTTTGAAATTTTGTGATAGTTTATTCACCCAACCCTCTCAGATGTCTACCCTTGTGTTGCAAATAGAAGCACCAGCATCATGTGCCATAAGATGAGCTACCAAGAAAGCTCAAGCAATAGCTTGACCCCTCCAAGGCTAAGCAAAAGAGGTAAAAGACATCCTCACCCCCTACCCATCCAAAGAAGGCAAATAATAATAGCAAGAAGCATGTCAGAAAAGGGAGAGACTAAAATCCCTAACCTAAGCCCAACCATGTACCTTAGAGGAGTTTCAATCAAGACAAAGTAGGGAAAGGATAGAGCAAAGAAGATGTCCAAAACCACATGCATCAACCCCGACAGGGGTGAACAATAGGGATCAACAAGACAAAATAAAGAACTCCCAAAGACCAACCCACCCAAAAGCCTTGCACAAGAGACTAGAGAAATTTGTTGAAGACACCAAGGAATAGGACACAAAGAAGCCTCATCAATACCAATGCAACTACCAAAGCCAAAAGAGCCCATAACGAACCACAGGAAACACCCACTAGCATCCAACGAAAGAGGAATAGTCCAATAAATTCTTGCACACTAGGAATCACCATCATCATCTTCAGATTTAGAGTTACCATCCCCATTGCCACCAAAGGAATTCAAACCATTTGAATAGCTATTCTTCCCACTCGAGTGCTCCATTTTTTCTTGTTGGACTTAGACTTGGAGGTTATTCCTATACATTGTTATCAATATGAATTTTATCTCATTTTATGTTATCTAATTTGATGTTATTCATGGTGATATACTGCATAATTGAGAATATATGGTTATTGAATTATTGTTATTCTAACTTTAAAAATGTTAATATATACACTGCTTACTGTTGTGAACAATTGATTTCCAAGGCATGTTCTAGTGGTTGCACGTAAATGTCCATTTCTCTAGGGGGAGTGGAAGTATCACTTGGGAGAGGAGTATGGTCAAGTAACTAGTAAATTAAACTATCTGAGCATACAAACAAATCAATTTAGATTCAGTGAATTTAGAGAAACTTTAGGGTGAAATTCAATATAAGTGGACAAGATTTAATTTAAGAAATTAAATCCAAGAATGAGAATATGTGTGACAGGGAGATAAGATTTGGTACATAAAAAGAATGAGTTAGAAAATCAAGTAATTTTAGAAATTACTTAATTTGTGGTGGGAAACTACTATTTTGAATTTAATATTAATTTAATTCAAAATGGCGGAGCCATGTGACGGTAAATAATCATTAAATTATTTACTTGAAAAGTGAGAAATTCAAATAAATGATTTTTATTTAAATTTGGAAAATAATTAAATGAGACAATTAAATAATTAATTGTAATTATTTAATTGTGAAAGAAGTGGGCTAATAATTAAATAAATTGTGGGAGATTTATTTAATTATGGGAGGACTTTAGTATTAGAGACATATTTAAATAAATAAAATTTATTTATTTAAATAGCCAAAGAGGGAAACATGGATTAATTAAATAAATTTAATAATTTATTTAATTCAAATAGGACATTAGACATTAGTGGCGTATTTAAATAAAATGTGATTTATTTAAATAGTAAAGAATAATAAGAGAGGTGAATTAATTAAATAATTGATCGTTATTTAATTAATAGTTGAATTTAGACAAAGGGACATAATCAAATTATGCCTAGAGGAATTAATGAGAAAATTGAGTTCATAGGCCTAGGTCAATTTTATGTGTGTACATTTTTCTCCTCTATGTCGTAATGTAGTTTATCACGTTATGTCAAAGAAAACAAGTCAAGGATATGCCCCAGCAAAGGTATGAAATGCCTATGCCCCCTCATGAAATTTTTCAAATTTTGGCCTAGGGTAAAAAAAATTGGAAAGTGTTCTGATATGCTAAAAGGATGTCCAGAAAATCAATGGTCTAATTGGTTTTGAAATTTGATGACGTTAAGATAGTGAAAATTTCATTTCAAGGCAGTAAAAAGAGCCTTCAGTAATAACCCAAATGGTAAAACCCTAATTTTCAATCTATAAATATGTTTGAAAAAGGTAATCTAGGCATCATTTTCACATTTTCTATTAGAAATTTTGGAGAGAAGAGCGTGAGGAGAAGATAGTGATTCTAATGACACAACACCACGTCTACTGAGTTAGGACCTTCTAATGACCCGAGGGCATAGAGGCACTGATAAGTACCCTTGTCCCACTTTGTTTTCTCGCTTTCATGCATTAATTAGGGTTTTAGGCTAGGTAAATGAATGCATTGTGATGCAAGTGCATTCGTGTAAGTCGCAATTTCCATCGTGTTCGATGCATTTTTTGCATCATGATGCAAGTGCATGGGATGGGTGGGGTCTCCTTTTTAAATGACGCAAATGTTATGGCCTACGACACAAACACCATATTACATCACAAATGTTAAGCCACACAATGCAAGCTTTATAAAATGACACAACTGATATGTAAAATGACACAAGTGTTGAAGAGTTGCACAACTGTAAGCTCGAACGATGGAACCACCTGAATGTGACACATGTACAAAATGCAGTGACACATATGACTTAATGCGACACAATTGCAATCAAAATGATGCAATTGTTGTTGACCAAGGTTGAGTTAGTTTAGACTCATTTTTCAGATGCATTTTTGATGATGCAGGTAGTAATAATGTTTTTCAATGCTATGCAATGTGTGCTAACTCTCATTTCTGCATGTGCATAAACAATTACCACCCATTTATACCCATGAGTTCAAACTAGCCACATATGCATTTAGTGATCAACTGCGAGACAGTGAGCGGTGACGACTGATGAGATTAGGTCTATACTATGTCACATACATGCCCATTATTCAGACAAACAGAGGATTATTGATAGCACTATGCGAGAGGTGGCACTTGGAGACATGCTCATTCCACCTGCCTATAAGAGAGGCTATTGTGACCTTAGAGGATGTGTATAGGATACTTCATATCCCGATCAACAAGGAGCGAGTAGTTTATGATCCTCACCGAGGGTGACAGGCTATGACAGATATGTGTGTGGATGTTGATGATGTTGGACTGGGGATCGAGGGATATGAGATTAGATGGGAGTTTGTGGTTGAGCATTACCCTCGATGGGATTCTATGTTGATGACATTGATTGTCAGAGTCCTCATTCCAGATTGTTGTGGGCACGGGTTCCCTATTGGATGGGGGGATGTATTGGTTCAAATGTGGAGGGATATGATAGTGTTTGTTTGGCGGCCATGCCTACTAGGTATATTGTATCACCAGCTTCATGAGGTTGCATATTAGGAGGGGTAGAGCATTAGTTGTGGGACCACACTCTTGATGATCTAGGCATGGGAGCACATTCCCGTTTTCTACCCACCAGTTCAAATTCAATAGTTGGGAGAGGGGATTCCCTATGTATACTTGTATGTAGGTTCAGTCGCACAGACCTGAGTAGGGGACATATGTTACTGGCAACATAGGATAGATACCCTGATGAGTTTCTTATGGATACCGTATAGAGATTGTGCCTAGTGGCTAGATGAGGGGAGTCATTTGACATTTTGTCGACAATTCAGATATTGGATTGGCAGGACTATACAGAGCTAGTAGATTATTGAGATGTAATTTCCCCAGCAAGTGCTACGACAGTTTGGAGAGCAACAGGGTGTGCCCGTGGGGATGGTTGAGTATGTGTGGTCATCGAGAGAGACCATGTTGAGGCCATCCATAGCAGTGCCCTTGGTAGATCAAGAAATTGATGGGTTATTTGTACAACAGTGGGGGTGGAGAGGGGGGCCAGTAGATGTGAATATTTTGATAGAGTACATGATGCATGGTGGGAGGTTCATAGGCTAATCTCGTTGATAGATCTCGATGGTCCCACACCGATTGATCGGTGATCAATCATTCAATGTGTGCAAAGGGGATGATGGGGAGGGAGAGATGGTGGAAGAGGGATGGATGAAGGCTGAGGGGATGGTGGGAGAGGTGGAGGGGATGATGGAGGCAGTAGAGGTGGTGGGAGAGGTGGAGGGGGTGATAGAGGTGGCAGGGGTGGATATGATGATGGGAATGGTAGGGGTGGGAGGAGGAGGAGAGGTGATGAAGGTAGGAGGCAACCCAGGAGAGTTCGAAAATGGTTGGATGGAGCATCGTTGTCACCCATCAGGGAGGTGCATGAGGAGGAGGGTGATAGGGAGGAGGATTTCAAATAGGAGGGAGAGCGACCGAAGTGGGAGGCAGAGGTCAGAGCAGAGGGGGAGGTGGAGGTCAGAGCTGAGGGATACGTAGAGGTTAGAGTAGAGGGAGAGGTTCCAAGAGAGGAGGACATTTTTGTTGAGCATCGGGCATTAGACATTGAGGTAGAGGATACTGGTGGAGAGGAAGAGATGGATGAGGAGGGGATATATGAGGCTGAGAGGAGGCTGAGAGAGTAGATGATTGATGAAGAGGAGAAGAGTGATAGGCTACCCATTTTCCTGTGGATGCCACCATACACCAAATATTAGCTGATCTCTAGAGTAGACTATGATCAAATAGTAGGAGGCTGATAGATGGGTCTGAGAGTTTGAAAATTGTGTATAGGGCTGACAAGGGATATGGAAAGGGAGATGGCCCAGATGAGTGAGAGTAGAGGCAAATATAGGGCACTATATGAGTAGGTTGTGTCACCTGAGAGATGATATCTTGGGCTATCGAGATCATATAGTAGAACTAGTAGTGGCACCCAGACACACAACAATAGTAGATGCCACAACAATACTCATACTAGCATAGGCGGGTCCACATCCTCTAGGAAGTCATTTGGTAATAAGTCACACCACTCTCAAAGGCATTCATTAGGCCATAGTCATATGTTGAGCCATAGTCATAGGTCAGTGTACTTAGGACACCAGTCAGAGTTGAGCCGACCTCCAGTCATCGACCCCTTAGGATCTCAGAGTCAAGCTACATCCTCTGTATAGGTTACAATTGAGCCAATGAGTCAGCGTCAGTCACCCCATAGTTCACCTCCACAGGATGGAGAGGGAGCAGTCTAGGGATTATATTTCTTTATTATTATGAGACATTTTATATGTTGACTTTCGAGCTTGCGAGCTCCAACTTTGGGATTCCTCTCGATTCTATCCTATGACATTATATTTTTGAGAGATATATATATACAAGATGATTTTGATACGAATTGCATGCTTTGTTTTGATTATCCTATGCATTATGATGTCTATTATATTTGATGTGATGCGACGTTATGCATTAATGATGATTCTATCCTTATATGTCATGATGGTCCTATTTTATATGCTGATGATAATGGTATTCTATATGATGAGATTGATGCATTCATGTATTATGAGATGTATGGATATTGTGCTATATGATGATTTTATTCCTATATGTATGCATTGATGTTAATGATGGTTATGATGTCTATATGTTAATGGAAATGATAGTTTTATGTATCCAAGATGGATTGATGTAAATGATAAACTCATATGTCATGCAATGTGAATTTCGATATTATTATGGAATTTGATTTATGCAAATGTGAAATGTGATAATGAAATACTCATATGGTCATGTATGAAACTATGTTTTTTTATGTCATAGGATATCATCAGAGGATACGAGAAGAGAAGATGAAGGTGGATGTTAGTGCAAAGTAAGATATGTATGTTAGTGTAGAAACAAAAATACTTCAACAATTGCCATAGTACTATAATAGTTGTTTCTCTTAATCATCATTGGGTGGAATGTTTTAATGGCCAACAGACACTATGATATGACATAGGTCAATAGTGTGCAAGGTTGAACCATCTCACATAACAAATATCACAGACAAGGATGATTGTGACTCATACGAGGAACATAATTTACCCTAGTCATTTTGTCATAACCAACCACAAACATACAAGACTAGTCATGTGAAATCATTGCTTCTCTAAATCTCGATGTCAAGACATCCTTGAGAAACTAGCCATATGACAGTTAAAAAAAAAAAATAGAATCATCACACTATGTCGTTGCTCCTCTAAATCCTGAAGTTAGGACATCCTTGAGGAACTAGTAGTAAGCTGATTAAAAGGACAATGATGATTATGATGATATGTCATGGCTCCTCGAATGCAAGGAACTAATATCATGATGACCATCAAAAGGACAGATAGTGTTTGCCAAGTGTTCAAATGTCAAGTTTTTTTATGTTGCAAATGCCAAGGTTGATGGTATCGAGATCTCCAAGTGTCAAGTAATGCCAAATTTAGGAAGGACACATCCTAAATGATGTTGATGTCAAGGAAATTGATTCTTGAATGTCAAGAGAATCCCTCAAAATGCCAGAGAATGATGACGAAGCTTAGGAAGGACACATTTGAAAGCATGAATGACAAGGTTGTTCTTCAGAAGGACACATCTGAAGAAGAACTATGATTGACAGGTTGAGTTTCCTTGATAGAATTTGATAAGATGATAGATTTGATCACAAGTCGATGCGGACATGCGAGTTTGATTGAGATGTTGGTTAAAAATACTGTTTAAGGTTTTTGATAGATTTTCTGCTTAGGTTGAATGATTCAATTGATTTGAAAATATGTGACTTGTGTGAAAGTGCAGTGCCATGAACCCTAATGAATTGACCTAGTGCAACCTTGAGGCTCATCGATTGATGGCCTTGCCTATGCCATGCACTCAGAGACCTTGTATTTCGACACGACCAATGACTTTGTCTAAAGGACAAAATATTGAGTCATGATTTTATCTTGACAAACCTAAAAAGACACACCTAATGTCTCGAGGATTCAAAAATGAATCTTTCCTACGTAGCAAATTTTTAGAGGCAACGCGATTCGAACTTTAGGACAAAGACTAACTGACATAACTGACTTAAACAAAAGGACAGGTATTGACTTTGTTTTTGGGATTTTCGACGCTTTTCAAAAAAATTATGTTTTCTTTAGGACATTTTCTGATTTTGATGACTTTTATTAGGACTATTTCTAATTTTTATGACTTTTTTCAGAACTTTTTCTAATTTTTATGACTTTTTGCAATTTTTTATGACTTTTTTAGGACTTTTTCTAATTTTTATGACTTTTTTTAGGAATGTTTTGTGAATTTCATGACCATGTGTGATACTCACTCTAGGAAAATGATAAAGGTCTTTCCCCAAGGTAGGTCAGGGATTACCAAAGAAGAATGATATGGAAAAGGGCACATGTGGGATAAAATGCAAGGATATGCAAGGCGTGATGTCAACCACTACTAGCCATGGATGAAAATGACATGATTGATGGAAAATGTCATGAATATCTAGATGGCATGGTTATGCAAAGTGGATGAAGGCCAATTGGAATGATAGGAGATGGTGAAGCAATGATCGACTACTCATGGTGCATGTTTACCGAGTTTTCACCATGGTACTTATCCAAAGCACTTGTTTGCTAGGGTTTCACTATTGGACACATTTATTTATTTATACTATTTTTTCCATTTTTTGATTTTTTGGTGTCACCAGGATGTCTATTTTCCAGGTTTTCATCAAGGTGGCGATTTTGTTTTTTGATTTTTTCCATTTTTTTTGTATTTTTGAAGTTTTGGACAAGCTCTCTAATGCTATGTATAGAACTTTTGTAGATATGGGTTGTTGATGGGTTTTGTCAACTATTCTCCATTAGACATGGCTAACTGATAAGCACCAGAACCAAATGTTGCAATAATGATATAAGGACTGAGCCAATTAGGCTCAAACTTTTTAGGCTCCTCACAATCAACCCAATTTCTTAGATTTTGCATGAGGACCAAGTCACCCATTTCAAATTTTTTGACCATCACTCTTTTATTGTAGCTCCTACAAAGATGATTTTGATATTCCTGTAAGTGGTTCAAGGCATTTTGTCTTCTTTTTTGTAGCATTTCTAGTTCATGTAGGTGAAACTATTTGTATTCTCCATCATCGATCATTCCCTTCAAGGAGACTCAAAGAGAAGGAATTTCAACCTCAATGGGCAATATAGCTTCAGATCCGTAGACCGCGGAAAATGGAGTGGCTCTAGTGGGTGTGTGGATGCTTGTATAGTAGGCCCACAAGGAAGGATTGAGTTGCAGATGCCAATCTTGGCCAGCATCGATGATGGTCCTCTTAAGAATGTGAAGAATTGTTTTATTGGATGCCTCATCTTGACCATTGCCTTATGGATAATATGGTGTGGAGAAATGGTGTTGGATGTGGAATCATTCACAAAGCTAATAGACGTCTTGATTTTTGAAAGAATGACTATTATCTGTGATGATGGACTATGCAACACCATACTGGTAGATGATGTAATTAAGGATAAACTTTGAAATTTGCTTACCACTGATGTAAGTTAGGGGGACGACTTCAATCCACTTAGTGAAGTACTCAGTGGCGGTGATGATGAACTTATGGCCATTGGAGGAGGATGGATGGATTTTTCCCATGAGGTTGAGTCCCCATTGTGTGAAGGGCCATGGATAAGTGATTGCTCTCAGCTCCTATATAGGTGCATGGATTAGATCGTTGTGCACCTGACATTTTTGACATGTTCTAACAAACTAAAGAGCATCTTTTTCTACTGTCGGCCAGTAATACCCAAGTCTGGTGACTTTCCTAGCTACAATTGGGCAACTCAAATGAGATCCGCATATACCCTCATGTACCTCACATAAATTTTTGTGAGCTTCATGAGTGTCGAGACAACAAAGAAGGGTGTTGTCAAAGGTATGGTGGTAAAGGGTGTCACTGACGATGGTGTATTAGGCAACTTTTCAGATGAAGGATTTATGTTGATTATTGGATAAGTTGGGTGGAAGGGTTTGGGACTTAAGATAATTATAGATGTCTTGATACCAAGGGGAGCTAGGACCAACAAGTTCAAAAACCATTTCTAACTCTGGAACACCGTATGTAGGAACCAGTAGTTGTTCCACTAAGAAGTCGAATTGTGACACATTTTTGGGGATGTCCAAGAGAGATCCAATAGTTGCCATTACGTCTACTGCTGTATTTTTTTCCCTAGGGATTTTTTCAAAGGCGATCAAGCTAAAATAGGTCAGGAAGTTATCCACCATTTTCTTGTAGGGAAATTTTTTTTATCCTTTGTTTCATAATCAAAATTCACTTGGTTGATAACTAACTGAGAATCTCCAAATACTAGCAATGTCTGAATTTTCAATTTTATTGCCATTTTGAGTCTTGTGACTAGTGCCTCATATTCTGCAATGTTATTGGTACAAGGGAAGGTGATCTAAAATTCCTTTGAAATGTAATACCCTTGTGGTGTGATGAACAAGATACCATGTCTTGAGCCATGACCAATATGAGACCCATCAAAATATAGTTTCCAAGGTGATGTAGGTTTTGCGTGAAAGATAGAATCATCAAGAAAATCAAATATCAATGGATGATTTCCTTGGATAGGTGCATCTACAAGTTGATCACCTATTACTTGTCCTTTTATTGCCTTGCACTCAACATATTGTATGTCTTATTCACTCAAAATCATGACCCATTTTTCCAACCGAACTATCAATGTTGCCTGACATAGAAGATACTTTAGTGGATCAATCTTTGCTACCAACTGTGTTTGGTGATTCAACATGTAATGTCTTAATTTCTCAGTGGCAAAGACAACTGCAAGATAGGAATGTTCCACGGATGTTTAATCGAGTTCATATCCTATCAATGTGCCACTGATGTAGTATATGACTCTTTCTTTTTCTTCGTAGTCATTTTCTGCCAATAGTCCCCCTAGTGCATTGGTGGTTGCAGAGAAATACAAGATCAAGGTTTTTCCTTCAGTGGAAGGAATTAGTATAGGTGGTGTCAATAGATATTCGTTGATTTATTGAAAGTTCATTTTTCATTTATCTATCCACACAAAGGGGATACTTTTGCGCAAAAGCTACTGAAATGGCAGACATTTGTCTGCTAGCTAAGCAATGAAGTGTTGGATGGACTGTAATCTACCTTGTAGTGTTCTTAGCTCATTGATTCATTTTGGTGGAGGCATGTTTAATATTTCTTTTACTTTTGCAGGGTAATCTTCTATGCCTCTTCATGATACTATGTAGCCCAATAGTTTTCCTGAAGTAACCCCGAAAACACATTTTTCTAGGTTGAAATGAACCTTGTAATCTTCTAGCTGCCTAAATTTTTTATCTAGGATCCTGAGATGATCTTTCCATGTCAAATATTTGGCCAAGAGGTCATCCACATAGTCTTCCATTAAAGTATGCATGAGATCAGGGAATATTGTTGTCATGGCTCTGTGGTATGTGGCACCTGCATTCTCTAGGCCGAAAGGCATGACCTTCCAATAGTATGTTCCCCATGGGCATGTGAATTTTGTTTTTTGTTGATCCTTGGAGGTAATGTGTATTTGATTACAGCCCGAGAAACTATCCATGAGGTAAAACATCTCGTATCTCGTGGTAAGATCAACAATAATGTCTATGTTCGGCAATGGGAAATCATCTTTTGGACAGGCCTTGTTTAAATCTCTAAAGTCTGTACAAATTTGGATCTACCCATTTGGATTGATGGTAGGGACAAAGTTGGAAATCTAGTCAACATAGTTTATTGATCTTATGAATCCAACGTCTAGTAATTTTTTTAGTTCAGCCTTCACAAGTAGCATGATCTATGGATGCATTTTTCGTAATTTCTGCTTGACTAGATTGATACTTGGAATTAAAGGAAGATGGTGCAATACTAACTTGGGGTCTAGCCCTAGCATGTCAGCGTATGAACATGCAAATTTAATTGTACTTTTGAAGAAAAATGTTTGAATTCGGGTTTTTCTTCTTCTATCAATGATGCAGAAAAGAGAACCATTTTGGGATTCTTTGGTGTAGCTATGTTAACTTCTTTAGTGTCTTCAATAAGAATTGTTGATTTTTTCTATGTTATGGGAAGAAATTCCAATCCTTCATCCTTAGGCACCTCTAAGAGGTTTTCACCTTTAGATACGTCCTTTATTTTTACTATTGAATTTTCAGAAGGTGCCTTGCGATTTTCACCTAAAGACCTATCTTTTTTTGTTTTATTTTTTAAATTTTTATGACTCGAGGATTACACAGCCTCTACAAAGTATTCCACACAATCTAGATAAATATAGAATCCTACCTTGTGATCACCACTTGGTATGCCCTCACGGAGTCCCATGAATTTTGTAATGGCCCTGTCATTCTAAAAGATATCCATAGCTGCGAGCGGGTCTTGTTGGTCCTAGTCAATGAGTTGTGGGTAGAAAAATAGAATCCCATCATCAGTGTTGGTAAAGGATGGTGAGGATGTGGAAAGCATGCAAATGGAAGCCTCAAGTGTGAAGGCAGAATTGTCATCTTCACTTTCCCAGTTACATTCGATCTAAGGACTATCTTTAGAGTTAGATGAGTTATTTTCTTGGTCATAATATGGGACAAATAGATCAACATCATGATCAGTGGATGGTAATTCAAAGGCATGTATAGTATGTTTAGGCATGTTGGGCTTCTGGGTAGGCTCGAGAATGGGGTAGGATGATGTAGATGTTATAACGACAATTTATGCTCATTTGGGTTCCAAGGGATGCTTACCCATTCTTTATGTTTAGAATGGTGATCTATAGGGTCAATGTTGGACATCTGTCTAAATATTTCCTCAAAAGGGAGATTTTTGGGTTCCAAGAATAGTTCATCAATATCATAATTACTCAGGGTTCTATCAGATCCCCATTCCCATTCATGAGAGTCAGTTTCTGTAGGGGAGTCTTCACATGTCTCGACACTTTCAAGAGTCATTATGTCCTTACTTGGAAGTACTTAGGTACGTCAATCATCAGTTTCAAGTTGCTCAAACCCTAGCCTTAGATACTTTGGCCTGGAAGAAGGAATGATAGGCTCTCTCCTGCCACTATTGCTTGGTCCTAGTCCACTAGTTCCATAAAAACTGCGAGCTTTGCATATCTTGTATCCTTTTCCATTAATATTTACAGGTAATGGGGGTAATTCTATTGGGTCCTTGTAAATCCAAGTAGATAAGTTTTAAATTTCCTCCTCATTCATGTCTCCCCATAATGTGAATACCATCTTTAGAGGAACCTTGAAAGTCTTCTTAGTCTCAAGTGTGAAACAAGGTCAACCATAGACTTTAGTTGGCTTGGGTATTATTGTAATACAGTAAGCCATATTCAATTTGAATTCTCCACATCCAATATCCTGGATCTAAAAGTTAGTACTTGGTATGGAGTCCAAGGAGGATGGTGTGACAGAAGTTGACAGAGGGGATATGGATGACTTGGTAAGTGTGGATGGGTCAATGTATTTAGAAGAAGTGGAAACTCAAGCCTCTCAATTGATAGGCACCTAGTGCTCAATAGTGGCTCTCAGGTTGGTACAGTATTGAAATGGGTCAGGATCCCTTGGGATAGTAATTTCAGTGCCATCGAAAGAGAACTTTAGACATTGATGGTATGTGGAAGGAATGGCCTTTATAGCATGAATCCATGGGTGACCAAGTAATATATTGCAATGTATATCATGATCCAGGGCTTGGCATGTTGTCTCTATGATAGCTGGTCCCACATGAATTAGAAGTGTGATGACGCCTTTAGAAGCGCGTTCTTCATCATCATATGCTTTTATCACCATAATCTTGGTAGCATCCACACAAGGATCAGAGAAGCCAAGAGCTTTAACCAATTTTAAAGAGACGATGTTCAACCCTGCTTTGACATCTTCTAGTACTCATCTAACCTTATACTTATGGATAAAAACCTCGATATGCAGGGCATCGTTATGAGATGGTTTTGGTGAGGAATAGTCCAGGTTCAAAAAATTATTGTGATGAGGTGAAGTCAAATATCCAACCATAGTTTTGAAATGGTTGAAATCAATATTCTTTGGGATGGAAGACTCTTGCAGGACTTTATCCAAGATGGCCTTATGCATGGGTGAAATGTGGAGCAATTCAAGGATGGATATTTGAGCTGGCATTTTTTTCAATTTCTCGATAAGGTCAAACTCTTGATTAGGTTTTGACTGTTTAGTAGATGGATCTGGTATGGTAATCTTGGGCTAATGAGTAGAGGGGCCTAGGATGGTGACCTTACCTCTATGTGTAGTGACATTGCATTCTGGGGCTTTTTTAATAGTAATGGTATTGACACATTTTTCTTCATCTACAGTGCGAAGATTATTAATGATGGGACCATCAAAATAATTGAAGGCAATAGGAGCATAATTGGCTTGACTATTTCTATTCTTTATTCCAAACGATGAGGGGTTACCTGAAGAATGGTCCTGTAGTGGGTTCTTATGGATTGTATGGTCTGCATTAAATGCAAATGATTGACCTCCCAACTCAATGGTGCAGTTTTCAATAAGATCTTGGACAAGATTTCTGAGTTGGTGACAAGAGGATGTTTTATGCCCTTTAACACAGTGGTAGTCACAAAATATATTTTCATCCCACCATGATGGCTTAAATTGAACAAGACCATATGGTTTAGGATCTTCCAAAGTTATGACACCATTTTGAATAAGTTTCTTTAAGACAACTTCGATGGCCTCACCCAAGGGGGTGTATGTGCATTTTTGAAATTGCCATGTTTGACATGGTTGCCTTTGATTTTATTGAGAAAGATTGTTTTGAATGGAATTAGTAGTTGGTGTCGGTGTAATCACAGGTGCATTTTTCTTTTGGTCTCCTTTTATTGTGAGGACAGGACCTATTGCATTGATTATTTTCACATCGACCACACCATCGCTAGTGATGTGTTTATTTTTAACCCAGTATTTGTTTGTCATTGGAAGCACGTGGGTTGGTGTTTGTGGTAGTGTTGATTTATTTTCCACCATACCTTAGTTCACCTTTGGCAAGTAAGGCCTTTCAAGTTGAACACCCTTTTAGACAAGGTAATAAAGGTGGTGCAACAATGGACTTGTAAGCTGTATTTGAGTGGTCCAAGGAGATTTTTTACAAACATTGTGAATTTCTCCTTTTTGGGTATCTCTACAGGACATCAGCTTGCTAGGGTTCTCCATCTTTGGAAGAATGGGATAAAATTCTCACCTGTGTCTTCTTGAGTGAGTCAGCATAATAATGTGATGTCAGTATTTGTATGAATGTTATATGCGTAATTTTCAACAAACTTGTTGGTGAATTCATCCCATGATTTAATTCCTTTAGGCAATTGTGCAAACCATTCTAGTGCATGACCTGCGAGACATGTAGAGAAGAGTCTCATTAAATAAGTGTGTTCATAGGCAATTTCCATGCAACTGGTAGTGAATTCTCTTATGTGTTCAATGAGATTGGTTTTTCCTTTGTATTTAGGGAAGTGTGGTACCACATATCCTAGAGGGAATGGTGGAATATAAAAGGTTGTGTTGAACAGATATGGACATAGGTCATATGACATGTAAGACTTTTTATTTGATAGTTGCAAGGTTTCCACCTGTGTTTGTAGAGCAACAAGTATGAGTGTGAGTGCCTCCACAATTGAGTTGTTTGTAGCATCAAGCATGTTGGTGATAGGTATGGCCTAATTTCCCACTTGTTGTGATGAGGTGTGTTGATTTGGAATGTATTGTTGGTGAGAAAATTATTAGGTTCAATTTGGCAGTTGTTAGAAATGAATGTTTTGATTAGGGATTTGTTGTTGTGCATGGACTTGAGAAGCGTAAGTTGGGATGTGGGTTCCATCCATGTTGGATTGAATTTGAGGACCTTGCTGGCCTTGAGAATGTTGATGACCAAATGTAGTTGTATATTTGGTGCCTTGATTGCCTTGCCCAAAGAGATAAGTATGGCCTTGTGAAATTTTGGTATTTTGTCTCAAGGGAATGTTTGTGTTGGCATGTGATGAATTTGGTAAATTCAATTGAGTTCCTTGAATGACAACTCCTCGTTTATTCCTCCCAAAGGGGTTTGATGAGTTTGTTTCCATTCTATTAGAGGAACCCAATAAAAGGTTTGTGGATGTCCCCATAGAGCTAGATGAAGCTCCAAAGAGGTTTGATGTTTTGGTGACCATTTTGCTAGATGAAATCCCAAATGTTGATCCAATAGTTTGTAAGGAAACTATGGATGTTTGTTGAGAGATGAAATGTGATGTGTTTTTTGGGTTGATGATCCCCCAATAGACGTTGTATTGACCACATTGGATGTATTGGTGGTAGCAACACCAAGGGAGGTAGCATTAATGGTGTTGTTGACATTTTATGTGGTGGCTCCCATGGAGGCATTGTTTGCATCATGTGATTGGCTTGTTTGATTGGTAGGATCAGGAGATGTTGCTATTATGGTGTTGAGGTCAAATCCTTTTGGTAACCTAGCCCCTTCATCAAGGAGCATAGCTAGATATCTAGCTGAATCATTTAAGACTAAATCTTCCACAAAGGAGACCACTTTTGGATTTTGGGCAGCAACTTGTATGTCTTTCTCAAAGACTTCCCCCTTTGCATCTTTGAGGATGAATTGTTCAAAAGGATTGTGTGAAGAGGATGGAATGGATATCTCACTCAACAAGTTTATGAAATAATTACCCATGTTGGTATTTGCATTCATATCATTAAGGAAATTATTTGCATTCATGTCATTGGAAAAATTGATTAGGTTGGTGTCTTGACCAAAAGAATCCATGAGTCTTCCTTTTCTCTATAGTCCTATTTCAACCATAAAAGTTTTACTCAACTTTGGGGATGGTGGAGGATGACACTATGTATGAAAATGTTATGACACTATGTTTTTGGTTTTTTGGAATAAGGAATTCTTATTGAATGATGAATAAAAAGGAGAGTAAAATAAGTAGACTAAATATGTATGCAAATGTAAAGGAGATGCACACTTAACCATACAATGTTTTCGCATTGTCTCAATTTTGGAATGTCGATGGACTTGTAAAAGAAACCAATGAGGACAAAGTGAAGTTTCCACACTAGACTATTGAGTGGGAAATGGTTCACAAAAGGTAATGACTATAGGAAATGGTTTGATCAAGTCCAATGATGACCTACTCTTGAAGGCAAAGTTTTGACAAAGAATGGTAAGGAATCCTCTCCTAAAATCTAAAAAATGAGTATCTAGAATGGTGGTAAAGCCTAAGGATGCAACTAAGGAAGTGCAATGAGAAACCTATGGAAAACTAAGAATGAAACCTACAATGCAAGGATGAAGGAAGTTGAGAAATTCTTGGTCTTGTTGTGGATAAAAATTGTAGAGAAAGATGTGTGGAACCTGTTTGGAGAAGTTGAACCTCAAATTTCTGACAATGAATGAAATTTTAGGTTATTGGAAATTGCATCATTGCAAATGTGTTCCAGGAAAGAAAATGAATCATAAGATTGGAAAAATTGGCATTTGAGAAAGCATATGCGATGCAATAGAGCAATTGCGACATTTCGTAAAGAAAATGTGGTGTGAAATAGGCAAATACAATGTTTAAGATTGCAAATATGGTGTGATAGAGAAATTATGGTTTTGGAAGAAGGAAATGCAGTCCAGGATAGAAGATGCATCACAAAGTCTGGTTTGTGTCAAATTTCTAGTAGATTGTGAATTTTTTTTGTAGTTTTAAAGTGTTATTCTAGATTGGAAGAGGATGTTGATTTGTACATTTTTTCTGAAAACACTTGGCAAACACATTGTAGAGAGAAAAAAATTGTGATAACAAACACATAGAAAACATGTAAAATCCTATGGTTTGAAAGACTATTCTTTTGGATTGCACATGGATTTTACTCCAACTGCACTTTCTCTTAGTAGATGAATTCAGAAGCTTGGCCCCATGGGCTCCCCCTTACAGTGCACTCACTTCTCAGGGAAACCAAGCTTCCAATCCCAATGAATCTCCCATGGTAGGCTAATCAACTCTACTAAAAACTGTGAGAATGTGGATGCCTTCACAACGACCGTTGCTACACCAAAGAATAGATGAAGGATTTTGGCCTCACTATAACAAGGGTTTTAATGTGGGCATTTCATTCATGGGGGACCATCCATGCAGCAAGAGACCATTGTTTCCCTTCTGTTCAGAATGATCATCGTGATACTCAAAATTTCCTCGAGTACCCACACTTATATACCGGTTGGAAGTCACTTGGATTTAGCATGTTACCAATTGGGTCGTTCCCTAGGGTCATTAATTTTTCCCACTAGGAAGGCCCTCTAGGATAAACAATAGTGAGTTAGTATATATGTAGTTCAATGAATCTTTGTTTTCATAAACAAAGAGAGAACACATGCAATGTACTAGGCTCACACTAGAAATAGTTTATTCATTATTAAGCCCAAATTAAAATATGAAGGGTGACAAAGTAACCAACTTGTTAGTGTTTTTATTTCTCGAGATTGCACAAGGCACAAGATAGTTGCATACACACTTAGGAGATCATTATGATATCACAAAACGCATCAAACACTTGTTCATTTTAATTGTTTGTAGTGTGAGGCAAGCAATTGTTCATTTTAACCCAATGCTATGAAGAGTGTAAGTTTATTTTAATCCAATGAGTAAACATGCATGATTGTGTTCTTTTTAACCCAATGGATATGTATGTATGTTCATTTTAGCTCATGAATTGTAATTCAAATTTGTTTTTTTGTTTGATTAAAATTATAGAAATAAAAAAGAATCCAAACAACAATGGGGTTAGACTCCTTGCCACATGCTGCAAAAAATATCAGTAGACCAAAAAGCCTTTAACCTATGAAGCAAAAATCTGGGAAAACTGTGAAAAATCCAAAAGGAAAACCTTAAAAGAAAAATACATCGCGGCAGAGCGAATGTGGCTTGAAAAGACTGAATGCATCATTTGAGGGAGCGATTGTCGCTCTAAAAAGAAAGTGTGGGTCTCTAAATATCAAATATGTTGCAATAAAGTGATTGTGTCGTTCTTGAAAACAAATGCAGTGTGGCAGAAAGATTGCGTTGTTCCCAAAAATGAATGTTGTGTGATAGAGCGATTGTATCACAGAAGGTGGCGATTGCGGTGTTTCGTACCTGTACGTGCAAAAAATGACCAAAAACCATACAAAAATCTATTCTTCATTCTCCATGGTGGACCTCCATTATACCTTCTCAACTTGCTAAAAATATGAGGTTGCCCTCATATTTGTGATGAGCAATCTAATGATAATGACAAGTCCTAAGAAAATTTTGAAGGATTCTTAAATGATTATGCAAGAAAACTAAGTCCTACATGCAAACTAATTAGAAAAATTACAAAGGTGGAGACAAGAAAATAAGGGATGCAAGATTCAAGATTTGCAAGATGTCAAAATGAGAACAAAATTGGCATTTTATAGAAAATGCAATTTTGAATCAATGGACAAGATTGAAGATTGAGAAGTGCCCTAGAATCAAAGGTCAAGATTAAAAATAACAACCCAGAATTAGCGTTAGGGCAACTTTAAGGTGAAATTCAAAATGAGTGGACAAGATTTAATTTAAGAGATTAAATCAAGGAATGAGAATATGTGTGACATGGAGATAAGATTTGGTACAGAAAAAGAATGAGTTAGAAAATTAAGTAATTTTAGAAATTACTTGATTTGTGGAGGGAAAATGTTATTTTGAATTTAATATTAATTCAATTCAAAATGGTGGAGTCATGTGATAGTAAATAATCATTAAATTATTCACTTGAAAAGAGAGAAATTCAAATAAATAATTTTTATGTAAATTTGGAAAAGAATTAAACGAGACAATTAAATAATTAATTTTAATTATTTAATTGTGAAAGAAGTGGGTTAATAATTAAATAAAATATGGGAGATTTATTTAATTGTGGGAGGACTTTAGTATTAGAGACATATTTAAATAAATGAAATTTATTTATTTAAATAGCCAAAGAGGGAAACATGGATTAATTAAATAAATTTAATAATTTATTTAATTCAAATAGGACATTAGACATTAATGGCATATTTAAATAAAATGTGATTTATTTAAATAGTGAAGAATAATAAGAGAGGTGAATTAATTAAATAATTGATCATTATTTAATTAATATTTGAATTTGGATAGAGGGACGTAATCAAATTATGCCTAGAGGAATTAATGAGAAAATTGAGTTCCTAGGCCTAGGTCAATTTTATGTGTCTACACACAACTATCAATATGTTGGCAATGTTAATAGATGTAAGTGAATAGGAAGTAGGGATATATACATATATATAGTAAATGCAGGTATCCCTAGGGATATTCACATCGATACAAGCATACGTTGACAAATGAATAAGCTCTTATATATGCATCGATATAGTATACCTATGTACATACATGTACATAGAGCTATATACAAGTACATATAAATGTATATATGCAAACATCCTATATAATGTGGATATTGATAATAATATTATTATTGCCTCATGAATTTACATATATATTGGGTGTATGCTAACTAGCTGACGATATATATTTAATCAATATATATATGATTATATATTAAATATTATATATATATATGTTTAATATATTTAAACTATAGTTATATATATAATAAAATATATAATTCACATCATTCAACTTTGGAAATTGAATTATTTGTAATTACTTGAGTTGATTTAAATAAATGAATGATTTCAACTCACGTATTGGACTTGGGCTTATGAGAAGAATTTTAATTTGAAAGAAATATGACAAAGTGAAATCGCGCATTTCCTGGTTATGATCACGCAAGGATAAATCCACAAAAGGTGTTTAAATATTTTGACCAAGTCAAAATCTGAAGCAAGAATATATCCAACATAGTAATTGAACTTTGTTGGCTCAACTTGAAATATATTTGATAAAGGCTATGTGAAAGAATAACGATTGAAATTTTCTTTTAAATATGAAAACCCTGCCATCTTATAAGTTTAGTGCCACCTATGAAACTATTTTCTGTAGGTGTTGATTTATGAAATTATCCATGCGCTTTTGGAATTAGTCTTCATAATTCCATTAGAATTGGAGGATAACTCACCATGCTAATTGTTGAGTATGGACTCGAATTGGTGCCACCTACTAGTTGAACAAATCAAATGGCAGTGGTGTCAATTCACATGCCATGGCTATAGGGAATGTTGGAGGTTAAGATCACTATAAATAGTAACCTAACTCTTCTAAATCATATTCATTCACCATTCTGATTATTCCTTCATCAAATTTTATAATTTGTCCTTTGTGATTGCCTTATACACCAATTGTGTATCATGTTTTGCAATAGTATATGTTCATTCTTCAATTACTGTGTGAACAATATTTGCAGCCAATATTCACAATTTTGAGTGAACATTATATACAACTAATCTTCACATTTTTGAGAGACCATAGTTATAGTTAGTGTTCACATTTCTATGATTTACTATTACCTTGAGAGAGACGTATTCTACCCAAGGAATTCATCATTTTTTGTTAATGATTTCTTAGTGTGGAAAGAGGGAATTTTGTGAGGAAGAGTTTTCTAATTTTGAGAGAAGAATGCTTTCAACAAGAAAGGGAGTGAGAATTGACTTGGGAAGCTAGGTTAAGCTGAGAAACCAAATGAGAAGGTTGCACGGTCAACACTATCTAGGAAAGCGATAACAAGAATGGGGTTTTCTACTTCTTATTGTTTACAATGAATTATTATATTTTCTACACTATATGAAATGTCTTTTTTTCCTTTGTAATAGAATTATTTTTGATGTCTTCTAAAAAGGGAATTGAAGCTTTTATGCTGCTTTTTATAATGTGTTTTGAAGTACTCCATATTTGGATATTTTCTTGTCACAAATACTTAATTGTATTAGATATGTCAAAGAGATATCTTGACACAAGTATTTAGCTATGCTGGAAATATCAAAGAGATTACTTGACTGAGAAATTGAACTATGTTACATATGGTACAACATAGGTAGTTAATTCTACTAGATATGTTGAACATGAAATGCAAACTATTTATATTTACTCCATAGTAGGAGTTGTGTGTGTATCTAGTTATTATATACTAGACTTGATTTGAATGCAAGAGTCACTTGAGGTACACCCAACTAAGTTATTAATTGAAATTAGAAAGCTTGTGTTAATCCTAGGATAAGCATGGGAGTAGCTTGTGTACTTACTTGCTAAATAGATTAATTACTAAGTAGATTAGTATATTTTAGGCTAGTCTAGGGTGACAAATTTACCCATTGAAGGATAATACCTATGTGTAGCTAAAGATAGCCTTAAGTCAAATCAGCCCTTAATAGTGGATGTGACAAATGACCCTCAATAGAACATACAGAATGAAGTTTTTTGATCAAATTAGTGCAATGTACAACATCCACTTAGATTGTGTGATGCTTCATACTACACTGTCAGTTCACTATGATCCTGTATTACATGCTAGTTTAAGAGTTTTCAGGTTACACATGTTCTAGCTATGTAGGAAGCAACACTATGCTTAGTTGGTTGTCATTATCAGTTACTCTACCAATCTCTTTGTCGAAGGGAAGGGCCATCTATCAAGTGATAGATGTGTGGGGGACCACATTAAGAGTCCATGGTTGGTAGAAAATCACCCAAGTGATGTTTTCTTCCACAACACGCGATAGAAGAACCAAGATTTGAAAGAACTGATTCCTGGACCTTCTTACAACTGTTAGTTCTAAATCTCACTGGAGCTATGTTTGTAAAGGTATATTTTCTTGTTTGTTATGTGCAAGATTGTCATGGAAATAATAGGCCCTTAAGTGGCGATGAAAATTTAGAAAATAAAAGTTAGGAAACTTGACATAAAAATTTCAATAAGTTATCTCTTTTACTTCAAAAATATGTAAGAATAGAATCTGGAGAAAATTGAATGTAATTTCTAAACTACTAGGTTTATTAAAAAAAATATATATTTGGTGAAAATTTGAAATTTCAATGCAGGAGTACTTAAATTTTAGGGAAAAAATAAGAATTAGTTGTGTGTCTGACCACCCTAACCACAATAAAATGATAATATTTTTTTTATAATATTTTAGATATAAGTAGATGACTCATGTCCCGATGTGATGCATATTGTTTTTAAATTTTTTTCCAAGTAAATAATTAATTATGAATTTTTTATTACAACTTTTAAAATATATAAATACTCGTATGTCTCACCACCTTAACTTGGTCAAAACTTCATGAAATTCATTTATTTATTTATTTAATCCTATAGTATGTGAAGCATAGAATGTGGCGCATGTTTCAGATTCCAAATATGTGATACCATTTGAAAGCTATAGATATTTTTCAATCAACCTATCAATCATGACTTTAGTCATAATTAAAATAGAAAATGAATAATAATTATTTATTAAATTCAAAGTAAAGTGTAATTTATATTGGTGGAATGCTAAGAATCTCCTTTAAAAACCCTTTTCGTTTCATCAATTTTGGGAAAAAAAAATTCGTCAGCCACATGGGTCATCATATCACTTACATATTGCCACTTTTTGGCCCATCATGATCTTGCACATACCCTATTACTTGTACTTTTGTAGTTATTGTAATAAAATGGAATAATTATTCTAATATGATATAGCATCTCATTCATATATTTTTAATAAAAGAAAGAAAATTTTTATTGACATGACTTGTTAGCATGTTTATTTACTAGTTTGATGTAAATTTATAAATTTTTATTATACTTAAGGGTTGGCACGTTACATGTGGTATTAGAGCTACAAGGTTTTGCATTGAAACCTATGATCTCACTATGCACCAATGCGTAAACCTTATCAAAAGATAACAGTTAAAAATTTCTTATGCCATAGTGGCAAGAGAAAAAAATGAGGAAAATTTGAAAGGAAGATGAGATTCCTAGTAACTGTTTAAAATTGGGGCTAGTTATGTGTCGTCCTTGGAGTAGGAATTCCTAAACCAACAAATTTTGATATTACCTGGGATTGTGGAAGATTATGCAATCAGGTTATGTAGGATGGTGACAAATAATAACTAGTATATACCTTATCTTACAATATAGTTATATGACTCTTAAGGGAATGAGAAGGAATGAGGTAACCCTTTTATAGGAGAAAACTATAGTTGTAATGAGTCGAGAACTTTTGTATTTGGTGAAAACACTATGAATCTATGTGAAGGAAAGTTGGTATAAATTAGATTGAAGTAGGAATTCAATGAAAGAAGTATCCATAGGGGTTGGAGAACACTTGACATAAATCTAATTCTTGTGTATAGATAGGATCTTGCAAGAAAAGAGTTAGTACCTAGGAAAATAGAAAATACCGAAAAAGGTCAGAAACAAAGTAATTAATGGCATGGGCATGATTCCACCAACCAAAATCAATAAGATTATTGGAATTTTGATTAAGATGTGAAAAGGAGACCAAACAAAAGCTTTGGTATCTCTAGAGGATTAAAAAGTATGATTCCAAGCTTCGAAAATAAAATCACTTGGAAAGGTGAATATGAGAAAGAAACCTAAAGTGGTAAAGCCAGGTTGGTTTGACGAGAGGTTGGGATGGAACATAGATTGGTTAGAGTATATGTTGAACTCACAAAAAAAGTCTACGAAAATCAACATTTGCTTGAGGTTTCAAAAGGAAATGGAATACAATAGGACACTATGTGTCATATCCATAGTAGTTGTAAGGAAACAACATTCTAAGTTGAAAGTTCCATCAATCAACGATGTTTTGTAAGTATGGATATTCCTCCACTAAAAAGGATATTAGAAAGAAGATGGGAATATTAGTGTCCCTCTTTAAACTTCTAGAGTTGTTGATTATTAATTAGATCTCTAGTTGGATGATCCAAGTTATTGAAATCTATGAGATAGAAAAGAATGATGAATCCATCTAGGGAAATACTATATTCAAGGTGTGCCATGAGGTAAGGTCAAGGCAATGGAAAGCCAACAAACAAGGAATGACAAATCCTTTCAAAGAAGCAAGTGTTTTCTAGGAATTCAACTTGAGTAGATTGAAACTTGTGGAAATACTAATGGGGGAAGGAAGAGATTCGATTGAATTGATTTAAGTACCCCATCCAATGAAAAACATGGGTATGTTCTTGAATTAGAAGAACTAATGACTTCTTCACAAGTCATGATGTCAATTAAGTCATACATTTTATGATCACACGGAAAAGGTATTGGGAGTTTTGGAGAAAGATAAATGGAACTGTCATGGATTATGACCTATTATCATTCCATACCTTATATTTATTTGATTGAAAGAATCAAATGATATTATCATGTATGCCTTAGAAAAGGATAGGAAAATATTTTGATCATGATAGGAAAGATCATTGCCTATGGCATTGGTAAGGGAAGATCTAGGATACTCATGAATGGGAAGAAAGTGTCTCTACACTCTTATATACCTTATATGGGAAATTGGATAATGATTTTATTTTTATACATAGATAGTAATACTATTTATTGTGAAATACATACATGTCGTAAAGTGACCTGACACCAAAACTTACTGTGCTAAGAGACCTAGGGATGAAAAGGTTTGGCTGGATAAGTGATTGAAATGGAATAAAAGACAAGGTAGGATGTGACATTATGTGAGCCACATCAAAATATCTTAATGAGAATGAATATTTGATCACTACCTTACTCTTGAATAAAACCCTTAGTTAGAATAACCTAATTGGGACAAGAAGTTCATTTGAATTAAGAGTGAGACCTTAGGATATGATTTAACATATTGAGTTGGTTTATGTACTAGAATACCCATTAACAACTTTAAGTTGGGAATAATTTACTTGGTTGAGTTGAACATTTGGTCTTGATTGGGACATATAGGGTAGAGAAACCTATAATATCAGACTAGTCAACAATTGATGACTCTATCCAAAGAAATGGAAGGGAATAATTGAGATTGAGTTTCGCCCATGAGAATATGTATATCACTTAAGCTTATAAAATTATATATGGATAGAAATATTGGTGGGATACCTAGTGAGTTAAAGAAGTTACTTTACACTCTTGAAAGGAAGTTATATTATTTACAAGACTCTATTTGAGTGGCTCTTATATTAAAAGAGACTCACTCTCAAAAGGAAGCATCAATTTTTATGTCGAGACATCATAGAATTTTTATTTAGCACAAGATGTTGGAAATTTTACTAAGTGGAACATTGGGGTTGTTTCTTGTGCTTAAATAGGATATACAAAAGCTAAGACTCTTCTATATGATTAAGATAATTCTTGGAGCTAACAAGAAACATTCATGCATGATAATTATGTATGCGATTAAATTTGATATCTTCTAGGGATCAACATGATCAAACAAGGATTGATACTCGAAATTAGTACCAATTTTATTGGGAAAGTTATATTGAGTTGAAAGATGGATTAAATATTTTTAAAATAATTTTTAGGACAAAAGAAATCAAAGATGTGAATGTTCTAAGTTAAATGGGATTTATCTCCACAAAACTCCTAACCATTTTTACATGGGTATCAAAAATGGTGTGAAATCGTAAAATAGGTTTTCACTTAGTCAAAGAATACACTATTATTGGACATAAAATAACCTATGTACCCAAAATTTTGGAAATTCAAGAGTGGAATGAGGAAATTAATGTCATAGTTAGGACATCAGAATGACAAAGGGAATTTTCAGATAAGGATCCACTATAATATGGAAAAGGATAGAGTAAGAAGTTGCACAAAATATAGTAAGGTAATGACAGGGAATGAAGACCAGATGTCATCATTGATAGGACATGTAACTCTCTTGATATTCTAGAAGGAAAATGGTAGAACACAAGATTGATCAATCTATCTATGTTAGTAGAACTGACATAATGTTCTAGTGGACAAACTCGTCAAAGTAATCAACACTCTTTGGAAACTTGACTTATAGGATTTGGTCCTATATAATATATTGTGGGCAAGTAGTTTCTTAGTAATCCTGAGAGGTTATTTTAGTTTATAAAATAATGATAGGGTTATGTAAACCATGATCATTGTATGAAAAATTCAGTTGAGTGAATGTGCAATATATTATTATAGTCAAATAAGTGAAAATGGTAGACTAAATCTTGAATCATTTATAAACTTCTAACATTGAAGTTTAGACCATTATATGAAAAGGAAAGGTTGGAAACTCTATTAATCTAAAATATGCATAGATATAGGGTAAACCATAGACGTTATAGAATGTCAAAAATGAGTAATAGATTGAAGTGATCAATGAAACTTTGTCGATACAAAGCTTAAGTATGAAGCAGTATTAGCATTTGACAAGTGTCCAAGAGCAATAATATGCTCAAAATGGATAAGTAATCAAGAACATGTACTTTATGGTAAGGAAAATGGATGTATAAGTGACAAAAAAAATTGGTTTATGAGTTGTCTAAAAGTGTAAATACCAAAGGGAAAGGGTTGGATCCATGATGTAGTGTACAATGCACTAGCATTCCTTAACTATTGGGATTATACTAAGGATAAATTCATGGGCCAATGATTTTTGATCACTATGTTTTAGGTGTTATGTAAAGTTACTATTATATATTGGATGCGTATATGTACAAAGAACTTGGGAGAGTAAGTATTTGAAAGGCATTTGATATTTCCCTATGCGATAATGAGGACACTCAAAGCAAGGTCCAATAAGGAAAAAATTGCTACATAGAATGAATGTTTTATTCATCTTACGTATTTCGAGAATAGTAAGACTTTATATAACTTTAACTGAATGTTAAAATACTATAGATCATCGAGGTTGATGATTCACAAGGGGGAAGTATGTTACACCCAAAATTGTGAGGTTACTATTTATTATTACTACATAGGGTAAATGTGAATGTAATGTGAATTTTGGAGATGAATTAATGATGCTTGTACCTTGTTATCAATATGAATGTTATCTAATTTGATGTTGTTTCATTTTATGTTGTCTTAGTTGATGTTATTCATGGTGATAAACTGAATAAATGAGAATAGATGGTTATTGAATTATTGTTATTCTAACTTTGAAAATGTTTATATATATACTACTTATTGTTATGAACAATTGATTGCCAAGGAATGTTCTAGTGGTTGCAAGTAAATTCCCATTTCTCTAGGGGGAGGGGAAGTATCACTCTGGAGAGGATCTTGATCAGGTAACTGGTGAAGTAAACTATCTGAGTATACACACACATCACTTTAGATTGACTGAAATGAGTTAGTTTGTGTGGGTTATAGGTAAGTCAATCTTAGCTTGTATGTTTGCATTAGGATTCTTTCTTACTTCTGCATGATTTGCGAGTGATGTTTATCTATTTGGTTTTTGAGATTTTTCTTGTGATATTATAAACATATGAATACATGGGATGTAGGTAGAATTATGTTTATATGTATGCACACACATGACAGGAGGATCTATCAACATGTATATGCATATGTATAAATATACCACACACACCTATCAATATGATAGTAATGTTAATAGATGTAAGTGAATATGAAGTAGAAATATATACATATATATAGTATATACATGTATCCATAGGGATATGCACATTGATACATTCCTATGTTGGTAAATAGATAAGCTCTTATGGTTGCATCGATATGGTATACCTACAAATACATGTACATAGAGTTATATACAAGGATATATGTGTATATATAAAAATATCCTATTGTTGTGCATGTTTTGCACACACACCCCACCTAAGGTAGGGGCCCCCTCATTTTCGCTCCTGATGGGTCATTTTTCTCTCACTTCACTTTATGAACCCCTAATTTTAAGCCCAAGTTGGTCACACCGTTTAAAATGATCAATTTCCCATTGACCAAATTCACCCACTTGAACTTCACCAAGTCGTTTGCTTTGGCTGATTGGGTCTCATAGGTTTCTCTTAGCTTACCGCCCTGGTGTCCATTTGAACTTGTAGACCTGCAATCATAGGTCTCCTCTTTCTATTCATCACTGCACTCCACCATTCATCTATAGCAAAGCCTTGGCATCCACCCACATGGCAGACCATGCATCTTCTTTTGCTATTGTCTCCATCAGGTATTGTGGACCTACATATGGGGGTTGCCTCATGCAAACTATTGTTCGTGCTTCACCGTTGGGCAGCAACCAACCTTTGACTTCTGCTTGCATGACAGGTTTCGTGGTTGATCTTTTTGTCCCCATCATTGTCATTACCGAGCAGACCTAGTACACTCCAAAATTGCCTAAGTCTAAAATGTTTCTGGGCCTTTTCACGTGGCTTGCCTTCACCTGATCATTGTTTTCTAATGACCAAGATATCACACCACTCCACCGTGTGGACCCCACATATGCCCTTTCCCCATAATGAAACCTCAAGGTTGTGGGTGAACTCTTAATTCAACACTCTCAGGTTGGTCTATCCTCGTAGGCTTCCATTTACTAGAGGTTGTCACCTTGATGTTGTTTCATAATGGCAAGGCTCCACTACCTCCCTACCTCACAGACCCGTAACCCACTAGTGTCATTTTCTACTATGCAGGCATCCTCATGGTGGTTGTTGTCCATCATCTCACTGCTGTAAAAAAAAATTCATACGTAGTGTGCTTGCATTATTCACCAACATTCACTATGGGCTCTCATGACACCATGGTCATCACTCGCTCGGTCATGCTTGGATGACATTCTTAGTGGCATGTTAAAGTTGGTTCTCCACATTAGACATTATAGGATTTCTTTATTGTGGAGGGTGAACACTGCCTATAAAGAGCGAAACTCTTTAATTCAAAAAATTGACAATACTTTAAATAAATTCATTTATATTCAAAAGAAAGTTGACACTTCATTCATTAGACATCATAAAATCAAAAAGATTCCAAATTTATGACTTAAAGTCGATAAATAGATTCAATATACTTCCAGTTAAATTCATACTTTGTCATCTTACACGACATTGATAATAATACAAAAGAAGTCGTAATATAAGTTTAAATTTTGAGACTTAGGCATTATGTCGCCTTAAGCTCTACAATACATAATTTAAAGAATACAATAATACATAAATGAAGAAAACAACCTTTGATTTTCAATCCATAGCTTATCTTCAATAATGAAGATGAGAACAAGAATCAGGCACTTTTTCCACCCAACCTCGAAGCTTACTCTTCCCCAGAATTCCTTAGTCATTCAAAGAATACTCGACCGTCCACGTATCGCTTAGCAAAAAACAGTCGACAAGAAAGATGGAATCTGGTGCGTGCCTAGTATAACTAGTAAAACCACAAGCATTTTCATTTTTCTAATTCATTTAAGAAACAAGAAAGTTTGATTCTAGGATATGGTAGAGAGTTCATTCATTCCATCTATTTCAATGGTCCTTAAGTTACTTGGCCAAGTAAAATATCATGCACGACAAATAAAAGAAGTTTTGGAAAAAGCAAAACTACACTCTCTATAAACCCATATTCGACACCCATCTCGGAAGGTAACTTTCCAAACACATGACATGCACATTCATTTATCAAGCATGCATGGTTCCATTCAAATAAATATAATATTTCACAAACATCTTTAATGACAATCTTGTTTCAAGCAAAAATGGTTTAATTTCATTATTTTCATCATTTTAAATCATAATTAACATTAAATTGATATTTAAATCATATAATAGAATAATAAAAGGTGTATCTCAAGTATGTAATCTAAGTACATATTTAAACAGGCATAAATGAGCACACATTCTTTCAGTTTGTTTACTCATTTAAATTATTTTCACTTTGAAATAATCCTGTTCTAATTTGTTTTGTTTCCAAATATTTCATATTCTAATATACTTGATTTATTTTCTATTTTTCACGTTTACAGAAAATAAAATAATTACTCTTTCAAAAACACATTTAATAACTCTTTTTTTTTTTTTCGTAATTATTTTTCAGTTCATTCTAGAAAATCTCCGATTTTAACTCTTATTTTGCAAACACATTTAATAGAAAAAAAGTATTTTAACATAATCTTTATCTTTTCTATTTCATTCATTGTGAAATTTAAATCTATCTATTGTTGTTTGGTTTTTCTAAAGCTTTTCTAAATTTGAATGAAATAAACGTTTCCTATGTGAATCTTTTCCAAATCAGAAAAATAAATCAACTGTCTTGAATGTTTTCTATTCAAATTTATCCTACAATTTTCTGTTTCTAACTTGTTTAATGGTTTTTCTAGAAAAACATAGATTGATTGTTTGAAATTTCAACAAAATTTAATGGAAACAGTGATAATTTTAAATAGATAAAAAAAATAGAATCTGGTGTTGATCTTTTCCTAAATTGATAGAAACAAAGATTTAATTTCCAAATCAAAACTAAAATACAAGAATTAGAAAATAATTTGAACTCATTATTGTTTTAACTGTAAATTGGTTTTCAATCTATCTACTTGGCAATTTCCTGAATCTGGAAATTGATTATTTTTCTGTCAGTTTTCTTTTCTTGTTGCTGATTGTGATTATCTTTTGTTCCTTTCTTTATCTTCTCCCTGCTTCTCCTTTTTGTTGCTTGGGTGAGATGAGGGAAGGAAATTTTATGTTCTTTCCTTGTGGTTTTTCCTTGTATTTTCTCCTCCTTCTAAAGCTTCGTACCTTACTCTTTCTTCCCTGTCCTCCCTTCTATCTTTTTTCTTTCTTCATTCCACTTTGTTGCCTCCCTAAGACTTCTTTGGCATACCTTTCCTCTCCCTGCCTCATGTGCTTGACCTCCCTTCCATACGTGTGTGGTGAATAGTGAGTTTTTGACTGCAAACAACACCCTCCTATCCTCCTGTGCACCCAAGATTTCTCTCCCTCTGCTGGTTGTGTGGGGAGTAAAGGGATGTGGAAGGTCTTATGAAAATTTAAATCATAACTAATTCTCTCCTTCTAGCCACACATGGAGCATCTGGAGGATGAGAGTAAATAAAAAAAATCAAACAACTTGGCTCTTCTTCTGGTCACGCATGGAGAGAATAACTAGATCAATTCCCATCAGATATCAAAATCCCAATGTATTTTATATCAGTGCTTCTAAAAACAGATTTTCACTCCTTTCTCCCAATTGGATTTTTTTTCTTTGACTGATTTCTCTCATACAAAATGATGGAGTTATTCTCAAAGCCAGATCCACTTTTTGTGTTTGATCTCCAGTTCAAAATTTTCAAACTCCAAGTTCCATTTTCTGATTGCATTCAATTTTGGCTGAAAGATATTTTCTTCAATTTGATAACTACTATTTTTAATTCAATCCCAAATTTTGAATGTATTTGTTTTTCCAATTTTTTTTCAATAACTTAGTTTTGATATTTGTTTAATTATTTAACAAAGCTTTCCAATATTAATAACACTATTTTTACATTTTAATAAATTTTCACAATTAAAAGTCTATTCTATTAATTTGAAATAAAAGCATCATTATTTTTAAGTAATAATAAAATATTGACATAAGGAATTTAATTATTTAAATAAGATCAATTTTCTCACAAAATAATCAAATAATCATTTAAAGAAACATATTCTTTTCACTCATATTTGAGAAATTAATTTAACTTATTTTAAATTTGCAAGCATAGTCATCACAAAAATACATTAAAATAATAACTAAGTGTTTGTGTGAGATTCCATCATCCTCATAAATGTCTAATGGCTAAAATGACTCTGCCTGATCGATGTTCTCACCTTCACTCATGTTTACCTGTTCTTGCATTCACTTGCACTCGAATTTTCATCAGCAATGACAAACCACAAATTTAATAAAAATGCATTTCAAATCATTTAATTTGCATTTAAATTTAAATTTACATTTACATTCCACTTTAAATTTCAATTTTCAATTTTACTTCAATTTAAATAATCATTTAACATAATAATTAAAAATCTCATGATTAATAATTTGCACTTAAATAATCAATAAAATCAATATGTGACATCCTTCCCCTCTTGGAAGAGACATCATCTCGATGTCTTATTAATCATTCAATAAGAATAGCATCTCAATCAATAAAACATACTATCTCAATCAATAAAAACCATAGTATCTCGATCATAATGAAATAATAACTAATAGAATAGTTCTCAAACATAAGCATAAGCAAATAATAGTAGCATCCACGCTATCAAAGTTCACAACATGTGAATAAAAAGCTAGAGTATCAAGTATCTCCGCATAAAGCAAATAGTAATCTATGAAAGAAATGAGGAAAATGATGGTCAATCATCTCAGAATCATCCCATGTAGCACTATCCTCAATATACTAGTCCCACTGGACCTTGTATTGAGTACTATCCCTATTACGCAACTTAATGCTATGCCTATCTAGGATTCAGATGGGCTCCACTAGCACCACCCCCGGATCCTGTACCTGTAATGAATGCCAATCAAGAATATGAGATGCATCACGATGGTAAGGTTTGAATAAAGAAACATGGAATACATTATGGAGTCGAGCTAGAGTAGGTAGTAAGGTTAGTCTATAAGCAAATGGATTAATAACTTCCAGTACATCAAAGGGTCCCACAAATCTCAATGCCAACTTTGATGATTTCCCAAATGAGATAGAGCACTTATGAGGCTTAACCCTCAAAAAGACTTTATCTCCCAAAGAAAATTGTCTGAAAGTCTTGTTCCTATTAGCATAGCTCTTTTTTCTATCAGTTGCTTCCTTCAACCTACCCTTGATCAACTTCATTTTCTCATCCATTTCCTTGAGCATATCCAAAGCAATGATGATCCTATCTTCCATCCTGTCCCAACTAATCGGTGTGCAACATTTCCATCCATAAAGTGCCTCAAAATGTGCCATACCCAAAGATGCATGAAATGAGTTGTTGTAGGAAAATTCAACCAATGATAAATATTCCTCCCACTTGTACTACTGATCCATGCGGTACATCCTCAGTAAATCCTCAACAACCTGATTGACCCTTTCTGTTTGGCCATCAGTTTGTGGGTGATATGCAGAAATAAAATTCAATTTAGTTCCTAAGGCTACATTTAGTGTAGTCTAGAACCTAGATGTCATCTTGGTCTCCCTATCAGAAATAATGGTCTTTGGTACACCATGCAATCGAAATATCTCTTGCACAAATTTCTTCGCAAGTGTTAATGATCCATCCTTCAAATTCCCAAGTATGAAATGTGAAACCTTCGTTAGCTTATCAACAACTACTAGGATGGTATCATGCCTATTCCTGGTTAAAGGTAATCCCTAGATAAAATCCATACTGATTACTTGCCACTTATAATCAGGTATATCATGGGGATACAAAAGTCATGTTGGATGCACATGCTTAGCTTTGACTCGCTGGCATTCCAAACATCTAGCCACATACTCCATAATATCTTTCTTGAGCTTAGGCCAAAAATAAAAAGCCTTCAACTCTGCTACCATCTTGGTAACTCCTAGATGCCCTAAATAAGGTGCATCATGTACTTCCTCAAGAATCAAATTCCTCAAATCTCCACCCTCAGGGATATACATCCTTCCTTGATATCTCACAATACCATCGTACTCCATCACATATCCATCAAATCTATGATCTAAAGGATCTACCTCTAAGGCTTGCTTGACCCTGTCATAATGCTCATTTGTTGGAAGATACTGCAAGACTTGTTGTCTCAAATTTGACCTTGTGGTCATCAGAGCAGAGATATGTCTTCTTCTGCTAAGAGCATCTATAACTTTGTTTTCCTTACCCTTGATATACTCAATACCAAAATCATACTCACTTAGGAACTCAAGCCACCTCCTCTATCTCGCATTGAGGTTCGGCTGTGTGAAGATGTACTTAAGTCCTAAATGATCTGTCTTAAGCTCAAATGGTTTCCCTAGGAGATAATGTCTCCACATCTACAATGCATGAACAATGGTTGCAAGCTTAGGATCATGTGGCACATAATTCAATTCATACTGTTTCAGTTTCTTGGACTCATATACAACCACTTTCCCTTCCTACATCAACACAGCTCCTACACCTTCACCTGAAGCATCTGTAATCACAATGAAGTGCCCATTAGGATCTGGTATAGTCAACACTGGTGTTGATGTCAACTTCTGTTTAAGAATTTGAAATTCTTCCTCATACTTCTCAGTCCACTCATATTTCCTTCCCTTCTTCTGAAGAGAAGTAATAGGTGCTACAATCCTGGAAAATCCTTCCACATATTTCCTGTAGTATCCTACAAGTCCCATGAAACTATGAACTTCAGTAACACTCTACGGTGTTGGCCAATGAACAATTTCCTCTATCTTCACAGGATCAATTAAGATTCCCTCAATAGATATGACATGCCCCAAGTAGTGAAACTTCTTCTGAAGAAAGTACACTTCAAAAATTTACCAAAAGGCTTTTGATCTCTTAGTCATTGCAAGACTATTCTCAAGTGCTTCTCATGCTCCTCTTCTATTTTAGAGTAAATCAAAATATCATCTATGAATATAAGCACAAAATCATCTAAACAATCCCTAGGGATACTTTTCATAAGATTCATGAATTTCGCTAGAGCATTCATTAGACCAAAAGGTACCACTGTGAACTCGTAATGTCCATACCGAGTTTGAAAGGTTGTCTTTGGAATATCCTCATCCTTAATCCTTAGTTGGTGGTAACCTGATCTAAGATCAATCTTAGAAAACACTGTGGCCCTTTTCACCTGATCAAATAACTCATCTATCCCAGGTAAAGGATAACTGTTCTTAATGGCAACCTTGTTCAGCATCCTGTAATCAATACATAGTCTCAAGGTCCCATCCTTCTTCTTAACGAAGATTACCAGTGCACCCCATGGGGATATACTTGGTCTAATAAATCCCTACTTCATTAACTCTTGCAATTGAACCTTTAGTTCATATAACTCTTTAGTATTCATTCTATATGGAGCCTTGGATTGAGACTTTGTTCCAGTTAAAAGTTCAATCAAGAAATTAAATTCCCTCTATGGTGGTAACTCAGTAGGTTCTTTAGGAAAGATATCCAAGAACTCCCTAAGAAATGGATAGCCCTCTGGACTTTGTTGGACATTATCAAATTCACTCACCAATATAGCAATTATGGAACATCTTTTCTAATGTGCTTTCTTTAGCTACATTGCTGAGATATGTCTCAACTCTAGAGGCTCTCAAGATCCTAAAATCTCAACTGGATTTCCAAAATCATCCAAACAACTCACATCCTTATCCTCACAGTTCACTATGGCTTTATGCTCAATTAACCAATTGATCCCTAGGATCACATCATATGAACCCAACGGTGCTACATATAGGTTAACTTGGGTTTGGAAATTAGGTAGCTCTAAATCACTGCACGATAGACATGACTCTACCCTCTTCTCTACTCGATTTCCATACTGAACCATCCATGAATGTGACATATAAGCAGGTCTAATAGGTTATTTAGCAACTAATTTAGGATCAATAAAGCACTCATTAGCTCTTGTATCTATTAAAATAGAAACTAATTGACCAAAAAGCTTACCCATCATCTGAATAGGTGAAGCTTTAAAATCGGCCTAACGGTTGTCAACCGCTGCATGAATCTGGTGTTGCGGTGCTCGCCGAGCATTCCCACCTCACTGACCTCCTGTACGCTGAGTGAAATTGGAGGCATAGTGATCTCCTCCACAATTATAACATCCATCTCATGGGCCTGGGTGACCACCTATCCTATTCCTGATATTGGAGAAGTTGGTGTTATTATTATTCACTTTCTTGTTTCCACCAAAGCTTCCTTCTCCTTTATCCTGAGTCTTTGTTCCTCTCTTGAGGTTCCTTATCTGTTGATTGTTGTTACCCTTCTGGTTATTGCTGTTATTATTCTAGAACTTCCTGTTTCCAAATCTAGATTTAGCATTCAAACTCTTTCTATAGTTTTCCACATGTTGCAACTTTTGTTCCTATTTTATGGCCTTTAAAAAGACCTCATCCATAGTCAATGGATTGTGAATATCCACATTAGCTCCATTTTATGGCCTCAATCCTAGGATGAATTTTTGAATACGGAACCACTCATCCATCTGATACTATGGTACGTACTTCAGGAGATTAGTGAACCTCTCCCAGTACTGAGTAACTGTCAAACCACCCTGAGTCAGATTCTGAAAGTCTATCATCTTCCTATCAGACAACAGCTATGGAAGACACCTTTTTCCTAAAAATTTGCAAGAACGCTTCCCAAGTAGTCCCACCTGGTAGTAACTTCTTCTCACTCTTCTCATTATCCCACCAAGTAGCATCTTCTCTAGTAAGAGATATGCATCCCAAACTACCTCGGTCTCATTAGACATATTCCTGAGCTCAAAGTACTTCTCCATTTCAATTAACCAAGCTTCAACTCCATCACCTATGGTCTTACCATCAAACTTGGGAGGTGCTACCATTTTCAAGTCCTTCACCAACTCCCCTTTAATCCTAGCTTGATGATTTTGAGGTTCTTCAACCCTTGGATTCTCATTATTGGGTTGCTCCTGATTTCAAGGAATTTCATTATGAGGGTTTTGTCCTTCTCCGACTCCTCGAACTTCTTGTTCCAGATTATCCATTCTAGAACCCTGTTAATTCAAAAGGCTGAGAATCTGATCCAACCTGTCATTCTCATTACTTGTGGAAGCTCCTTTTCCTCTTGTACCCATTATGTATCAGCAATTCCTGCATCAAGGAATTTTTATTTAGCGTAATGGACAAAGGACCCTAGTTTTCAAACCTAGGACTCTGATACCAAATGTAAAGAGTGAAAATCTTTAATTCAAAACATCAACAACACTTTAAATAAATTCATTTATATTCAAAAGAAAGTCGACACTTCATTCACTAGACATCATAAAATCCAAAAGATTCCAAATTTATGACTTAAAGTCGATAAAGAGATTCAATATACTTCTAGTTAAATTCATACTCGTGTCATCTTACACAACATTGATAATAATACAAAATAAGTTGTAATATAAGTTTACATTTCAAGACTTAGGCATTTTATCGCCTTAAGCTCTATAATAAATAATTTAAAGAATACAATAATACATAAATGAAGAAAACATCCTTTGATCTTCAATCCATATCTTATCTTTAATAATATAGACGAGAACAAGAATTAGGCACTTTTTCTGCCAAACCTCGAAGCTTATGCTTCACCGAAATTCCTTAGTCATTCAAAGAATACCTGACCCTGCACGAATTGCTTAGCAAAAAGAAGTTGACAAGCAAGATGGAATCTAGTGTGTGCCCAATATAACTAGTAAAACCACAAACATTTTCATTTTTCTAATTCATTTAAGAAACAAACAATTTGATACTAGGATATGGTAGAGAGTTCATTCATTCCATCTATTTCAATGGTCCTTAAGTTCCTTGGCCAAGTAAAATGTCATGCATGACAAATAAAAGTAGTTTTAGAAAAATAAAAACTACACTCTCTATAAACCCATATTCAGCACCCATCGCAAAAGGTAACTTTCCAAACACATGGCATGCACATTCATTTATCAAGCATGCATGGTTCCATTCAAATAAATATAATATTTCACAAACATCTTTAACAACAATATTATTTCAAGCAAAAATGGTTTAAATGCAGTATTTTCATCATTTTAAATCATAATTAACATTAAATTGATATTTAAATCATATAATAAAAAAATAAAAGAAGGTGTATCTTAAGTATGTAATCTAAGTACATATTTAAATAGGCATAAATGAGCACACATTCTTTTGGTTTGTTTACTCATTTAAATTATTTTCACTTTGAAATAATCCTATTCTAATTCATTTTGTTTCCAAATATTTCATATTTTAATTTACTTGATTTATTTTCTGTTTTTCACATTTACAGAAAATAAAATAATTACTC
Organism: Sequoiadendron giganteum; assembly: GCA_007115665.2. Classification (NCBI taxonomy): domain Eukaryota; kingdom Viridiplantae; phylum Streptophyta; class Pinopsida; order Cupressales; family Cupressaceae; genus Sequoiadendron; species Sequoiadendron giganteum. Next base: position 268,453,371 of record CM021106.1, read on the forward strand.
TTTCAAAAACATGTTTAATAACTCATTTTTATTTCTATTTCGTAATAATTTTCAGTTCATTCTAGAAAATTTCTTATTTTAACTCTTATTTTGCAAACACATTTAATATATAAAAAGTATTTTAACATAATCTTTATCTTTTCTATTTCATTCATTATGAAATTTAAATCTATATGTTGTTGTTTGGTTTTTCTAAAGCTTTTCTAAATCTAAATGAAATAAACGTTTCCTGTGTGAATCTTTTCCAAATCGGAAAAATAAATCAACTGTCTTGAATGTTTTCTATTCAAATTTATCCTACAATTTTCTGTTTCTAACTTGTTCAATGGTTTTTCTGGAAAAACACAGACTGATTGTTTGAAATTTCAATAGAATTTAATGGAAACAGTGATACTTTTAAATAGATAATAAAAAATAAATCTAGTGTTGATATTTTCCTAAATTGATAGAAATAGATATTTTCTTTCCAAATCAAAACTAAAATACAAGAATTAGAAAAGAATTTGAACTCATTATTGTTTTAATTGTAAATTGGTTTTCAATCTATCTACTTGGAAATTTCCTAAATTTGGAAATTGATTATTTTTCTATCAATTTTATTTTCCTCTTGCTGATTGTGATTATCTTTTGTTCCTTTCTTTATCTTCTCCCTGCTGCTCATTTTTTTTGCTTGGGTGAGATGAGAGAAGGCAAGTTTCTATTCCTTGTGGTTTTTCCTTGTATTTTCCCCTCCTTCTCAAGCTACATACCTTACTCTTTCTTCCCTATCCTCCCTTCTATCTTTTCTATTTCTTCCTTCCACCCTGTTGCCTCCCTAAGACTTCTTTGGTGCGCCTTTCCTCTCCCTGCCTAATGTGCTTCACTTCCCTTCCGTACACATGTGGTCAATAGGGAGTTTTTGACTGCAAACAACACCCTCCTATCCTCATGTGCACCCAAAACTTCTCTCCCTATGTTGGCTGCATGGGGAGTAAAGGGATGTGGAAGGTCTTATGAAAATTTAAATCAGAACTAATGATCTCCTTCGAGCCCCGCATGTAGCATCCGGAGGATGAGAGTAAATAAAAAAAACTGAGCAGCTTGGCTCTTCTTCTAGTCACATGTGCAGAGAACAACCAAATCAATTCCCATAAGATATCAAAATCCTAATGTATTTTCTGTCAGTGCTTATTGTGCAGTGTTCATGAATGTGGAATTCTAAGTTGATGTTGGTTATTAGGGAAGGATGACGCCATGTACTAGATCTTTTCACTTTACAAATGATGACATTTAAGGTTGGCACTGATGGCCATCATCCATGCGGAGGCCACAATGCAGGTCTTTTCTTATCTCCTATAGTTCCCTTAACGACTTTCCCAACACGGTTCCCCACCCTTCTTCACCCGCATGACCTACTCACTGCAAGTATTTGCGTTAGGTCTCCACTCCCCTCTATTTTTTTGGGAAGGTCGATTTAAAATAAAAATATGGTGACTGCAAAGCCTCATTCGGTCATGAGCTTAAAGAAGTAAAAACAATAAATTGCATGCCAAGGACTAGCCACCTACTGTATTATGTAAATTGAGGGAAGGTTTTTATGAATTAAATTAGCATGATTCTATGCATCTTGGAGAAGAATTTATGTTGTTAGCAATATTATAAGTATGGCTCTCAAAGATGGTTTCATCAAGGGCAATGGGCAGGACGAAACAAGTTGGAATTATAAGGGGGGTAGAGCGATCATGATGTGGACGATCACTAATATCCTACTCTTTCACAAAGGCATCTTCACCCTAGCAGTGGGAATCTTCCTCATGGATGTCACATTCCATGAAGCCAGCTGAATGACTCTACTTCAACCATGGCCTCATCCATTATGTTCTTTGCTCTTGCTTTATGTAGATCTCTTTTAGGTGGGGATTGTTGTCTTCTCTATCATTTTAAGTGACTGTCACACATGGCTTCCTTACTACTACAACTTGCCATGGATGTTCTACATTCATTTTGATGGAATACACCAAACGGAGCCTGTCATGACCAAATTCGTCCCTTGTTCATTGCATAGGCCCCCACCACTGAATCTAATGTATATATTGTGAATGAAATAAGTCTCGAGCCTCTCACAATTTTAGTAGCCTAGCTGGTGGAAAAAATATTGCATGATGACGACAATCCCTAAATCAATATTAATGAGGGAACCAATGCATGCTCTGGATTATTAAGAGGAGACACCTTGAGTGGGAATTTTCATGTGTGTTGTTGTTGTATGCAAGTCATCAACATATCATATGTTGAAACAAATGTACCATCCTTTTGCTCTTTGCAGACTCACAATGGAATTGCTTCAAGGTTGGTGGTCTTCAGTTTTACCCATCATAACCTATGCTTGTAGATTCCACAACTCAGAAGGGATTTATCACGATGTCATCACCTTTATGGAATTCCTCTGGTAGCTTCCCGCAGGTTGCCACCCACATGATTCACCTCATGGTGGCCTCATCTACAGGCTACACAACCTAGTTCGTCATTCAAGCAATGAATTCTTTATTATCGGCGATGAAATATTTCTTTGTTGTGGGATCCACCACCTTCTTGGCCTTCCTGTAGCTCTTCCCTGCACACCCTTCATGACCAGCTTTCCCACCTCCAATTTCCACGTCATTGCATTTAAAACAAATGATTGAGGTAAACACTCAAGTAAATGTCTCCTGCATGGAAAATGAAGCTATGTTTTCCAGTGTATAAAATCTTGACAACCCTCATGAGTTTTCACAATGAGTTTAGTTGTTGGATGGAGGCATTGTTGCTCACCAATGAAGGAGATTTTTATTACCTGGTCGACTCCCAGACATCGAGGAGTGAAGAAAATATTATCACAACAACATAAAAAAGATAGTAGTGGATTATAAAGAAGTAATTTTAGTAAATTGAAAGAAATGGGCGTATCATTTTAGGAGTTTGTAAAACTCTTTCAACCCATTGCATATTGGTGTTGTCTCAACAAGGAACAATGTATCAACAATGATGTTTTCCTCTTGACTCCCCGCACTCCATATTCAGTGTAGCTTCTCTGGTGTTGAGTGATTATCACACATCTACTCATATGATTGAAGGGACCATTCCACATAGATGATCTTAATTGGGCTAACTGTCGGGGTGGCTCTAAGCTCTAGTTTGAACAATGGAGATTCTTAAGGAGAAGCCGAAGAGAATGGGATTGACAAGGTAGAGGCCCTTGTTTCATCTCCCCGCATGGATATCTTACTACATATCTTTGCATAAGACATTTGTGCCCTCATAATTAGCTATAGGGACCAACCCCAGATCACGAGCAATGGTGAAATCAATAAGGAAGGTGCAATAATTTAGGCATATGCTCGATGAAAAATTCAAAGCCAGAGAATTCAAAGGCTATTTTATACAATGGATACTTAGAGAGGCCATCCTCTTTATAAATTCGATAACCTACCAGAGAAACTAATGCATCTATAAGGGACAGGGTGGCAAGACATAGCTATCACAAGTTCTTTAAAAATGAGCCACAAAGAAGGTAAACGAGCTAACAATGATGTGATATTCCTCATTTATGGGTAAGAGAGATCAAATGAATTTATAGTTATCAAGCCTTTATATTGTGCAAAATGGGAGGCAGTTGGTTTGGTTTTATCTTCTAGGAGGCTATGAGTAGATCCTACAAGCATGGTATTTTGAGAAGCAAAGGGGAGGGGTGTTTTGTGGTGCATGTTGTGCAGGTGTTTTTTTTTTCTTTTTACATTATCTTTACAACATTCTCACCATGGTTCTCTGCACTCCTTTTCCCATAGCCTCTCCAACAGAATCTTTCCATGTGGGGCCTACTATCCTTAATGTCATTTGAATGGATTTTCTTCAAGCCATCACCCGTGACATTCATTTCATTATGATGTGGGACTCTCCATCTTCCGCGAGAATCTGGCGATCCATAAAGTGTCTCTAAAGTAAGCTTCCTATTTAACAAAAGAAAGGGACACATTAACTAGATGTGGATGTTGTTTCAAACCTCATCTTCAGACGGACTTCTCCCTTTAATGGGAACTACATAATTTATGGTAATTTTCTTTAAGCTAGGACTAAAGGAGAATGGGTCTTCATGTGAGATGAGTTGATGATAATTGAAGGATGGATCAAATATTAAGGCTTTACCTTTGAAATAATTGCAAGGCCTTCCATTGTAGAGAATAGCTACAAGACAAAACTATTGCAGTGCTAGTGTAACTAGATGACAAAATAGGCCACAAGGAAAAATAGAGAAGAAGACAAAATAGCCTATTTTAAATTGTGAAATATTGGGGGTAGGTGAAACCCTAACTTGTAACAAATATGGTCCAAACAATGTAAATTAATCTTGGACATTCATTCTCCCTTTGGAAAACTATTAATAGGGGCTTGCCCATAATTTGTAAGTGTTGGAGAACTAGTGTAAAGGGCATTTAACAACAATAGATAGAATCATTACATTTTTTATGGGTGGTTCTTTTGAGTTTGTTCATTATGCATGCATGGTTCAACTTCCATGTTAGTTTTAGCTTGTAGTTTCTGGAATGCCTTTGATGGTGAAGAATTCTATGGTGTTGACCCAAGCTCATACTTGTGATTTTTTGATGATGAATCAATTTCTAAAGCTATTCTAAGATATTTAACATTGCTACAAGTAACTTCAATTGTATGTTCATGAGGTGAATGCACAATCTGAAAATCTGTAGACCTTAGAAGATTGCACTAGTTTTATGTAGCTATAGGTTCTCTTGGCCAAGAAAAACTTAGTTTCATGGAATTTTGGCCTGTTGTAGCATCCTCCATTATTACTATTCACCCATAGCTTATATTTAGAAAAACTTCTCTCACCCTTTCCTCTTTTTCTATTTCTTTGAACCTTTGTTAGTTTAGGATTCCAAGAACCTTCACAATGTCAAACTTGGTGAAAGAGGTGAGTTTCAACTTTTTGTTTTAAGTGGAAAAACATTGTTCATTCACTTCCAAAACTTTGAAACTTTATTTGTAGACCCAACTTCCCATGATTTATAAACCATAAAGGACACCCTGTGATTACCAGAAAATCACATCAACCAACTAAACTATTCCAAGCATTGTCATGACCTGACACCTGAGAGACATTGGGTTAGTGATCTTGAACTTCTTTGGAGATTTATACCTTTCAAGAGAGGCATTGCACTTGTGTAGTGCTTGTGTTGAGAAGGTGCAAAAAGGCCCATCAACACATATAATATGGATATTAATAATATTATTATTATTGCCTCATGAATTTACATATATATATATTTGATGTATGTTTTTGAAATGTTAAGTAGCATTTTCACGGTGCCATACCCTTCACATCAAGCCACAAGGGCCAAAAAGAGAAAATAAAAAGAAAACATTAAGTAAATAGAAAGCAGAGACAACACAGAGGCAGCACAAATACCACAAAGAGGTAGCCGAAAGACAAGACACCTGCACGAGTAGCAACTAACTGGTGTTGTCCCAATTTTTGAGCAGGAGGTCCACTGCCTCATCACCCACCTAGTCTTTGCTCTCCTGACTATTATTTCCCTCTAGCTCCTCCTTAATAGCATTAGACAGGGTGCTAGTGACAAAATGGCCCAACTTCATGGTGAAGTGGGTCAACCCACAAAACCTTTTTTCAAGCTTGTCCATTCTCTTTTCTAAATCATAGGGCTCCCACCCAATGTCCATGGTCCCTGGGACCTCACCAGGCTCTTCGACCAGGGGATCCAGAGAGAGAGAGGAAGAGACATCTTTAGGAACCTTTATGTCCTCAGGAGTAAACTGGGGCCCCTCCACCATCTCATCCTCATCCTCTTTAGTTTCCTCTTCCTTGTAACCTTTGATGTCAGACTGCTCCTCCTCCAAATCTTCAATAATTAGCCTCTTTTTTATTTTCTTTGCAAGCCTCCTAGATCTCCGTTTGGCATTTTCCCCACCAGTCATCTCAGTAGTTCCCACAATAGTGTCACCTCTGGAGTCTTTCCACATTATGTTCTTGCCCTCTCCTTCCCTAACAATCGGGTCTAACGTACCTTTCTCCTTCCCTTTTTTAGTAGTAGTGGTCTTGTAGGCCGAATTTGTCAGATTGGATTTCAATTCATAGAGACCCTCCACCACACTGGCATGAGCCTTGCCCAAGCCACCCTTAAGTTTCTTGGTGGTTATCTTGGCTTTGGGATTCCCCACAATGCCCGTATTGTATTTTTGGGGAGGGATTTTAGACTCGGCCAGGGAAATATTCATAGCTAACAGGGGTTCAATATCCTCAACACGAACAACCCTAATAGCTTTAGGAGGATAGAGGGATAGGTGGAAGTGATGCAGTCTCAAAATGAGCCCCTAATGGAGCGGGAGTGGCGAGAGCTCACTGCGGTTAAGGATGGAAGACTCTTTCCATTTTTCAACCGAGTTTTCCAAATCCATTAAAAGAAAGAACAAAAAACTAAGCAACATCTTGTGTCTTAAGTGATTTAATAGGGGGAAGTGATAAAAAAATAAATTTTTAAACCTACCTTCCAAGGTGACATGCTTCATCAGCGCCAAACACACCTAATCCCAGGGCTTTGGGAGAGCTTCTCTCTCAAAACCTAACTGATTCCACACCGGTGGGTCATCACCTCTGAAGAAAGCTTTCAAGCTTTCATGATCTGGTTTCTTGGTGTGTTTGGGGTATATTTTCCCTATGCACTATAATCCCGTGGCTTCTACTGTGACTTCCTCACTGATTTCAAACGAAAATACCTCCAATTGAGACCCTACGATCCTTCCACGAGTTGGAAAATTGGCCCGACAAGTTAGGGTCGTGGTTGACCAATATCTCCATAAGCGGAGCAATACCACCTTCCACATAGATGTGCCAAATTAAAGGATTATTCCAGAACTCCTCCCAGTTATCCGGCTCAGTCCTCACCTACTCACCACCCATATTTTCAACCTGTACAGGAAGCCCAAGAATTTGCAAAGGGTACCAAATGTAGAAGCCACGGATAATTATCACATTGCATTTATTTAGGGAAGGTATACAACAAAGGTTAATAACACCAGCATACAGGTCGCATGCGTGGAAGGGAAAATCACCATAGGGTGACTTGACAATGGAATTAATGAGCATCTTGGGGTGATTGCAGCCAACAAGGTAGGAATTCGTGGGCATGTAGGGTTCCTCTTTCTTAGAGAAAATGCACAAAAAACAAGGCAACTTGGCCATATGACTAAAAAATAGAAACCATCCTAAAGGTTCCATTTGAGACTTGTGCTAAACTAGCTATCATGGAGACACTAGAAGGAGGCACTCTTTCATAATGAAGAGTCAAATCATCATTAAAACTCTCAAACAAACTGATGCAAGGATGAGATAAAACTAGATATCTCACGATCCCCAAGAGAATAGATCACATGGTACGAATCCTCAGATTAATTGAAGTCAGGTCCTTCCATATTTCCTTCATCAAGCTGCCTATTTTATTCATGGTGCTATCCTTCAGATTTAAACCCCTCCACCTTTCCTTCACCTTAGTAAGCGAACCCATCCACTAGGTCTAGAGGACAAACACGTGGAACCTCTAGTCCGTGCCCCACACACAAAAATATTTGAGCCTACAATGAGTCAAAAAATCAGAGCCCCTCCACCTGTACGCCATCTCACTGTTGACACTCATCCACCAGACCCCTAATAAAATTAGGTGGACCCCCCATTCAACACTCATCATCCAAAGATTTAAAGTCATTTCAAAACTGGTTGCTTTGTTCCCTCGCGATGAGTGCTTGAATTTTTCGCAGTAACCTTTCCATTTTCCTCCAACATTTAGCGGAATCCCAGCAAGAGCCAAGATTAGCCAAGGCATCCGCCACTTGGTTGCCTTCTCTAAAAATATGTGTCACCTTTTTATCCCTAAATTTGGATAAAAGGAATCTGGCATCCAACAATATATCCTTAGTATTCTAAACAATTAGTCTATCTTTATTCACAACATCCGTAATAAACTTGGAGTTTCCTTTGATGTGGAGATTAGCAATCCCCAAAGAGACAACAAATTTGAGGCCCATAAACAACGCACGAGCTTCTGCCACTATTGAAGACTGGAACCCAATACCTCCAGCAAATCCTACCACCAAAGCCCCATTAGGATTTCTAATTACTCCACCAATACTTGCCCTGCCTAGGTTGCCCTTAGCAGCCCCATTAAAATTAAGTTTAAACTAACCTCTATCCGGAGGCTCCCATTTAGTATTTTTCCTGGCTAAGAGTTTCGAATTGTAAAAAGAGTCAGCCTCTAATCCCTGATGCCACACCTTGGCCATTCTTATTTCAAAATCCAATGGCCCCATCTCTGGGGGTTTCCCTTAAAGAGAGAGATATTCTCCTCAATGAGCCGAGCACCAATGCCAAAAACATCCTTAGGACTCCTCTCAACATTCTTGAAAACTCTGTTATTCGTTTCCTTACACAAACACCAACCCAAAATAGGAGGGACCTGATTCCATATTTCACTAGGCAGAGGGTGGGAATAGGGACTATACCAACCTAGAATGAAAGATAAGTGATCCTTGCTCATAACCCAAGGGACATCAAGTTTCTCAAATTCTAGCCCCCAAACTTTAGCAGCAAACGGGCAGTGTAATAAAAGGTGACTGACAGTTTCCTCCCCAGTCTTACAAAGAAAACATCTATTGGGAATACAAAAACCCTATTTCCTCAAATTTTCCCAAGTAAGAATCTTGTCATGACAGGCTGTCCACGAAAATAAATTAATTTTAGGGATCATGTGGCGATTCCAAATCTTCTTCCAAGGTTCCTTAGTAGTATTTTGGTTTGTCAGTAGTCTATAAGCCAACCTCACAGAGAGATCCCCCTATTTGTCAAAGGTCCAAAAAAACTCATCCTCTCTGTCATAGGATGGAAACCTGGTGCTAGAGAGAAACACCTAAAGGGACTGAGCTAGGCAACAAAGATCAGGAGACTGAGGGTAGCAGAGGATAAGGTCTCTCCAAATCCTAGCTCCAGGGGATCCATAAACATAATCATTGATATGGATGCCAGAGAATCTCTAGGCCAAACCCATCAAAGCCCTAAAATCCAAGCAAGCTAAAGGGGTGTCAATTAGCCAAGTATCTTCCAAGAATCTGATTCTATTCCCATTGCCCATTTTCCATTTAATCACTTTCCTTAACTGGCCTTGTGTGCTGCAAATGATCCTCCAGACAACTGATCCCTGGGGATGAGACTCCGAGAGACAATTGATCAAAGGCCTATCCTGAAGATATTTGGAATTCAGAATTTTACACCAATCCTAAGTGTTCCTTAACTGATCCCAACCAACCCTGGCCATTAGAGCCTTGTTAGAGTTGACAATTGTCCTGACTCCTAATCCACCATAATTTTTGGCCTGGCAGACCTTTTCCCATTTCACCAAAGCAAGTTTCTTCTTTTCCTCAGTCCCAGACCAAAGGAAATTCCTTTGAATTTTTTCAAACTTATCAGCAATGTACTTAGGAATTCTAAAAATGGAGAGGAAGTAAGTGGGGATACCTTGGAGAGCCGTTGTGAGTAGTTGGAGTTTTCTAGCATGGCTTAGGATAGAGCCCTTCCACTCAGCTAATTTCCTTTCGGTCCTTTCCAAAATTGAGTTCTAGAACTTAGTGGTAACCTCCTTAACCATGAGGGGGAGCCCAAGGTAAACTGATAGGAGAGAACCACTAGCACATCCAAGGACTGCAGTCACCTTGGTTTGCAAATTAGGCATGCAGTTAAAGAAATAAATCATGCTTGTATTGTAATTGATGCTTTGACAAGAACAAGAAGCATAGTTGTTAAGGAAAGCTTTCCATTTCTTGGCTTCCACCATAGAGGCTTTCCCAAAGAAAAAGGTTTCATCCACAAATTGTTGCACACCAACTGGATCCAGGGAGGAAGGCGCTCTAATGCCCGTAATGGAGCCCTCTAACAATAGACTAGTGAATTTTCTGTTGAGCACATCTGCAATCATTATGAAAAGATAGGGAGATAGGGGGTCTCCTTGTCTGATCCCTCTTCCAGCAGAGAAGAACCCAAAGGGGGATCCAGTAACAATAACATAGTACTTTACAGTATTAACACTTCCATAATGAGTTTGATGACCAAATTGTTGAATCCAAACTTAGCCAAGACCTTCGAGATGATGTCCCATAATACTATGTCATAATATTTGGAGATTTCAAGCTTGAGAGCCATCACTGCATAATTGCATCTATCCATTGAGTGGAGCAGTTCATGGGTGGTCAAAGTAGCATCAAGAATATGCTTCCTAGGGACAAAACCCTTTTGAGTAGGACTAATGATTTTATCTAGAAGAGGTTTGATACGGTTTACTAAAATCTTAGAAATGATTTTATAGGTGTTACAAAGGCTAATAGATTGAAAATTAGTCATGGATTGAGGCTCACTAATCTTAGGGATAAGAGCAATGAAAGTGTGGCTCAATTATTTGAGGATCTTACCCAATTTGAAGAAGTCCCTAGTCGTAAGCACAAGATCCCCACCCACAGTGTCCCAGAAAATATGAAAGAAGGTAGGAGGAAAAACATTAGGCCTAGGGGCTTTGAAAGCCCCCATACTAAAGGTAGCCAAGTGAACTTCTTCCGTAGAAACAACAATAAGAATCCCCAAATTATCTTCCTAAGAAATGGTGGTAGGAAGATAGTTGAGAATCGCATTGTCTAAGGCCGGATTAGGTGCCTCAGCTAGGGCCGAATAAGCCTCCTCAAAATAGTTAACAACACAGAGGCCAATCAGAGCATGATTCGAAATCACCTCCCCAGTCGCATTAGTCAGCTTAGAAATTTGATTCCTTTTCCTATGCTTGATGGGTGAAACATGAAAGGAGGTATTCCTATCTCCTTCCTTCAACCATTGGACTCTTGATTTTTGCTTCCAAAAGACCTCATTTTTGAGAATTCGTTCCCATTCCATCCCGGTTCCTGATTCTTGGTTGTGAGTCCACTGACTGTCATCTCCCTCCTCCATTTTATTTTATAAAGTCCTGAACTCTCCTTCAAGCAGCTTTTTCTTTCGAAACACATCCCCAAATACATTCTTGTTCCAAACTTTTACCATGTTTTTAATATGTTTAAGTTTGAAAAAAATCCTATACATGGGGGAGCCTTGGATAGGAATATTCCACCATTTGGCAATTTTTTTTTTGAAATCAGGATGAGAGTTCCACATTATCTCAATGCGGAAGGGAAAATGACCAACAACAGTGCGAATATTAGTGGTCAGCAAAAGGGGGTTATGGTCAAAGACCATCCTAGGCAAGCTTATTAGATTAGCATCTAAGACATTAGACCAATGAGGAGAGCAGAGGAAGTAGTGTAGCCAAACCTCGATTAGATTACCACTAGCCTGTCTATTAGACCAAGTGAATTTCTAGCCCAAGAGCTCAATATCAACTAAACCCAAAGAATTCAAAAAATTAGCCAGGTCAGACATGTTGTCAGAGTAATCCAAAAGACCAAATTTTTCTGATGGAAAGAGGGGAGAGTTAAAGTCTCTAGCAACAAGCCAATGGCCTCCCCTATTCAGATTAATTTTAACCACCATGTTATGCCACAATATTCTCCTCACATTCCTCTGATTAGGATCATAAATATTGATTATAGACTAGGATTCACCAAGGTAAGTGAACAATTCCCCCACACTATTTTTAAAGTGGAATAATCCATAGCTCTGAAAATTAGATGGGTTCCAAAGAATAGCCAGTCCCTTCAAAGCACCCTCAGCATCACTGTAAACATAAGATGCATTAGGCCAATTTTTTTTTGCAATTTTATCAAAATTAACCTTCATCATTTTGGTTTCTTGAAGTAGGCAAACATCAATCTTATGTTCCACTATATAGTCCTTCAGAGCATGTTGTTTGTGGGAGTTATCGAGCCCACGAACATTCCATGACATAATTCTCATTTCTGACCTCCTTTTTTTGAGGACACATCCAATGTCCTTTGCTTTCCTAGGGAAATCTCATTTTTTGTTTCTCTCATCCTAGAGTGCCTTTGAGAAGGTCTCCCTGGCTTGGAGCCACCTCCTACATCTGCCTTCTTCCTTCCTTTTTTCTTTGGTGTTGTCCATATCCCTTCTTCTACAATTTTCTCAAGCTTCAAACTCCCCATACTTTTTGTAGATTCATCAATTATACCAAAGCTCTCTTCCTCCTAGATTTCACCATCATCAATCAATGCCTCACAAGTTCCCATAGAGACTACTTCAAATAGAGGATCAACAACTGAAGAGCCAGGGTCCTGAGTCCCCATAGAGACCACTGCAAACAAAGGATCAACAACCAAAGAGATAGGGTCCTCAGTCATAAGGATAAACCGAGGTTTAACAATAGACTCCAATATAGCACTAGGGTCAAATAGTTCAGAAGGAGGACCGACGGGGGAGGGTGAAGGCAAAGGATCCTCAAGTGAATTAGCAACACTCATGGGAATAAGCGCAAATTCATTCGACAGGTGGAGAACATTTCCAGAAGGAGTAGAGAGATTTTCCATAATACTATTAACCTTAACCTCCTGACTAATGACAAATTTAAAGTCAAAAATCAGATGCCCTGCTTTAGCACACTTTTGATAGTATACCACAATATTTTCATAGCACACTAGTTGTATCTAGCTGCCAAACTTAGAGCACAACTTGATAGAGTTCGGGAGGACTTTATCAACACAAATATTAACACAGAATCTTGCAAAGACTAACCTAGATTTTGACTTTGTGATAGAATCTGTGGTGATGAATTGGCCTAGTGAATCCCCAATACCTTTGAAAATGGTTTCATCCCAATACTCTAAAGGTAAACCCGACAGCCACACCCAAATTGGAGCTGACTTATTCAAATTAGTAGCAGGGTCGAAACCAGGTTTCCAATGACGCATAGAAAGGTTGTGTTTCCCATAAACCCACATACCTGATGACACAGTCACCACCAGGCCCTCCACAATCGTTAATCTAAATAGGAAAAGGCCACTAACCATCATGTAGATCTCCACACTACCCTTGAGGTGCCATTTTTTCACAACCCATTTTTGAACCATATCCACCATTGGATGGTAGGAAAGAAATTTTCCCACTACAACATTCTCCATGGAGGAGAGAATCCTATCACAAATTGGACCAGGAATATCAAACTTCGTTCCAAAACTTGTGAGAAACTTAGGTAGAGAAGGAAACAAGGAGGAGACTTGTTTTCCATTGGAAAGAACATCCTTCCAACTAACAATCAAAGAGATCTCCACCACTGGCATAGAATATTTAATCGGCACCTCCAAAGACTTTGAAAAGCTTGTAGGTGAAAGCACTATCCCCACAGGAGTGGTACCTAACAAACACGGCCCCAAAAGAGAGGAGCATGGGTTAGGGGGGACAAAGGGGGACCGTTGGTTACCCCCATAACAAAGTCCACCATGCATGTAGGAAGTTCAAATGCAGAGGAGCGGGAAGAGTTTTTACTTTTCTTTTTATTGATGTATGTTGATTGGCTCACATTATATATATTTAATCAATATATATATATGATTATATATTAAATATTATATATATGTTTAATATATTTAAACTATAGTTATATATATAATAAAATATATAATTCACATCATTCAACTTTGGAAATCGAATTATTTATGATTACTTGAGCCGATTTAAATAAATGAATCAATTTCAACACATGTATTGGACTTGGGCTTATGAGAAGAATTTAAATTTGAAACAAATACAAAAAAGTTAAATCATGCATCACCTAGTTATGATCAGGTAGGGATAGATCCATAAAAGTGTTTTAAATCTTTTGACCAGGTTAGAATTTGAAGCAAGAATAAATACAACATAGTAATTAAACTTTGTTGACTCAACCAGAAAGATAGTCAATAAAGACTATGTGTAAAAGAATTACGATTGACTTCTCTGAAATATGAAAAACCCACCATATTCTGAGTTTAGGGCCACCTCTAAAAATATTTTATGTAGGTGTTGATTTATAAACTTCTCCATGCACTTTTGGAATTAGTCTTCATAATGTTGGCAGAATTGGAGGTCGACTCACCATGTTAATTATTGAGTATGGATTTGAATTGGTACCACCTACAAGTTGAACAAATCAAATGGAAGTGGTGTGAATTCACATGTCATGGTTGTATGGAATGTTGGAGGTTGGGCTCACTATAAATAGTCACCCAACTCTTCTAAATCATATTCATTCACCATTCTAATTATTCCTTCATCAACTTTTAGAATTTTTTCTTTGTGATTGCCTTATACACCATTTACATATCATCTTGTTTAGTAGTATATGTTCATTCTTCAATTACTATGTGAACAATATTTGTAGCCACTACTCACAGTTCTGAGTGAACATTATATACAACCAATATTCACATTTCTTAGTGGCCATAGTTACAGTCAGTGTTCACATTTCTGTGAGTTACTATTACCTTGAGAGAGATGTATTCTACCCAAGGAATTCAACATTTTATGTTAATGATTTCTCAATGTGGAAAGAGGCAATTTTTTTGAGGAGGAGTTGTCTAATTCTAAGAGAAGAATGCTTTCAACAAGACAAGGAGTGAGAATTGATTTAGGAAGTTGGGTTAAGTTGAGCAACCAAAGGAAAAGTTTTCACTATCAACATTATCTAGGAAAGCGATAAGAGGCATGGGGTTTTCTACTTCTTATTGTTTGCAAGGAATTATTATGTTTTCTATACTACATGAAATGTATTTTCTACCTATTCTATAGAAAATACATAGGCTGATTTTTATAATGTGTTTTTAAGTACTCCATAATAGGAGATTTTTCTTGTCACAAATACTTAATTGTATTAGATATGTCAAAGAGATAGCTCAATACAAATATTTATCTATACTCCAAATATCAAAGAGATTACTTGACTGGGGAATTCAACTACGTTACATATGATACAACATAAGTAATTAATTCTACTAGATATGTTGAACATGGAATGAAAATTGTATATGTTTACTCCATAGTACGATTTGGGTGTGTATCTAGTTATTATATACTAGGCTTGATTTGAATGCAAGAGTCACTTGAGGTACACCCAACTAATTTATTATTTTAACTTAGAAAGATTGTTTTACTCCTAAGATAATCATGGGAGAAGCTTGTGCACCTACTTTCTAAATAGATTCATTACTAAGTATATTAGTATGTTGTAGTTTAGTCTGGGGTGATAGATTTGCCTATTTAAGGACAATACCTATGCATAGCTGAAGATAGCCTTAAGTCAAATTGGCCCTAAATAGTGTATGTTACAAATGACCCTCAGTAGAACAACTGAATAAAACACTTTTATCATATTAGTGCAATGTACGATATCCACTTAGACTATGTGATTCTTGGACTACACTATCAATTCACCATGATGTTGTATTACATGCTAGTTTTAGAGTTTCTAGGTAGCACAGGTTCTAGTTATGTAGGACACAACACTATTCTCAATTGGTTGTCGTTATTAGTTACTCTACCAATCTCTTCATTGAAGGGAAGGGCCATCTATCGAATGATATATGTGCAGGGGACCGCATTAAGAGTCTATGGTTAGTGGAAAATTGCTTGAGTGATTCTTCTTGTCCACAACAAGTGACAAAAAGAACCAAGATTTGAAAGGACATATTCCTGGACCTTCTTACAAATATTAGTTCTAAAGCTCATTGAAGCTATGTTTGTAAAGGTATATTTTCTTGTTACTTGTACTTGTGTAGTTATTGTAATAAAGTGGAATATTTATTTTAATATGATATAACATCTTATTTGTATATTTTTAATAAAAGAAAGAAATTTTTGATTGCAATGACTTGTTAGCATATTTATTTACTCGTTTGATTTAAATTTAGAAATTTTTACTTTATTGAAGGGTTGGCACATTCCACTCTCTTATTTTCCTTTGCATTTTGTGAAATACAATCTATTTTGGTTTTTTTTCTTCTTGCTTTGGAATTTATTTTTTCCTAATGACATCCTCAGGGAAATGAAAGACATGGGTAAACTTGGAGCTTTTTTTCTTATGGTTTTTAGCCACATCATAAACCCTTTGGGATCATGACTCCTTACTCCTACTCTTCTCATGCTAAAAGGTTTGAGTATGTCATTTATATTATCCCAACCACTTTTAATCATTACAAAATTAGAGAAACATGTATATGAAGGGAAGAATGTTCTCTCTCCTTGATCCTTCAAATGTTTTTTCTCCACACTCCCCACTTCCCACATCGCTTCAAGGAAACAAATTATTTTTGGTACACACGTTGGCAACAAGTGGGGTGAGATAGATGTACCATAAACTCTCAAAACAATATGTGTGGGATATGGGATAGCATCTCCCCAATTATGATCAACCCCCAATTTAGGTCTTCTTAACTTAGGTTTTAAGAAATCATGTAGTGCCTTGGGAATCCTTTGCACATTTATAGCCATAGCTCTTCTCAACTCAGAGGTAATTTTGTTTTGAAAAACCACATGATCAAACTTTTTATTGTCCTTGTCTAGGAGAGTGGTCCAACATTGGACAGGTAATTCCAAATCACCTTTCATCCTTTCTAGAATCATATTTCATATTCTTTCCAAAATAGGTGGAAACTTTGAACAAGAATATGTGAATGAATAATGAATACCAATTGAATTTTGTCCCAACTCCACCCTTCTTCAATTTTACCAAGCGTTCATAAAAAAATTTTGCAAAAAAAATTCCATAATAATATGTCTTGTAGTAATAGGGGTGTTGGATATGTTGCACCATATACATATAGGCCATGGGAATTCTAGTGACTAGTTCATAGCCAATAATCTAAAAAATGGAGCAGATTTTCTTTTGAAAATAATGGACAAAATAATTAACTTGATAGGGATCCTTGTAAATGGACCCAAGGTAACTCTTTGTCCCTCAATAGTTGCTAGATATTTTAGAAATATATGGGATTTGAATGAATGCTTAATCTTCTTATATTCTACTCTAAAATTTTTCTCATCAATGGGTACCATATCATCACTCCATTTGGTGAGCTTGAAAACATCTACAATTTCTTCCCTTGTGACCCTCACCATATCAACACCATCGAAACCTCTCACAATCCTAGTGGCTGGATCATAATTGGTTGCCACTAATTTTAATAAATCAATATCCATGTAGACATTGGGCACAACCAAATTCCCCAAATCAAGGTTCCCTAGGTTGGCCACTAGAATACCACAATTTCAATTCCCAAACTAGTGACTGAATAGTTCACATCCAATGAAAGGAAATGTGGAATCTCTAACTACACTCTTCTTATCAACTAACCCTTCAAAAAATTAAGGACCATGAAACAATGGTTGAAACTATTAGAACTCTCAAAATTTGCAAATTTGAGATGCTCATTTCAAGAAATTTTCTTCTGCACTTTCAGAAGTGCACTTGAGTGGTCAGTCTGAGTGACCCACTTTGGAGAATCATAATTTGAGGCCTATTGATTTCCAAGAAAATCCCATTTGCAAACGTGTTTGATTAACATATGTGAACATGTGTGACAATTTTTAGCTTCCCACGATAGGTTTTTTCAGGGTTTTGAAAAGTGAAGTTGGAGGGTTTTTGTACTATTCTGCTGTTTGCAAGTTGTTAGTTTTGCAAAACGACCTCCTGTTTGAGCTTGCATTTCGCAACCAATTGACTGTCATATCAAAATAAATGATGTTATGTGTTCTCCATACCTAAATGATCTCAAGTGTAATTTTTCAGAGTCTAATGATTTGATTTGCTATTTTTAGCAGATCAAAACCAAATGTAGTTTGTTCAGTTCCACATCTGCATTCCTGACAACCTTTTTGACTGGTCAACTTTGGTCATTAATATCTTTTGATCAATTATGTTTATTGGATTTTCCTTTTGCACACATGCTCATGGTACCTTAATGAACTCATGTGTCTGATGGTAGCTCGCCAGGAGTTGTTTCACTATTTTTACAAATTGGCAGTTGAGTGAGTTTTAATTGTCTCAAAACAACTGTTGTTTTAGAAAAGTTCAGCTGAGCAACTTTTTCGATTAATATTTTTCTCGTCGTGACTTTTTTTTCTGGGTTGTTTGTTGCACTACATTCCTGGGATGAATGACTATAGTTTTACAATTTTTTATTGCTTAGGGTTGTCATTTGACTAGATTTCTAGTTTGATTCCTAAGGCAATTTGACCAATTTTCACCATTCTGCAAAAGTGACAGAACACGGATTTTGATGAAGACCCAGTTCATTTTTTCACTTCACATGATTCAAAAGGCAGTGTTGAGTTAGTTGCGGGTAAAACTTGTTTGAAAATGAAATTATTTTTAGCCAAGCCACTTGGGGTCTGATATGCTTTGCATGATCATGAACTTATAATGGCTCCAGTGTTGCAATCCCATCAAGTAAATTGATTTGTATTGGTTAGCAGGTGGAGGAGCATGCAATTATAATAAATTTCAAGTTTTAAAATTTAAAGTGAGATCCATCTTCCAAATGTGGAGGATGAAAATCATAGCATCATGAGAGGCATGGGCAAAGATTTATGTGTGATGTTTCACTCAGATTTTTGAATCAATTTGTAGCTTATATGAATGGGGGATCTACATACGATGTTATTCTATTAAGGAATCTTGAACTTCCCAATGTAGGGGAATACCATTCCCCAGGTTGCTACGCATAAATGGATTTGTTGCAATGGCATTAGAAAATTTTAGGCGAATACAGTATGGAAGATGCATTTGCAGATGATTGGCCTTCTTGTATTAAAAATTACAATATCCCTTTTATTACTACATCTGCTGATGTATTTGAATCTAAAGTAGTAAAAGAATTGCAGGTATACACATGGACAACAGGGTGGATGCAATTTTTATAAGCCGAAAGGAGAAGGTAAGGTGGGTGTGACCAAATGTTATGAAGGGTCTAGCTGAAGCCTGAAATTTTTTCCTTTCTTTGAGGGCGTAGCTAGCCAGAGGGAAGGAGCCCACACTAGTGATAAAGGGACCAATGGAGGTAGGCATAGCTAGGTGGATGGTGGGCATGACCTGCAAGATGGAGGTAAGGCCTGCATGCTTTTTGAAGAGGCTCATGCAAGGTGAATGGTTGGCGTGCCTGGCAGTTGAAGAGGCTAGGCAGAATAGAATGTTAAAAAGGAAAAGAAACTTCAAGCAAATTAAGGAGGGTGCGTTTTGGCACACAATGTGGATTTTTTTGAAATGTCCTCAAAGAATTTAAGCGAATGGGTTTGGAAACTATTTCGGAATTTATTTTAAATTCTTTGATATAAAGACAAGCGAAAGACTCGAGCTATTAGAACGAGTAGAAGAAATGGAGGCGCCATGAGCATGAAGCAACCACCATGCCATGTATGTAGGCAATGCACAAAATGGGATGTGTTTTGAACAAAGGCTCTCAAATTTTTTAATAAAATGCAATGAAGCATGAGAGGAAGACCGTAGCTAGCCAAAGAGGAGCAATCCATTGAAGGCAGCCATGGCACTAATAGGGAGATTTTCAAAATGGAAGTATTGAAAAGGCTTTAGAAAATTTCTTGTTAATCCTATGTGAAGGGTGCGACTAGGTAAGTAGAAGGCACAAACTAGAGTGGTAGGCATGGCTAGCATATGGAGACTACCACACAGAACAAGGAGGAGTCATGCGTCTGGCAGCAGGGAGGTTATGCACAGTGGGAGAAGCTCATGGCCTGCTACTGGGTAAATTGATGGAGACTTCCATTGCGAATGGAAACACAAAAGCATGGGAGGTGCAGCTTGGAATTGGTCATAGACATCCATCAGCGCATAAGGAGTAGGAGAGAATGGAACTAGCCACCATGAGAGCATGTGATGTATTGCAGAATGCTCGAGCACGAAAAAATAAAGGTTAGGGAAAAAGGGGCAACAAATGAAAGTTGAAGTAGATCTAACGGTGGAGATCGGGAGGTCAAACAAAGCTAGATTTGGATCGTTGCCCGCCAAGTCGCAATCCAAAAATTGCTCACAAGATATGGATTACGATGGTGTAGGGAGATGGCGAAATAGAAAATAAAAACATTTAAAATTAAATTTTTTTTCTAAAGGTGTGGTCAAATAATTTTCAATATGGTGGGCCTCATTTATTTAAATTGCTCGGGTGAAATAGACGAGCTCGAGATATTTAAAAAAGATTAAGAAAATATTGTCAAGTGATATTAAATGGGGTTGGGGCCCATTTTATTTTCCTCGGGTGAAGATTTTAAAATATTTCAAATGAAATTTAAGTGAAATGGTAAAATCACAGGGGGAATAATTTATTAGTTATTTCATTTGATTTAAAATGGAGGAATGTTTTAATTGGGAATTTGAAACATTATAATGCATGGGCCTGGGTAGATATTTTTTAAAATCAAGTGAAGCATTTTACTATGCTGGGTAAAGTATCAAATGTAAATACTTTATGTGTGTTGGAAGTTAAATGAAGATATTTTATTCACTGGAAGTGAATAAAATAAAATATAGTAAAATGCAGCAAAGGGCAAAACAAGGAACAAAGGTAAATGGACTTTCATGGGAGCGGAGTTTCTCTTTCAGCTGCAAGTAATGATTACAAGTATACACATGGGCATATTTTCTTTTAAAGAATGAATTGGGCACATTTTGTTTTGAAAATAAACTAAAGTTTGTTATAGGGAGAAGAAGGAGATTTTTTTCAGATTAATGTTCAATGGTGGAGATGTTTCTAGATGGTTGTTCCTTTTTGAATTTAGGGTTTCTTCTAGAATTTCTTCTCCTCTACATATTCTTTTCTTTTCTCATTGTGATAAGTTAGCAAGTGAACAAGTCGAAGTCTAGTGTGGAGCTGCATAAAAAATTGTAAAATCTGTAGTTACAGAGGCAATGCAAGTGGGATTCTATATCTTTTTGTTGTAGGATTTGAGTTTATGGGGATTTAGTGTTTCATAATAGTACTCGCATTTGAGTTTAACTGAAAAATCTGGGCTCATGTCTCTCCTATGTGAAAATGTATTCAAATTTTGAATGAAGTAATCATGGGTTATTTTGTTCTTCTCACTATTGTGGTGTGTACAATTCTGGTTTTAGCTTTGATTCAAAGAATTAATTAAACTGCTTAAATGAGATTGCAGATTGATATGTTCTGTACAAAAATTTTTTAAGTAATATTGAGCTGAGGTACAAATTGGTGATATTGTAAGGCAGTATAATCAGAGATATTATATGCTATGTGTTGAAATCTACTATGTACCATTAGGTGTTGGTGAATTTGACTCCTCCAATGGATATGGCACTAGTTTGATTTGCACTTGTTCTTTGTGATTCAATGTTTTGTTTGTGTTCACCTAGGGCTTTCTACCATTTTAAAACTAATGATTATCTTTCACCATAAGGTTGTGTTGTAATTATCTCACACTCCAAATGGTTGATAATACTAATGAACAACCAATTCTATTCAATTTTATTCCATTCCATTGAGCTATTAAGTGAGATTATCTATTTGAAGTTAATGATTGTTTATAATTTTGTTGCTGAGATTGTAAAATCATTAAGGGATCACTCTCCTGGGTCTTGTAGAGTCGAAAGTGGAGGAGGTTATTGTTAAAATCCTTGTCAGTTGGTCTAGGTCCTCCGAGCTGCCCTTGATTGGAATTGGCAATTCCATAGGTAGATTAGGAGACAAACCTGGTTTACATAAAAAAACAACAACAAAATGGTGAACCTGCTAGGGATGCACTCAGAAGTTTTGGTTGCAGACGGTGCTATTATAGAGTCATTATATTTTTTAATTATTTCTATAACCATTGCTGAAAATTATTTTTGCCTTATAGAGTCATGAGCTTGATTGGTCCAATCTCCTTGTCGGCTGAGTCAATTCTCATGAATGTTGCCATAGAGTTTGTTGTAATTCATCTTTCAATGTAAGTCTATCAGGATTTGTCCATACTTCATGCTTATTTCATAATACCTCACAAGTTGTGAGTGGCGACTTCTAGATCTATGCACTTGTGTGCATTATTTAAGAAGAACTGGGAAAGAACCCAAAAGATTTGTAGTAGAGATGAAGTAGATTCGAGCTCTTGTGATGAAGTATGATGTCATATTATTGGATAAGGAGGTGTTGCAGTACTTATGTTGGTTTTTAATGAATTTGACTTGTGAAGAATTTCCAGCTGTTCAAATTTTGTCCTCTGCAAAGAGGTGGCGACTCTACCAAAGAACCTAATGAAGATGTGAATACGGTTCAAGATCTATAAATATTTCCAATTAGAAGAACCATTTGTAGTTGCTGTAAAATTGCAAGTATTTTTCACTCTTGGTTTTCAAGAAATTGTGTCTAGAAACCATATGTGAACATTTTAGGAAAACTTTGGTTCCCTATTACATGAGTCTGGATTATGAAAGGGAAAAATAATAGCAGTATTCCTTTCCATACTTATGAAATGTAATATGCAACATGAGTAGAGAAGTATGTGTGTTTTGAGTTTTGTCTTTGAGAAAGCTTAAGGTATAGGTATTCAATGAATGTTTTAGAATCATGGTTAATTTTGTAAATGATGTAACTAATAACCATGTACAAAGTTGATAGTGATTGACCCTATGAAATGGAAAGTAAAAGTATGCAGGGAAAACAAGTTATCCCAAGCCCTCAAAGGGATTTTTCTATTAAAAGATATATGCCACTGGTTTTCAGTGGTATTGGAGGTTTCCCAAACCTAATCCCTAAAGATGTTAGAAAGAATTTTCCCATATTCATAGAGCAAAGTTCAGAATCAGCCTCTAAGCATCTACAAAAATTCATGGATGTGATGGGGGACTATAAGGTAAATCATGAGGACATTGTTATGAAACTGTTTGTTCAATCCTTGAAAGATGATGCCAAAGATTGGTTCTTATATTTACCGTCATGTTCTCTAGCCTCTTGGAATCAGTTTATGAGAGCTTTTGTTGAGAAATTTGATGAAAGGGTAAATCCAAGTGAGGTGAGGAAATTGTTTTTGGAGATCCATCTAAGTGAAAATTAGTTGGTCCTTGTTTTCAATCTTCAATTTTCAAAGGAAATAAGAGAGGTCCTAGAGTACATAAGACCAAATGATGTTGAATGCTTGGTCATGTATCTTGCTGCTTTTGATAGTAAGATGGTATTCTTGTTAAGGGATAAAGAGCCTACAACTTTACTTCAGGCATATCAAACTGCCATGGACATTGAGAAAATTTTAAAATACTCTATGATGAAAGGGTATCTAGCTGCAAGTGTTGATTATCCAATTATAGCTCATGATTGTGGAGTTCAAGGACTAGGTAATGGAAATGATTATCAAGATGATAATGCCTTTGCTGCTATGATTTCTTCATCATCAAAATATGAAGATCATAGTGAGCTACAAGGTGAAAGTCAACATAATTTGGGCATTGTTGATAAAAATTATTTTGTACAACAGTTGTATGAAATGAGAAGACATGAAGGAGTAAATGAGATACATAGTGCTACTTCATGTCATGTTGTGACCAGAAACTACAAGGCATGTATCTCTAACATTTAATTAAGAAACAGTGACTATGATTGTGAAAGTATAGCCCCAAGACATTGTTATGAGGATTTTAAACATGATTTGTGTAATGAGGATTCTTCTTGTGATTAAAATCATGATGGGGTTGATATTTCTGATTGCTTCTCTGAAGATTGTGAGTTCTTTTCTGAAAGTGATGTTGAAGCATATTCCTCACTCAAAGAATGCAATGATATAAATGTTCATAAGGTCATTTATCCACAAGTGAAAGAACAAAGAACATGTGAAGAATATACCGAATGTAATTTGGGTTCAAAATCAGAAGAGCATGTTCATTGTGAGAGTGATGAAGAGTTTGAAGACAAACATGTGTGTGATCAACATGTTTGTTCAAAATATAATGTTGAATATGATGAAGGTGTTGATGAGTGTGCTTACGCTCCTGCTCTTCATTTTTTTTTGAATGAAGCAAAGATGGAAAAATTTATGATGCATGATGAGCATGATGATAAAATATTGGATTCATCAGGTATGTATATGGATTTTGAATTAGGGTCATTACCCATTGATGATATTGAAAGGCTTGCTGACTTATGTGACAGTAAGCTTCCTGATTTTGTTGATTTGGAAAATATTGTCAATCCATGTATGGAGCAGCCAAGCAGTGTAAATAATGGTGAATCTCATGTTGATGAATGTGAGGTTGAATGTAATTACCTTTTTTTTATGCTCCTGATTTTAAGAATATGCACATGGACATATTGTTACCACATGTGAGAAGCATTGATGTGAAAGAAACTGAGGATTTTAGTTTCATTGCTAATTAGGAAATTTTGGTTGGCTATGAGTCTTTCACTTTTGGATCAGCAAACATACTTTTTGGTGTTGTATATGAGGTTAATGGTTCACCGGGTTGTCTTCCTGATGTCCCTGTTGATGATGATTTGTATGAGCCTTCAGTTGAGGTATTTGGTTTTGAAAGGAATGATGATGTAAAAAATGAATGAGAACATTTTCTCAAACCCGAGATAAAATTTTTTACTCATTCCTTGGATGTTAATGATGCATGTAATTCCCATTTCCATGATACCAAGTTGTGTTATGATGTACCTAAACTAAAGTGTTAGAAGATGGGCCTAGGATGCAGTGATCAGTACAAGGATGCTCCTGAGTGTGCATCTTTTATCTTTGATGTATGACAAGATGATTTACAGAGAACACACCAAATTGTTTATGCCAACTTTCAATTTGATCTGTAAGCTTATTTTGATGTGCAAATTGATAATCAGATTGAGCCTAATAGTTCTAGCCATACAACAAAATGTGAGTGCTATTTTTGTGAGCTAGAAGGAATTTTCATATAATGTGGCAATGTGCAAGATATGGAGGCAAGTTTCTTTCAGCTTGAGAATGATCCATGCGATGAATGTGATAGGTTGTTGCCACATGATAAATAGTATTTTGAAAGTATGCCTAACTTTCAGATGCATAATGATTGTGAACATGTTGATAATGTTTATCGGGCAGATGGTTGTGATCAAACTAGGCTTTCAGATGGTCTTGATCATTATTTCCAAATCATGCCACTTGCTATGAAATCAGAAGATAAAGAAAGTAATAGTGGTGTGACTTATTTGATTTGGTTGCCATATAATGAAGTTGAACAGAGAGCAAGTTTCTACTTGCCTGAAGGCAACCTGACACTTGTGTTTGCAAAGGTGCAATTTCTTATGTTGTTATGGTTTGATAAGTGCAAGCATGAGTTAAGGGAGATCGACTCTTTTTTAAAAAATTGTATTTGACAAAGGTAAATGTTGATTCCCATTTTTCATTTGGTGACCTGGGGTCATCAGATGAAGTTGAAAAATAAAAGTTGGATCGAGGAGCAGCTTGAAGGCACTTGACAGATTCAAAATTTGGTCTACTCTCCCAAGAGATATGGAATCTTGATATGCCCACAAGGGGAATACATCCCCAGATGGAGCCACTATTGGCACTCTCAAATTTTGCAAATTTG
This sequence comes from Sequoiadendron giganteum, assembly GCA_007115665.2. Taxonomy (NCBI): domain Eukaryota; kingdom Viridiplantae; phylum Streptophyta; class Pinopsida; order Cupressales; family Cupressaceae; genus Sequoiadendron; species Sequoiadendron giganteum. The sequence continues at coordinate 268,478,930 of CM021106.1, forward strand.
AGATGCCCATTTCAAGAAATTTGCTTTTGCACTTTCAAAAGTGTACTTAAGGGATTAGTCTGAGTGACCCACTTTGGAGAATCAGAATTTGAGGCCTGTTGATTTCCAAGAAAAACCCATTTGGAGACGTATTTGATTGAAATATGTGAACATGTTTGTCAATTTTCAGCTTCCCATGATAGGTTTTGTCAGGGTTTTGAAAAGTGAAGCTCGAGGGTTTTTGTACAGTTTTGTTGTTTGCAAGTTGTCAGTTTTGCAACACGGCCTCCTATTTGAGCTTGGATTTTTCAACCAGTTGACTTTCATGACAAAATGAACATTGTTCTGTGTTCTCCATACCTAAATGATCTCAGGTGTCAGTTTTCAAAGCCTAATGATTTGATTTTCTATTTTTAGCAGATCAAAACCAAATGCAGTTTGTTCATATCCACATCTGCATTCCTGACAACCTTTCTGACTGGTCAACTTTGGTTGTTAATATCTTTTGATCAAAGATGTTTCATGGATTTTCCTTTTTCACACGTACTCGAGATACCTTAATGAACTCATGTGTCTGATGGCAGCTTGCAAGGAGTTGTTTCACTATTTTTACAAATTGGTAGTTGAGTGAGTTTTAATTGTTTCAGAACAGTTGTTTTAGAAAAGCTCAACTGAGCAACTTTTTCTCGTGAATTTTTTTTCTGAGCCATTTTTTGCAATACATTCCTGGGTGAATGACTATAGGTTTGTAAGTTTTTATTGCTTAGGGGGGTCGTTTCACTAGTTTTCCAGTTTGATTCTTGAGGCAATTTGACCAATTTTCACCATTCTGCAAAAGTGAGAGAACACAGATTTTGATGAAGACCCAGTTCATGTTTTCACTTCACATGATTCAAAAGCCAGTGTTGAGTTAGTTGCAAGTAAAACTTGTTTGAAAATGATTTTTTTTTTAGCCGGGCCACTTTGGGCCCAACATGCTTTGCATGATCATGAACTTATAATGGCTCCAGTGTTGCAATCCCATCAAGTAAATTGATTTGTATTGGTTAGCAAGTGGAGGAACATGCAATTATAATTACTTACAAGTTTAAAAATTTAAATTGAGATCCATCTTCCAAATGTGGAGTATGAAAATCTTAGCATCATCAAAGGCGTGGGCAGAGATTTATGTGTGATGTTTCACTCAGAGTTTTGAATCAATTTGCAGCTTATATGAATTGGGGATCCACAAACGAAGTTATTCTGTTAAGGAAGCTTGAACCTCCCAATGTAGGGGAACACCATTCCCCAAGTTGCTATGCATAAATGGATTTGTTGCAATGGCATCAAAATTTTTTAGGCGAATACAGTATGGAAGATGCATTTGCAGATGATTGGCCTTCTTGTATTAAAAATTACAATATCCCTTTTATTACTACACTCTCCTGATGTATTTTTATCTAAAGTAGTAAAAGAATTGCAGGTATACACATGGACAACAAGGTTGATGTAGTTTTGAGAAGCTGAAAGGAGAGGGTAAGGTGGTTGTGACCAAATGTTATGAAGGGTGCATCTAAAGCCTAGAATTTTTTCCTTTCTCTGAGGGCACAACCAGCCAGAGGGAAGGAGCCTACACCAGTGATAAAGGGACCAATGGAGGTAGGTGCGACTAGGTGGGTGGTGGGTGTGACCTACAACATGGAGGAGAGGCTCATGCAAGGTGAATGGCTGCCATCCTTGGCAGTTGAAGAGGCTATGCAGAATAGAATGTTAAAAAGGCAAAGAAACTTCAAGAAAATGGAGGGTGCATTTTGGCACACAATGTGGATTTGTTTGAAATTTCCTCAGAGACTTTAAGCGAATCGGTTTGGAAACTGTTCTGAAATTGATTTTAAAGTCTTTGATATAAAGACAGGCTAAAGACTCGAGCTATTGGAACGAGTACAAGAAATGAAGGTTCCATGAGCATGAAGCAGCCACCAAGCCATGGATGCAGGCAACACACAATATGGGATGTGTTTTGAATAAAGGCTCTCAAAAATTTCAAGAAAATTCAATTAGCATACACAATGAAGCTTGAGAGGAAGCCGACAACCAGCCAAAGAGGAGTGATCCATTGGAGGTAGCCATGGCACTGACAGGGAGATTTTCAAAATGGAAGTATTGAGAAGGCTTTAGAAAATTTCTTGCAAATGCTATGTGAAGGGTGCGGCCAAGTGAGTAGAAGGCACAAAATAGAGTGGTAGGCACGGTCAACATATGGAGACCACCACTTATAACAAGGAGGAAGCATGCGCCTGGTAGTAGGGAGGTTATGCATAGTGGGAGAAGCCCACAGACTACTACTGGGTATACCGATGGAGACTTCCATTGCAAATGGAAACACAAAAGCATGGGAGGCACGACCTAGAACTGATCATAGACATCCATCAAGGCATAAGGAGCAGGAGAGAATGGAACTGGCTGCCATGAGAGCACCGAATGCATTGCATAATGCTCAAGCACAAACAAACAAAGGTTAGGGAAACAAGGGCAACAAATGAAAGCTAAAGTAGATTTAACGGTGGAGATCGGGAGGTCAAACACAGCTAGATCTAGACGGTTGCCCGCCAGGTCACAATCCAAAATTGTAAATGGGATATGGATTGCGATGGTGCGGGGAGATGGGGAAATAGAAAATAAAAACATTTAAAATAATTTTTTTTGCTAAAGGTGTGGTCAAATGATTTTCAATATGGTGGGCCTCATTTTTTTAAATGGCTCGGGTGAAATAGAGGAGCCCGAGATATTTAAAAAAGGGTATTAAAATGTTGTCAAGTGATATTAAAATGGGGGTGGGGCCCATTTTATTTTCCTCAGGTGAAGATTTTAAAATATTTCAAATGAAATTTTAAGCGAAATGGTAAAAGCACAGGGGGGGATAATTTATAAGTTATTTCATTGGATTTAAAATGGAGGAATGTTTTAAGTGGGAATTTGAAACATTATAATGCACGGGCCTGGGTAGATATTTTTTAAAATCAAGTGAAAAATTTTAATCTGTTCGGTAAAGTATCAAATGTAAATACTTTATCTGTGCTGGAAGTTAAATGAAGATATTTTATTCACTGGAAGTGAATAAAATAAAATATAGTAAAATGTAGCAAAGGGAAAAACAAGGAACAAAGGTAAATGGACTTTCACGGGAGTGGACTTTTTCTTTCAGCTACAAGTAATGAGTACAGGTATACACATGGGAATATTTTTTGTTAAAGAACGAATTGGGCACATGCTGTTTTGAAAATAGAATAAATTTTGTTATAGGGAGAAGAAGGATTTTTTTTTCAGATTACTGTTCAATGGTGGAGATGTTTCTAGATGGTTGTTCCTGTTCGGATTTAGGGTTTCTTCTAGAATTTCTTCTCCTCTACACATTATTTTCTTTTCTCATTGTAATAAGTTAGCAAGTCAGCAAGTCAAAGTATGGTGTGGAGCTGCATAACAAATTGTAAAATATGTAGTTACAGAGGCAATGCAAGTTGGATTGTATGTCTTTTTGTTGTAGGATTTGAGTTTATGGGGATTTAGTGTTTCATAACAGTACTCAAATTTGAATTTAATTGACAAATCCAGGCTCATGTCTCTCCTATGTTCAAATGTATTCAAATTTTGAATTAAGTAATCAAGGGTTATTTTGTTCTTCTCACTATTGTGGTGTGTGCAATTCTAGTTTTAGCTTTGATTCAAAGAATTAATTAAACTGCTTACATGAGATTGTAGATTGGTATGTTCTATCCAAGGATTTGGTAAGTAGTATTGAGCTGAGGTACAAATTGGTGATATTGTAATGTAGTATAATAAGAGATATTATATGGTATGTGTTTAAATATGCTATGAACCATTAGGTGTTGGTGAATTTGACTCCTCCAATGGATATGGCACTGGTCTGATTTGCACTTGTTCTTTGTGATTCAGTGTTTTGTTTGTGTTCACCTGGGGCTTGCTACCATTTTAAAACTAATGAGTATCTTTCACCATAAGGCTATGTTGTAATTATATCACACTCCAAATGGTTGATAATACTGATGAATAGCCAATTCTATTTAGTTTTATCCCATTTTGTTGAGCTATTAAGTGAGATTACAATTTGAAGTTAATGATTTTTTATAATTCTTTTGTGGAGATTGTAAACTTATTAACGGATCACCCTCACAGGTCTTGCAGAGCCCAAAGTGGAGGAGGTTATTACTAAAATCCTCATTAGTTGGTCCAGGTCCTCTGAGTTGCCCTTGATTGGAATTGGCAATTCCATAGGTAGATTGGGAGACAAACTTGGTTTACATAAAAAAACACCAACAAAACCTTAGTTTTTTCACTAGTAGAGGGTGGTAGTTGATTAGTTAGGTCTTGGACTATAGGCCTAACAAGGTTTTTGGTTTCACAAATTAAAACCTACAACTTGAGAAAGGGTTTGACATAGACAACAATAAGGTGAGAATGTCTAATGTTTGTAAATGATTTTCAATCCTTAAAATAAATTCATAAACCAAAAATCCGTAATGATGGAAAGATTGGGAGATCAAAATTAAGAAATTATTAAACAATTTCATTTGCAACACATCAATTCAAATTATTGGTTTATGATGAGATGGAAACATTAACTTCAACACTAAACAAGCTTTAAAAATGCAGCTCGATCTCCCAAGATGCATGGAATTCTTTTATCGATCTTCAATTGTTCTTTAAAACAAGTTTTAATAGCCTTACAACTCTTAATCTGGTAGCTTAGCATCTTGTCCACCTTTATGGCTCACTCGTGTGAACCAGAATGAATCACTTGCCCTTGAACTCATCTTTGAATGTTAACTATTGGTCATGTAGTGGGAATGAATTGACAAACGATCTAGATTGAGTCAACCAGGTTTGAAAATGTTGACTATAAGTAGCCGTTGCATTTTTCTAGTTAAAACAAACCATGTGGAAAAGCTTCCTAGTCATGCACAAGATCCACTACTTCTCTAGCACTACAACAATTTCCATGCATCAATTTTCCCTTTTCCTTGTGAGTCTTAACCTGTACACAAATTTCATTAAAGGGGAGGTGGGGAAAGGTTGAGATTATATCTCACTCCTTCAACATACATGTGCCTTAATATAAGATAATTTTCTTGCATGCATATTATTCTAACACAATTGATGACCATGATTAAACGATCCATTTGTTATTACACCACATGCCTCTAAAATTTCCTTTAGTAACCTAAGCTTTAATACTTATGATCCATGGTGAAATATTTCATTAATTTCTTTCCATTTTCTAATGTTTCCTTAATTTCTCATGTGACGCCACATGGAACTCTCCTGCTTCCATGCTGAGAGACATGAGGTAGAGGTGGGTTCCCCATGAGATGGCAGGGAGTGATCAGAATTGACCCACGTTACCCCTCCTCAACCATCAATCTCACTGAAGGAGGAGCTTTCCTTATTTAAAGCCTACTAGGTCCCATGGATAGATGTCATCTTGCTACTTGCAAAATAAAATCAAATGAGGTGGCAAAGAATAGTCTAGGTTTAGCCACATCATTCAATTTCCACCATTGACGTATTCATCCTATCACACAGTGACCTTTCAAAGATTTTGGGACCACAATTATATAAGGCACATGGTTAACACCTACTAGCTTGTGAGAATATTAAAATATGAAGAAGAAATTAGTGGGGACACAGGGAACGACTAGGATTTTATTATGATGATCAAATAGTCCTCATAAAATAGGAATGTTGCACATTCCAATTATTAATTCTTAAAAATTGGTCATTACTAGGTAGGTGAAGATATAAAACCTAAGGATGAAACCTTTGACCCGAAAAATATTTTGATGACTTATTACTCACATAGTCTAAAAGTAATATGTTTAATAAAATGACAGGTAGCAACGAGATTTCTAAGACTTATGGGCCAATTTATAGAATGAGTTAAAAGGCATAAGTCACAAATTGAATGATCGGGAACTAGTGATAGGAAGTCAATGATGAATTATAACACTTGCAAAGGATTCAAATTTAGAGTTTTTTTTTGGAAATGGGTTTAGCAATACAAACCCTGGGGCATGATAACAAGAGAAAACCTAATCCCAAAGATATGAGACTAGCCAGATTTTGCAAAATTTCAAGGGGAACACAAAGAATTTTTTAGGGGATCCACTAGTGGCTCTATTTGGGGACATCTACTCTTTTAGAATAGAGCGAGATCCAATCATAGAGAATCAAAACTAGGAACAACCTAGACAAGGTAGCAAAACAAGACCAGATGCAACCAAAGTAAACATACCTATGTACAAAGCCTACAATGTACGCAAAAAAGAACATATTTCAAGAACTATCCATGTAATGGTAGATCAATAATTTTACCTATCAAATCTTGTAGGAAATATGAGTCCTTGCATTGAGTGTTGCTAATCAAATAAGGGTTGAGCCATAATGCCTCAAACTTTCCATGTTTTACTTTATCTTCAAATCTTGCATTTCATGTCAACACCATGTATCCTACTCAAAATTTCCTTGAGGATGTTTTCTTGTCATGAAAGTTCTTTAATTGCATCCATAATTTGACATTTCTCTTGTGATCATTCCTCCTTGCTTCATCTACTTCCATTAATGTATCAATCCTATGCCACATCTCATCACATGTGTCATCATCATATTCTTGTACAAATTTATACATCTTCATGAGGTTGTTTTGTGGTAACCTAGCTAATACAATATATTTTATAAATAAAAAGGTGCATGAACATTTTCTTTCTTGATAGTCACTCTATCTACCCATAGTGCCAACTCTAACTTGGAATCCCAAGCTCTCTTGTTCTTCTAAAGAATCCTTTTGATAATTTTCATCAGGCTTTTGTTGCTTGACTCTGCTTGGCCATTACCTTGAGGGTAGTATGGTGAATAGTAAGAAATATGAATTCCATATTTCTAGTAGAATTTTGTGAATTCCTCAGACCTGAAGCATATTGCATTGTTTGAAGCAATGTTTTTAGGTACTCCAAATCTGGTCAATATATTATCCAATAAGAAATCTATGACTAGTTTTCTTTTTTCTCTTTTTGTTGGAATGGATTTCACCCACTTTGTAAAATAATCAATGGCTACAAGAATCCATGAGTGACCCCCATTGGATTTTTTAGATATCTATCCAATGAAGTCAATGCCCCATCGTTGAAATGGTGCCTGGACTATAATTGGTCTAAGGGATATATTTCTTGAAAACTTTAGCTTCCTAGAAAACCTTTGTCATGCATCACATGATCTTACTAGTTTTTCGGCATCCTTAAAAATTATAGGCCACCAAAATTCAGCTCTTGAGACTATATGAGAAATTATTTTGGCCATGTAATAGCCACCATATACTCCACTATGCATCTCTTTCAACAATTCAATAGCCTTGGTCTTGTCAACACATTTTAGCATCACACCTTCCAAGTTTCTCCACCATAGTTCACATTTTATGATTACATACTTAATGGCATGCAATGTGAGGATTCTTTTCTCATTTTCAGTTAATCACTCAGGGAATTGCATGTTCTGCAAGTAGCAGATGACATGGTTATACAAATCACAACCTTCCATGTCACAAATGTTTGATCTATCAAAATCATCTTCAAAATTTATCTGACTGGCATCCAGATTTACTTTAGCCATTAACTTGGCCAATCCTTAACCTCTCACAAATTTATTGATTTGGATGTAAATATTAAATTCTTGAATTTTATTTATCCGCTTGCATCTTCTACCCATGACCTCTTGCTGGGTAAATATGTCCTTTACAATTATAGTTGGAACATAAGCAATGAGTGTTTTTCCTACAAGATAAGTTCTGAAGTTCTTTATAGCCTTAAAAAGTGCATATGCTTGTTTTTCCATTAAATTGTACTTAATTTTACAACTTGGAGTGATTTTCTAAAGAAAGCAATAGGTTTTTCAAAGCCTTTTTCATTCTTTTGTATTAGAAAAATGACAATAGTATGAAACAATGCAAACAAAAAGATTTGTAGTGGCTTGGAAAAGTTAGGAGTCCTTAGAAATAGGGCCTCCTTAATTTCCTACTTTATTGCTTGAAAAGCCTTATTTTACTCTTCAGTCCAATCCACTTTCTTGCCCTTCTTCAACATTTTGGATATTAGGCAAGTAATTTCTAAATAAATTATTACAAATCTTATCAAGAAGCTAATTTGGCCAAATAATGACTCAATTCCTTTTACATTCTTTGGTTGGGGAATCTTCTCAATGGTATCCAACCATTCATGGTCAATTCTCACTCCCTCCTTGGATACAATATGCACCATCAATTTTCCTTCAGTAACTCCAAAGACACAATTTTTTGGGTTTAGTGGGATTCCATAATCTAATTCCCTGATGAAAATATTCTCCAAGTGCATACAATGGTCCTCTTCTTTCTTGGAGTAAGTTGTCAAATAATCTTGGTAGATTTCCAAGAATATGTCAATGGATTCAGAAAATGCCACATCCATAGCCTTTTGAAAGGTAGCACCCACACTGGTCAAACTGAATGGAATTCTGACATACACATAGGTTCCTAATGGAGTTGTAAATGTAGTCTTATACTTCTCAAAATCATTCACTTTAACCTAGTTGTATCTTGCGAAACCATCCATCATGGACAATAATTCATAGCTAGTCACCTTTCGCAACATGGTTTCCATATTTGGCAATGGATAGTTATATTTCAATGGTGATATGTTCAAATTTTTCAAGTCAGCACATTATCTTATATCGCCATTTTTCTTTTTGACTGTCACTAAGTTAGCCACCCATGAGGAATTCCTAATAGGCTTAATGATGTCAACATCCGTTAGCTTGACCAACTTGTCCTACATCTTCAGATCCAAGGTTGGGTTAATGGGTATTTTCTTCTACTTAAAAGGTTTGGCATCTTATTTTAGGAGAATCTCATGTTGGAACAATTCTTCCCTATAGTATTTTAGGTCATCATATGACCAAGCAAAGTCATGTTTGTATTTTCTTAATAAAGAAATCAACATTGCCTTGATCTTGGGTTTCATAGTTTTACCCACATAATCCTTTTTAGGGGAATTTTTCATCTTTTTACCCACATAATCCTATTTAGGGGCATTTTTAGTCCCCAATTTTACTTCTAAGTTCATTGGATGGGTAGTAGTTGTTTTGGCACTGCTTTTATCCTGATCATCAAAGAATATTTCTAATGTTGCAAGGCCCTTGGGGATCTTATTTTTCTTTAGTTTAATAGATTGATTTTCAAAGACTGTATCCTTACTATCTATGTTTTCAAAAAAATCCTCAAATTCAATCTATTTACTCTCATATTCATCAACACATTTGAGTAATTTTAAAATGTCTTCATTGTCATTAAATTTTTTCCAATTATATACATTGTTAGGGATTGAAGGCCTTGCTTGTATCTCAACCTTAGAGATATTAGAAAATGTTATGAAATCATGCCTGAGTGCAATGTTTGCAAGTAGATCTACTAATCTATTTTGACCTCTTTCCATCCATTCAATTCCAAATGCATCAAACTATTCAATGGAATCCCATATAGTGTTCCTATATTATTTTACCTCTTATTCTTACATGCATATCTGGATCTCACTTGGGATATTACTAATATAAAATCACATATCACCATTAGCTTCGTTATCCCATTCTTCTCTGCTAGCCTTAATCCTAGTAGTAGTGCCTCATACTATGCCACATTATTTATGCAAACAAAAGACAAAGTGGAAGAAAACTTATATGTGTTGCCACTTGGTGAAACAAGTAATATACCTGCACCAGAGCCTTCTTTAGAACTTGGACCATCAAAATACATCCTCCAAATTCCATCATTGCAAGATAATATTTAAACTTCATTATATATGGGTGTAGGCCACCTATCATTTTCTCTTGGTAGCTCTTGCACCTTAAACTCATTGATATCAATATCTATAAAATGAATTATATCATCCTCAGGAACATGCTCAAACATATGTGGTACTTTTGGTTTGTCTAACCACTTTGACATCTTTACCAACAATAGGGAAAGTAGCATAAGACATATCATATTGCATGATATCCCCCATAGAAGCACTCCACTTCCCAGACAACAAAATTTCATAGTTGGTGGGGTATCTACCACAACCACACTCATTTTGAACTCTTTCTTTGGATATGAAACTAGTCTATAGGGAAGCTCATTTATTACACTAGTCACATGGACTTCCCTCTAGTCCATAGCGTAAGACTTTCCATGGGTACTTTCAACTTTTAATCCCATTGCCTCCATTATCTTTGTGGGAATTATATTGTTAGATGCTCTGGAATCAATGACAATTTTTCAAAAAAGTTACCTCAACAATCAGTGTAAGAAAAAATGGGTCTATCTTTCCAAGACAGGCCATCATTGAATTTCCTATAAAAATATGAGGGATATCAATTATTACTCCCTGAATCTCTTTCTCTTTCCTTTAATTTTCACTCACTTTGGGTGGAGTGGGTACCACTAGTTAATTACAAGTTGTAGTAACACCACTGGTAAGGGCTACTGCCTTTGTTTGTTCTCATCAATTCTCATCATCTCAAGCAAAGGAATATAATTTTTTACTTGAATAAGCAACTAGAACATATCAACAAGAGTATATATAGACACATTAATTAGGATCATACCTATTTTTGTATCGCTCTCCTTTTGTTGATCCCTTGTTGTTTCAAATCTAGACTTGACATCCTTCTTTGTAGATTCAAAGCTCTAATTTTGTGATTTTGTCTTCACAACAAAGGACTTGGCTTCTCCATCTATTTTTAGCTTATCAACTTTCTTAACCTAGATTATGTCTTCCTTACTTTCCTTTGATTTATATCCCTCCCCTTTACTATCATTTTTTTGTTCTTTTCCTTTCACATTCCGCACTTTGATAAAAATACTAAGACGTCTACCTTTGTCACCACCCATTGTTATGTTCCTTAGATGATGTGAACCTCTAACTTGTGTAGCCAAGGCCACTGTATACCTTGAAATTTCTTCATTTGAAGGTATCCTTAGAGACACATTGTCTTCAGATGTCTCCAATTCATACACTTCACTATCATTATCATCATCTTCATTAGAGAGAAATGTTTTGTGATATGTATTATCTATATGCCTTTGGTTGTCCACATAAATTTCACGAGACTCTAGATCAGATGAGCATTCATTATCAAAAAAATCAGATCGGTCCATGATCATATTTACTTCAACATCATCCTCATGAGACTATTCATAATCTTCAAGAACACCTTCTTCAACTACAACCAATTGTGCAACTGCACATTGGTGAGACAAATGTGGCATATGACAAACCATGCACTAAGGGGTCCCATCAAAAAAATTACCCAAGTTTTTCTACAAAGGATCTGAAGGAACCTTGTTTTGATCATTCTTTTGATTGTCAAGAATGGGCTTCCCAATTTAAATTTTTGTTATATGGATGGTCTTGCAGCTAAGGAGATCTCTCGTTCTTGTGATAGTTGGAATTCTCATTTGATAGATCCTTTTCTTGGTTAGCAAGTCTATAACTAATATCCTTCATGGTATTTGTAACATTGTCAATCTTGTCCTCAAGCAAACCTCCCTTAGCACCAAAGTTTTTTATCCTCTCCCTTTGGATTCTTGAGTATTTTTACATCATCCCTTCTCCTGACCTTACTAGTTGCTCTAATGATACTATCAATATGGATGGACATCTTATAAGCTTCTCTTAATATCTGAGGATTTCTCTCTAGTAGACAATAGCTCATATTTGCATCAAAAGTATTACAATAATTCACTGGGCATACACTATAATTTAATTGTAAATGAGGGGGTAACTATTTCATTACCTTTTTAAATCTCACATTAAAATCAACTACAACCTCATTTGAGCCTTTAGCAATATTATTAATTTGATTTAACAAAATCATTGAATCGGTTGTATCATCATAGTACTCTTTGAATAGCCTCTTGAATTCCTCCCAAGAACCAATACTCTTAGCATGAAAACTTTTATACCATTCTTTGGAATCCCTAGTGAATGGTTGCATGAATAGATTCATCACCACGTACTCAACTTCTACTTCAAAATCACCCATGACATTAGAAAATTATTTGAGGTGGTCTTCACCACTTAGGTCATTATTACTAGAGAATCTCACCAAGGTAGGCCTGAGGTCTTGAGGAAGTGTATTAGGATAACCAATAATTCCAATAAATCACAATTGTTGATATCTTTCCACTTGTATTGGCCTTCTCCTAGCTGAGTCTCTATGATTATTTTGAGGCTCATCATCCTTTTGGCCATAAGATTGATTCTTATCCTTGCCACTCCCATCTCCACCATTACTAATGCTTCCCTTCTTCTTTCCATCACCACTACCTCCTAATCCATCTTTAGAATATGTATTATTATTCCTATGGTTTCCTCCACCTCCACCAACCTAATATCTACCATCACCCCTACTAGGCATGTGTCCCTCATATTTTTTCTTATGTGAATCATTGGAAACATGTCCAAAGATTGAAGCTACTAGATTAGTAGATCTTTCTAGCTATCTCTGTATTCACAACTTTAATTTAAGTTTTCTTCAACTCTTGATGCAACTTTCCATTATCTAGTTTCAATCTCAAGATCTCAAGGTCTAGGGGTACACTTGATGGAGTGGCATTAATCTTAAAATTTTGTGTGGAAGTATTACTAGATGAAGTATTTGTACTTATATTGGTGTTGGTATTAAAAGTATTAAAGGTAGTTTTCTTATGTTGGTGAATGGACTTCACATGATCTATAGGTTGTGATTCCTTAGCAATAGTAAATGGATCTGAGGTTTTATTGGTTGCAACAAATGTGGTATATGTATTTTTAGCAAGATTTCCCATTGGGATGGCTAGATTAGGAGGGTTAGGAGTCATCTTAGCAATAGAATTAGAAATATATTCAGTAATTTCCTTCTACTTTGCAACTTTTTTCATCTTCTATATTATTTTCTTTCAAGTATCTCTTTCAAGAATCTTAGCTTTAATTCTCTCCTCTTTCTCCTTCAACTCCCCTGCTCTCCTTTCCTCCAACTCCCTGAGCCTATGCTCTTTCTCTTCCTTTAGTCTAATCTTTTCCCCATCTAAGGCTTGCATATCTTTGTCTATATCCTCCTTATCTTCTAGGAAATCTCTAGACTCACTTGGCTCAAGAGTATAATAAATAAGGTTTGTTACTTCTCTATCAAGGGAATGGTGTAAAGATATAGTAGGGGATTCACCTCTTGGCTTGAAATTAACATCATTAAAGAAAAACCCAACTCCAAGAGAAAATAGATATGAGAACCCTTTGCTATTTTTCCATAATTCCCACTTATACTTTTCTCTTGAAACATCAAGTTCCTTCTCAAAAACTTCCTCAATGATAACACTTCATTGATTTAAACTAGGCACCTCAACTTCATGTGACTCTTCATGAAAATTTTCACTATTTACATCATTATGCAAAGTAGGAGATGTATCAAAAATAAAATACATGGACTTACCTAATTAAACATTTTTCTTTACCTAGGTTGGTTTCTTTTCCTTTGAAAGCTTAGACTGCAACTTCTGCTTAGGATGCTTCTTCATGTAGCTTCTGGTCTTCCTCATGGTGTCAAATTGTCCCTTAGAATTCTCCCTCTCACTTTCTCTTAGGGAATATAATCTTTCACTAGCACAAGAGACTTCAAATTCACCACCCAAGATACTAGGAAATAGAAATTTATTACACTTTGGAGTTGCACTTGCAATCTCAAAGAAAAATTTGAACATAACACGAAACAAGATGTAGGAATGAACTATAATTTAATGCATAAAATTGGACTTGACTTATATGAAGAAAATTTAAACAAATTTCTCTCCAATTAGTGAAGAGCAATAAAATACTTGACTCTAACTATACTAGATCTAACCTAGAGAAGTTGGACTAGCAATATGCCTAGTAGATTTTCCAATCTATTGGTTATTTTTTGAGAACCAAACTTGATCTCTATGATTATCTATGAATCTGGCACAATTCAATAGTCAATAATGGTGGCGATTGGCCAAAAAACAAGTAAAGGATTGTTGGGACTTTACTTGTACACTTCAGGCTATATGAAACCCAGGAGGGTGATCCTGACAATGTTTAGATGATACTCTTGTGCCATTTTATCATGAATATTGAAATAAACAGACAATTCTCATATAATAGCTCAAAAAATGGAATGCATCAAAGAAGTTGGCTACTTATTAACAACACTCTATAGTTAGAGCATGAGAATGGTGAAAATTAACACAAAATAATAACAACTGTACCCCATTTGAAGAATTTTATTTAATAAGTGACTTACTACTGAATTGACCAAGAAAATGTGGTACCTAGATCAGTGCCTTATCCTAAGCACAGAGTCAGTTCTAAAGCCTATGCAAATCTGATAACAATTTAACACATAACGACATTTAAGCTTTGAAGATATTGCATTATAACATTTCAACATTATAGTCTCAACCACCACTTCTTACTAGTATTCTAGCACTTAATTGACATAAACATGTAGCTTCACTCAAACATTTACATTAATTCTTTGAATTAACAAGCAAGAACAAAACCACACATCCACTAGAAATAAATGGAGACAAATAAGATAACCCTTGATTATATTATTCATAATTCATGAACAAAGTACATAAGAGAGAAAAAGGCTATGAATTTACACCATTCTGTATTATATTTCTAGTATTACTATTAAAACTACATATGCGTTAGTAGATTTGAACCTAAAACAAAAAAAAAATATGCTCAGTATTCTCTTTACAATTTTCGTTGTGATCAACTACAAAATAATGAACCCTGTACTTTTGGCCTTTAATTCATTCATATAGAAATGAAGGAGATAAACAAGCTTTGAGCTAGAGAGTACACATGTCACTATTTAATTAGATCGCTACAAAAATATTCCCTTTGCAGTTATATTTATGTTTTCAAAATGAAGGGAATGTACATGAGACAAAAGTTATTTTCATTTATAGAAATAGATCCGGTCCCACCTTCCAAAAGGCATCTATGAGATGAATTAGCAATATCCATTTTCTTCAAAAAAGTGTCCACGTACACCAACAGAGGATGAAGGAAAGCATAAAAGAAGAAAACTGAAAAGACAAGGAACATGTCCATGTATGCAATCTTGTCATCAATTTCAAATTGGAGAGAGGACAATATATCATCCATATGTTAGAAAAATCCTAATATTTACTAGTTCTAGGCTATGCATTGTGCTTCTCCTATCCATTATTCACCATGTTTCTAGACTAAGAACAAAAATTATACTCGCCACCTGATAATTGTAACTCAATCATCAAATACATCTAAATATTTTCTCTTCCAGGCTTGGAATTCATCTTCAGTGGGCCAATTGAATGCCTTGACCTCATCAACCTTCTACCTATAAGGTGAATACTTGGTAACAACTTGATTATCCTCTTTTCCAAACTCTACGAGAACATTTTTTTCATGGGACAACATATCCATGTTCCTCTTCAACATGTTCATATCATGTCGTTCACAAATCAAGGTAGCCTACTATGAAATAAATTCATATGTTTCTCTTCAATAGTCCTATATGGTTTTGATATTACCATTATTCATTAAAATGGATGGAAGGAGACCATGATGTGTTCCATGAAAATTCTTGATCAATTCCATTATCTTGGCCTCAAAGGGTCCATACTCCCCCTGAATTCTTCAATTCAATTTACCATCTTGATGGTGGGATTAAGTTTTCAAGGTTTATTTTTGTCATGTTTAGCTCCCAAAAACATCATCCTTAACTCTTGCAACCTAGGAATCGATGTTTCCATTAGTGGAATATCTACCTCCTTATCAATATCAAAATTGTTTATTGCAAACTTCATGGTAGAGTAGCTAGCATGAATGCTATTCAATCTATTATTGACCCCTCTATTTAGATGTTCCAAAAATATAGTGACAATATTCATATTGTTGAAAAATATTTCTTTATATTCCCTTAGTTGTTCAAGAAACTCTTCCTTGTTGGCACCTTCCTCTGTCTATGGTGATTCGGATGTGTCTGGCTCCACCACTGAAATGGGTATGGATCCCACATATTGAAAGGAAAAATTTCCCATGAAGAACTTGTTGGGGGTGGAGTAGTAGTAGTTGGCTTAGATTAAGGGGTAGGACACATAGCATCAATATTAATTGGTTCCTCTAATTACAAATTTTTCAATTTCTCTTTTAGAAATTCTAAATCTATTTGTAACTACATTTTTTGTTGTTGATTCTTTCCATAATTAACCAACAAGTCATTGTATTCCTTTTTGAATTTCTCCTTTTATGCAGTCTCAAATTCTATTGTTTCCTTAACAAATTGAGCAACTTTTACTGACATTGTTGCTACTTCAATAATTGATGTGTCTAACACTCATTTTATTATCAAGCCTCCTCTGTAATCTGTAGCAGGATTTGCAACTTTAATATTGTTTGTGCTTTGGGCTAAGGCCCATATGGCTAGTGTATCCACTTTCTCACTAAATGCAGATCCATGCAGTACTATAGTTGTTTCCTCCTCTGAATTATAGAGAGGTCTATCACATCTTTTTATTGTATCAAAGTCAATTACAGAGACTAGGTCCCATTCTGGTAACAATAAGACACCAGTCTTCCTTATTAGTTCTCTGCCCTTAGTTGCATTCATTCCTTGGAATTTATCCTTCATCTCCTTTAAAACTTGTACTTGAATGGTTTCATCAGGTATCTCTCGATGGAGGCTTATTTTTAATGCAACATTTTTGTAAAAATCCTCCTTCTTAGCTCTGTAATAAAATTCCATGAAATCCTTAGACTTCACAAAAGAGTCATCATCAAGGAACCTTGGGCATGCCTCAACTCTAATATCATTAGTACTATTTACTTCGAAAAGATCAACTTTTCTCAACCTCATACCCAACTACTATGGCACAATTATTGTTGGTGTAGAAGGCATTCTTTATTTTATTTCCTCTTTTGATACCCAAATTTCTTCATCAAATTCACCATCATCACAATCCACCAAACCCATTGATTGAACCTTTTGTTTCTTCATTGGTTGCTCTTTTTGGTGGTGACACATGTTGTGGTGGGGAATCAACATCAATAATTTTAGGCTTAATAAACCTTGAGGGAGATGGTGGTGGAATTTTTGGCACTAGAGAGGGAGCTCTTTGCTCCTCTTGTTGAGAGGAAACAACAGTTGCATATTCTTTCTTTTCTCTATTCTTTCTCCTCATAAACACCTTCATTTTTCGTACCTTAGGAGGTTGGTATGATGGCCCTTCGTCCATGATAGGAATTTCTCCTCCATCTCATCCAAAGTAGTGAATTTAGGGTCCTTCTCTCTTATTTTCCTTTTCATTTTATAAAATGAAATCCATTTTTCTTTTGTCTTCCTTCTTTGAAAAATAATTTTATTTCTTTATGACATCCTTAAGGAAATGAAAGAGATGGTTAAACTTGGAGCTTTTGTTTCTTATTTTTTTTAGCGACATCATAAACCCTTTAGGATCATGATCCATTACTCCTGCTCTCCTCATGCTAAAAGTTTGAGTATGTTATTTATATTATCCCAACCACCTCTAATAATCACAAAATTAGAGAAACATGTATATTAAGGGAATAATGTTCTCTTTCCTTGATCTTTTGAAATTTTGTTCCCCACACTACCCAATTGCCACATCACTTTAAGGAGACCAATTCTTTCTTGTAGACACCTTGGCAACAAGTGGGGTGAGACAAGATGTACCATAAACTCTCAAAACAGTACATTTGGGATATGGGATAACATCTCCCAAATTATGCTCAACCCCTAATTTAGGTCTTATGTCCTTAGGTCTTAAGAAATCATGTAGGGCCTTGGGAATCATTGGCACATTTATAGCCAGAGCTCTTCTCAACTCAGAGGCAAATAAATTTTGAAAAACCACATAATCAAATTTTCTATCATCCTTGTCCAGGACAGTGGTCCAACATTGGACATGAAATTTTAAATCACCTTCCATTCTTTCTAGTGTCATATTCTTGTCGAAATGGGTGGCACCTTTGAGCAGGAACATGTGCATGAATAATGAATATAAAATGAATTTTACTCTAACTCCACCCTTCTTTAATTTTATAAATCCTTTGCAAAAAAATTCTAAAAGAAATCCTCCATAATCATATTTTGTGGAGTAATTGGGGTGTTGGATATGTTCCTCCATATACATCCAGGGCATGGGTATTCTAGTGACTGGGCCATAGCTAACAATCTGAAAAATGGAGTAAATTTGTTTTTGAAAATAAGGGACAAAATAATTAATTGGATAGGGCTCCTTGTAAAATGGACCCAATGTAACTCTCTGGCCTTCATAGTTGCTATATATTTTGGCTATATGGGCTTTAAATGAATTCTTAGTTTTCTCATATTCTACTCTAAATACTTTCTCATCAATGGGGACCATATCCTCACTCCATTCGATGAGCTTGAAAACCTTTGCAATTTCTTCCCTTGTGACTCACCTTATCAACACCATCAAAATATCTCACTATCTTGGTGACTAGATCATAATTAGCAACCACTACTTTTAACAAATTAACATCCATCTAGACATTGGGAACAACCAACTTCCCCAAATCAAGGTTACATGGGTTTCCCACTAGAATACCACAATTTCGATTTCAATAAAATGCAATGTAGCATCTCTAATTGCACTCTTCTTATCAACCAACCCTTGAAAAACTTGAGGAGCATGAAATAATGGTTTACCCTTAGGTTTTTCACTTGTAGAGGGTGGTAGTTGATCAGTTAGGTCTTATACTATAGGCTTGATAGGGATTTTGGATCTAGAGGCCTTCCCTTTTTATGAATATGCTTTGACTTTAATAGCCATGACTCAAGGGGTGTTTTTTTAAGATAGGGTTTCTAGTTTCACAAAATAAAACCTACAACTCAAGGAAGGGTTTGAAATAGAAAACAACTAGGTGAAAGTGTCTAATGGTTCTAAATGAACGCCAAACCTTAAAATAAATGAAAAAAACATAAAATCCTAATGATGGAAAGATTGGGAGATCATAATTAAGTAATTATTAAACAATTTCAATGGAAATACAACAATTCAACTTACTAGTTTAGGAATAGCTAGAAACCCTAACTTTGATATCAAACAAGCCTAAAAAACATAGCTTGAGCTCCTAGGATGCACAAAATTATTTTCAATTGTACTTTAAAACAAGTTTCAATAGCCTTAAAACTCTTAATTTGGTATATCAACAACCTATCCTCCATTATGGCTCACTCGCACGAACCCAAATGGATCACTTTCCCTTGAACTTAGCTATGAATTTTAATTGTTGATTGTGCAGTGGAAGTGAATCGACAAACAATCTAGATTGAGTCACATGGTTAGAAAAAATTGATTGTAGGTAGCCATCGAATTTTTCCAATTAAAAAAAACCATGTGGCAAAGCTTCCTAGTCACACATGGGCTCCACTACTTCTCTATCACTACAACAATGTCCATACATCAACCTTCCCTTTTCCTCATGAGTCTTAACCCATGCAAAAATTTCAACAAAGGGGAGGTAGGGAAAGGCCGATATTAGATATCACACCTTTAGCATATGTGTGTCTTAATATAAGACTATTTTCTCATGCTCATATTTTTCTGACACAACTGACAACCATGATTAAAAGATTCATTTATTATTACACCACATGCCTCTAACATTTCCTTTAGTAACCTAATATTCAAAACCTCTGGTCCATGGAGAAATATTTCATTAATTTATTTCCATTTTCTAAAGTTTCCTCTATTGCTCAGGTGATGCCACGTAGTGCTCTCTCGCTCCCCCCTTGAGAGACAAGAGGTAGAGCTGGATCCCCCACAAGATGGTGGGGAGTGGTTAGGATTGATCCACATCACCCCTCCTCAAGTATCGATCTCAATGAACGGGGAGCTCACCTTCTTCAAAGATTTATAGGTCCCATGGATAGATGTCAACCTTCTTGCTAGTTTGTGCCATTATTTAATAGAAAAATAAAATTAGATGGGGTGGTACGCAATGGTCCAGGTTTAGCCACATCATTCAATCTCCACCATTGATGTATTTCATCCCATTGCACACTAACCTTTCAAAGATGGTTGTCCTACCAATACAGAGGACGCATGGCACATGCCCTCTAACCCCTGAGAATATTAAAATATGAAGAAGAAACTGATGGGGACATGGGGAATGACTAGTATTTTCTTACAGTGATTGAATGGTCCTCATAAAACATGAAAGATGCACATCCCAATTATTAATTCTTAAAAAGGGACCATTGCTATGTGAACAATGGGTGAGGATATACAAGCTTAGGATGAAATCTTCGACCTGCCAAATATTTTGATGACTTATTACCTGCACAGTATAAATTCAATGTGTTTAATAAAACAATAGGTAGCGATGAGATTTCAAGGACTTAGGGGATGATTTATAGAATGAGTTAAAAGGCTTAAGTCAAAACTTGAATAATCAGGAACTAGTGGTAGGAGGCCAACAATGAATTATAATTCTTACAAAGGATTCAGACTTAGAGATTTTCTGGAAAGAGTTTTATCAATACAAATGCTAAGGCATGATGACAAGAGAAAATCTAAGCCTAGACATATGAGATTAGCCAGATTTAGCAAAATTTCAAAGGGAACACAAGGAATTTCTTAGGGGTTCCACCATACCCAAGGTCGTATTCTATTTCACTATACTATCCTCACTCATAAAATGGATACTAGGAGAGGGATCAACGACGAAAAAAAAGAGAGGGGAGAGGAGTTCATATTCATATGTATTTAAAAAAACTTTCTTACAACACTCAACAAGACCTGAAAATAGAACATGAAGTATGAGAACTATATATTTTTGCAATGAAAACATGATGTAATGATTTCCATACAAATTTGAAATGCAACAATGATAGATAAAATATGCAAAAGGATAATGCAATTTTAATATTTCAAACAAGGTAATTTATTGATTTGACTATACCCTAATCTGAAAGAAAAGTGTTGTAAATTCAAATTTGGAATTGAGCAATGTGTTGGTTCCCAAATCAAGAGATTCAGTGAGCCTAAAGAATAGCCACTTTCTAATGCTCAAACTCAGAGATGGATTTGACCAACGAATAGGAAATGAGATTGGAACACATTTCCCCTACACTTTAGGCTTTATAGGACCTAGGGGTGACCCTTTTAGCAACACCTAAAGTATCACACCCGCACTCAACAGGGTATTGCTCAACAGATAATTCTCTCATAAGAATATGCCAAGAAATATTAAATAGCACTCAATATTGGCTAAGATATTGGGAAAATTTCATCAATCAGCATGGTGAAGAAGATAAATACCAATAACCTATAAAATACGAAAAAAAAAATTAATGGTTTAAAAGCTTTTGAACTAGATTTGGGTAATATCATAGATCATTTCCCAATCCTAATGTATGGAGTCAAATCTAAGGTCACGAACACAAATTTAAACAACTTATGTCAAAATAGTGGCCCTTTAACGTTAATGCTTGAATTAATGTAACCTCTCATATTACTACATAATCATACTTAAAAATCCAGTTCATTCTCTCAGACTCATAGTAATCTGCATATAGAATTTAATTATTTGATTGAAGAAACCTATGCAAAAATCACACAATTGCAAAAATATTACAATGACAAATATGTTGGATAGGACAACTGAGAGGGGGGGTGAATCAATAATCACAAATTTTAACCTTAAATTCAATTACTGAAACTAAGACATAAACTAATTAAGTGATTAACCATCAAATGCCAATGCACAAACACAATAACACCATATTTATGTGGAAAACCAAATGAGGGAAAAAACACGGTGAGGATTAACTCACACTATAGAGAATATCAATATCGATTACAAAAAGGCTGACTACCTGGAATAAGGCTCACCACCTCGAATAAGGAATGACTGTCCAAAACCACTATCCATAACGCTACAACTCAGATGGCTCACTGCCACAGAGATACAAAGTAGACAAAGAAGACATCTTATAGAGAGAAAAAAATCCTAATGCAACAAAGGATTCCACTACAATCATTGATTCACTTGCATGAATGATAGATTTTTCCTTCTATTCACTACATCCAAAAACTCTGCATTAAGCTTTGCACTAATCAACCACACACATAACTCACATAATTTTAGAATAGCATCAAATTTGTGTCTACTCTTTCACTTATCTTCCTTCTTTTCATATGTACATTTTTCATTGCTAGTGCACTATTTATTTATACCATGTCCAAATTTGAAAAGATACAAATTCGGCCATCCAAATTCAAATTTAAATTAGGTCGGTGTCAAACATCCTAGGGTGAAAATAGAATGAGGGTGACCTAAACACATACTTCACTGAGACCCATAATAGATCCAACATGCTTAATCAACAAAAAAAACATAGTTGACAAGTATCGGATCAACATCCTCAATAGCTGACAACCTGCAATCTTCTTTTTATTTAATTTTCTCAATATCCTCAACATATATAGTCATCAACAACTAGTAGATAACTAGCTCACTAGTCAACATCAATGACAACACTTTCATCCTTTTTCGGTTCTTGCAAAAATCTCCCCCTTTGTCATTGATGGCAACACATGAGGTGAAAAACCATCAAGGACACATACCAACTTTGAAAATACTTCTCAATATTTTTCTTTTTCTTCTTCCCCTTAGAAGATCATCGTCCTCATCACCCGCTTTCTCTCTTTTTCACATGCTCTTTATCTCTCCCCCTTTCACATCAATGGGAAAGGAAAAAAATATATGTTAATTGAAACTTTCTTTGACATGAAATTAGAATACTCAAAATGAAAATACTTAAAAACTATTTGCTCCCCCTAAGAGGCAACCACATAAATCATCAGTCCAAAAAGATAGAACCGTGAATCCACTAGAATGATGCATATCCAAATGCATTTTATTTTGTAAAAGGAGGGGAAATAACCCCTAGCTTATCCTAGAGGTACTAAAAAGAATCTTTAGGAAGAGCCTTTGCAAATATCTACAATCTAATATTTTGTTAAAATATACTCAAGCTTAACTTAATTCTCCATGACCTTCTCTCTCAAGAAATGATACCTCATAGATATATGATTCATTCTCGAGTGCATTAAATGACTCTTCTAAATTTTAATTGCACTTGTATTATCATAATAGATAGAAATAGGATCATCATACAACACTGTGATATCGTTCAATGTCTATTTCATCCATAGAACTTGTGTACAACAAGATGCAACAACAATATACTCAGATTCAATAGTAGACAAAGAGACTAGATTTTTCTTCTTACTCAGCCATGCCACCAATATACATCCAAGAAAGAATACACCACCACCAGTACTCTTTCTATCATCTATAATTCTAGCCCAATCTACATTTGTATAAGAACTAAGTGTAAATTCAGTATCCTTGGGATACCATAATATATAATCTAGAGTGCCATTCAAATATATGAATATCCTTTTAACTCCAGTAACATGTGTTTCCTTTGTATCTTCTTGAAATCTAGCCACAAGACAAACCACATGCATAATATCTAGTTTAATAGTAGTCAAAAATAGTAGTTTGCCAATCATAGATCTATACTTTCTCTGATCAGTCTTAATTTAATCATCATTTTTTCTATAGCTTACAACTAGCCACCATAGGAGTACTTACTGGTTTGGAAGCATCCATTCCAAATATTTTCAACATATCTTTCACATACTTAGATTGTGAAATGAAAATTCCTTCCTCTCATTGATTGATTTGTAGCCCAAGAAGGAAATTCATCTTGCTAAACATAGACATTTCAAATTTTTTTGCATCTCTCTCACAAACATCTTGCACATAATTTAATTCCCTCCAAGGATAATGTCACCAACATATACAACAAAAATCAAGATTTTTTCATTTTCAATCTTGAAATATAAATTACTATTTGTTGTACCTTTTTTAAATCCTTGCTAACTTAAGTACTTATCTAGCCTTGCCTACCAGGCTCTAGGAGCTTGCTTCAATCCATATAAAGATTTCTTCAATCTACACACCATATTTGGTTGATCTATTAACTAAAATCCTTCTGATTGTTCCATGTAAACCTCTTCTTCTAGTTCACCATTTAAACATGTGTACTTGACATCCATCTAATAGACTTTGAAATATTTATAATTATCCAGTGCCAAGAACATCTTATAGCTTCCATTCTTGCTACTAGGGAAAAAGTCTTCTAAAAATCTATACCTTCTACTTGCAAGTAGCCTTTACACACAAGCCTTGCTTTGTTTCTGACAACTTTCCCATTCTTATTTAGCTTGTTTCTAAATACCCATTTTGATCCAATGATATTATTGTCTTCCGGTCTTGGGACCAATTCCTAAGTTTGATTCTTCTTAATCTGAAAAAGTTCTTCTTTCATTTCTTCCTTCCAATTTTCATCCTTATAGGCTTCACTTACTGAATTCGACTCAATCTCAGAGAGTAAGCACAAATTTACTTCAGCAATAGATTTTCTTCTATTTAACACACCTTTTGTCTTGTCTCCAATAATTTGAATTTTTGAATGATTCCTCTGTACATATTTCAATGTCGTAGGGGACATCACCGAAGCATATTCTTCACTTTTATTCTATTTTTCTTGATCATCTTTATCCCATTCTTCCACAACTTCTTTTATTCTTACACAATCATGTTCATCAGACATATACCCACAAATAGTAATAGAATTCTTTACTATTTCATCAAACTTCACATTTGAGTTTTTTATAATTTTCCTCAATCTTTTGTTCAAAATCTATATGCCTTGCATTTAGTAGGGTATCCAAGAAATATTCCTTCATCACTTCTTGCATCAAACTTACCCAACGTTTCCTCATCTCTTGTGATATAACATTTTCTTCCAAATACCTTGAAATATTTGACTATAGGGATTCTTCCATGCCATAGCTCATAGGGAGTCTTTGTACTATTTTCTCTTTCTTGAACTTGATTGAATACATATAATTTAGTGTGAATATATTATTTCCAATAAACTTCTGGTAATTTGGCTTCACTAATCATTGACCTAGTAGCTTCTTGAACTATTGTATTTTTCCTTTCAAAAACTCCATTTTATTTAGGAGCTCTCAGAGTAGATAGCTATCTCTTTATACCATGCACTTCACAAAACATATTGAACTCATAGGAGGTGAACTCTCCACCTCTATTAAATCTCAAGAATTTAATCTTCAAATTCACTTCATTTTCAACCATAGCCTTGAATTCCTTGTATCTATCTATTGCATCTGATTTCTCTCTTAGAAATCTAAGCCATGTATATCCAGAATAATCATCAATTGAAAGTATAAACTACATTTCACAAAGTAGATGTTGCACTCTCATAGGACCACAAAGGTCTGTATGAACCAAATACAGTAATCTAGTAGTATATTGTTCTCTTGATATGTAATGACTTCTTGTTTCCTTCTTGAACTAGAAATAGATATAGATATAAATTATAGGATTTGTAATTCTCTGTAGATATCCCATGGCCTAAACATAACTAAATCTTGACAAGTTATCAAAATTCATGTGACAAATTCTCTTATGCCATAGCCAACTATCATTTATCTGAGTCATAAAACATTATCCATCGGCACCTTTAAGTTGACAAATGTTCCCTTCAAATTCCTTTCCAAGAGAAATCAATTTTTCAAATCCTTTTCGGATCTCACATTTCTCATTCTTAAACACAACATCATATCCTTTTCTGCACATGCAACCAACACTCAACAAATTATTCCTTAAAATCTCAACATAGTAAATATTATCAGTATGATGATTTCCATCAAAACTTACTAAACCTATCCTAGAGATTTTAGCACCAGTATCATCTCCAAATATAACCAGACCTCCATCACATTTCTCAAGTTTTATAAAATTACTCTTGTCATCAGTCATGTGATGTGAGAAACCACTATCAACTATGCAAAAATTATTTTCCTATTTAGCATGTAGGGTAGAGAAAACCGTATATTCATTTTTCTCCTTCTCCTTCTCTTTCTCTTTCTCTTTCTCTTTCTCTAGAGGACTTTCTTTTGACTGTCTTTCTAATTTAGTAGAAGTAGGTTCATCCTTAATAGCCAAGAATAAGAATTCATTTTCATTTGGATCTTCATATGAAATACTAGCATTCTCATTAACATAGTAAGCTATGTTAATCTTCTTTCCTTTCTTCTTTTCCTCATATATTTGTTTATTCCTTTTAGCTCTTTTCAGACACTTTGCATAATAGTGACCAATTTCTCCACAAATAAAACACTTAAAGGAGAATTTACCTTCATACTTACTGAAGCCTTTTCTCATTCTCCTTACAAAGTTAGCTTTGATTTAATAAAAAAATTCTCCATCCAAATCTTCATTTTTTTAGAGTTAAAAGTAGTCTCTATTTTACCTCCACTTCTTAGATTTGGCTTCCTCATTTCATAAGATGTCAAAAATCCTAGTAGAATATCCTTAGTACAAGTATTTTAATCTATATTTTTCTCAATAATACTCACCTTCTCACTATAAGCATTAAGAATAATTTTGATAATCTTCTTTACAATTCTGGTTTCATCTATAGTAGTGCCAAGGGATCACATTCCAGCCACAACCTCATCCAATCTTTGTACATAGGCTTTAACATTCTCATCTTCAGACATGTGTAAAAGATCAAACTATGTTTCTAGAGTATAATTTTGTCTCTTTTATCCTCTCATCACCATTGTGTGCTCTTTCTAAATTATCCCAGACTTCCTTAGTTGTCTTCAAATTATGCACCTTAGTCAACTCAAAATGTACCAAACTATTTTTCAAAATGAACTTTGTCTTATTATTCAATTCGTGTTCTCTGATTTATTCAAGTGTACTCAGACCATTAGCAAGTAGAGTGTAGGGTTTATTATAAGCTTTATCTACATCATATCCTCAATACTCCAAATATTCTTCCATCATTACTTTCCAGATACCATAATTAGTTTCATCGAACCTTAGATAATCATAGATCATTTTCCTAGCCATCTTGGACCTTCCTCAAGCGGTTAAGCTCTTCATCAAGGAACCAAGCTTTGATACCAATTTTTCAATAGGACAACTAAGAGGGGGGCTGAATTAGTTGTCACATATTTTAACCTTAAATTCCATTACTGAAACTAACACATAAATTGATTAAGTGATTAACTAGAAAATTCCAATGCACAAACACAATAACACCAAATTTATGTGGAAAACCCAATGAGGGAGAAAACACAGTGAGGATTAACTCACACTATAGAGAATATCAAAACTGATTACAAAAAGGCTTACTTCCTAGAATAAGGTTGATTTCTTGGAATAAGGACTCACTGTACATATGGATACAACCCGGATGGCTCACTACCACAAAGATACAAAGAAGACAAAGAAGAATTGTTACATAGAGACAACAATCCCAATGCAACAAAATATTCCACACAATCATTGATCTACTTGCATGAATATCAAGTTCACCTTTTTCTCACTACATCCGGAAACTCAGTGCTAAAGTTAACACTAATCAACCACACACATAGCTCACACACTTGCAAAATAGCATCAAATTCATGTTATCTCTTTCACTTATCTTCCTTATTTTCTTATGTAAACTTTTCATTCCTAGCACATTTTGTACTTATACCATCTCCAACTTTGAAAAGATACAAATTCGGCCATCCAAATTGAAATTCAAATTAGGTTGGAACCAAACATCCTAGGGTGGAAATACAATGACGGCAACCCAAACACATGTTTCACTGAGACCCATAATAGATCCATTATTCTTCATCAACATCGAAGGCAGTTCTTGACACACGGTCGACCAAACTAGTGTAAACCATATAGATCAATTAAGCTTGATGCTTCCAAATGCCAAAACCATCTTCAATAGACCCAATGCAACACAAATCTTCTACCATAAAGAGAAATATAGACCAACAAAAATTCTTCCAGACCTCAACCAAAACATAGGAAACATAGTCCACTATTACCGGATCAACATCCTCAACAACTAACAACCTGCAATCATCTTTTTATATAATTTTCTCAATATCCTCAATATATACAGTCAACAACAACTCATAGACAAGTAGATAACCATTTGACATCAATGACAACACTTTCATTCCTCTTTCCATTCTTGTAACAAAGTCAACACATCTTTGATATATTTAATCCATATGCAATTTGAGAATACAAAATGGAGACCACTTCTACAATATTTTCATTAATGTGTGCAAACAAATTGACACTATTGTAGAAATTTGTACATTCATTCATTATAAATAAAACTCTAGAACTCAACTAAGCATTTTCCATTTTATTTTCCTAAATCAAAAGTTTAGAACCCTTACAAAATAAGAAAGAAAGAAAATATATAGAAGGAGAAGAAGCC
Organism: Sequoiadendron giganteum; assembly: GCA_007115665.2. Classification (NCBI taxonomy): domain Eukaryota; kingdom Viridiplantae; phylum Streptophyta; class Pinopsida; order Cupressales; family Cupressaceae; genus Sequoiadendron; species Sequoiadendron giganteum. Next base: position 268,507,418 of record CM021106.1, read on the forward strand.
CTAAATGACAATCCTTTGTAGACATCTGGCATTACATGAGTCCTCAAATAAAAAAACTACATCTCCACAATTAAAAGACATTTAGAAATTTACCCTATTTTTTGCCTTTGTATTTTGCTTGTATTCACCCAACAATAGAAAATTATTTTACCCTAGAAAGATTTTCAATTTTTATTTATGCCATAGATGGGAATTTGCTCCATTATTTCACCATTTAATCTATAATAGAAAAATATTCCCTCTTCGTGAAAAGATTCACTTCATTCATTTTTCCTTGCAGTGAAAACATTTTTATTCCTCCGCGAAAACCTTATTTTCCTTTCCATTTACAACAAGCAATTAAAAAATAATTTTCCATAAAATGAATGCCTCCATTCATTTTATTGAGCAACTAAAACCCCTCTACCCATGCGTTCACACATTTAATTTGTTGACACTTTAAGTTTTATATTATCTTTTGAAGGATTTTTAATTGCATCGCCGGTATATTAAAATATATTCACTCGTGTCTTTTCATTTCACACTTTACAATCAAAGGTTTTGTCCATTTAAAGGTGTAATCTTTAATCCTATTTAATATCGGGCCGTGGTAACTCATTTACCCATGCCTTTTACTTTTTAAATTCCACCATCAAAACAATTTTTAAAAAAACCCTAAAATGGTTTGTGTGGGCCCATCATGAGCATCTCCCTGGTCTTTCATTTCTTCTTATGATAGAAGTAAAAAGATATGTAGGCTGGAGCGAAATCCTTGTCCTCCCTGCCTTCCCATGCCCTTGTGCTAATATAAGCCCTTACATTGACAAGCTAATAGGATAGGGTCCAGATGCATCCACATTGCTTACTTGTCTATGAACTGTTGATTTAGCTCTACCCTAGCTCCTTGCCTCACAAGTTCTCCACGGTTTGAGCAAGATACTCCTCAATAAAATTAAAACCTTCCACAGATGCATTTCCATCATTCTATGTATCCTTCCACTCATGGTGCAAGCAGCAAAATAATTCAAATTTCCAAGTGGAATTTCAACATAAGAATTCTTAGCATCTAATTTAGTTTGTGCAGCTTGAATGGTTTCCTTTTACTTTAAGCCCACCCTCTATTCTCTATTTCATGCTAGCAAGCATGCATAAGAATTTGATGAATGTTTATCCACTTTAAATGCATCTCCCACTAATTTTAACTTCAAATGGAAACCAATCTGAGCATGAGCTGCGACTGCTTCACATAAATATGCACCCACATAAAGTGGAAACCCTATCAATGATTAGTTAGTATAAAATATTTTATTTTTTAGTATCAAAATGAATCCCTTCAGCTATCATAGCGGTCGTCCCACTCAATAGTATAAATCATTCCTAGTCTTTGTGCTAATACATACAATACAAATTTTGAGATTTCTTAAAATGTGATGTCGCGCTATGTAGATCCCCTTTCAAGATTGTTGCCTCATCCCTTGGATCCATCCCCCTTTCAAATGCTATGAAATCATACAAAACATTTATATTCTTAAGTAAAAATATCACCAAAATAATTCTTCTCATCCTTTCACTTTATAAAAATTTGCAAAGTATTTTTTTTTTTGAGCTTGTGTCTACTTTTAGTTCCATGTCGCCAACATACATAAGGCATTTGATAAGTTATTATCCACCCTAAATGCACCCCAATTGAACCTAAGCTTAGTTGGAGCTCATTGACCCCGAGCCATAGCTGCAAGAGAAAGAGATTTGCATCATATTACCAGGAAACTTAATCAATATTAATCTACATAAATGATTTGATTTTCAAGTATCACATAGCTGTTCAGACAACCAAGCAAGATTAAATAGTCTTGCAACTTTATCCCTTTCCATGTTAACTCAAGTGAAATATCACCTCCTTTTAGTTGATGAAATAATTCCATATCCTTAAGGAAATCCTCCATGATATCCCCATAGAATAGTCACACCCTTTGATTATTTCATTTGACATTGTCTTGAAATATTTAAGGCCTTAAATCATTACCTTTGATGATAAGGTCTCATATTTGTACAAGGTTGAACCCTTGAAACATAAAGAGTCAATTAAATTTAAGCAATAACAAATATATCCAAGAGGCTGAGAATGTAGTCATATGATTATCAATAAAGTCATCCAGTCATTAAGAAGCTCTTGAACTCTACATCATAGTCATCAGGACTACCTTGTTCATAGGTTAGGGGATCCATTGTGATAGAGTTTAAAATATATTGTCATCACATGCACTGTCCATCCTTGATATTTTATATTCTAAGCACATATTATCAAGCTATAAAAGTTTATCATATCTTATTAAGGTTCATTAAATTGTATGACATCACGTCCCCTTGTGGGTTTGACTATTTTTTTTTTGAGACAATTTTTTATCATGAATTTCTTTGAGGATTCTTGTACATGCTTTTGGCAAGAAAAAATGAAGTGGGTTGTCATTAAAATTTTATTTTAACATATTTGCACAGTGATAAAAAATAGGTCAAGTGACCTCTAGAATCACTCGAGAAAACTAGTCAAACAACCTCCTGAAGCCATGAAAATGCACATGCATGTAGAAATTTCACCCAAGAATTCAATGCAACAAATGAATTGGTAGAAAAAAACATGAGGTGTAGGATAGGAAATGCCAAATTTTCTCACTCAAACTTTTCTGCAACTACACCTGTCCAAAACCAATTAGGGCTCACCAAGTCATCACTTTCGAAAAACATACCAAATCACCTCCTGGGAAGATAACACTAGAAAAACTTGGTCATTTAGGTATATTTACTATGTGTGCAAGATGGATTTCCTTCAATCCACATTCTTCACAAGATATTAACGGTCAAACTTGACCTCTTTGAGACATTCAGGAAATGTACATGTAAAAACATAACAAACTGCATTTTCTTTCGACTTGGTAAAAATATCAAATCTAATCATGAGATTTTGAAACTAGAACAAGGTGCATATTAATGTGAGGGGAATGTAGATCACCAATCCATTTTCCATGATGATCATCCAGTTGTAAGATATTAGTCTAAATAAGAGGCCACTTCGTAGGGCTGAGATTTTTTAAACAACAAAATAGTCCTAGAACCCTCTAGCTTTGCTCTTCAAAACCCTATCAAATCTCATCACATGAGGATGAAATTATAAATAAATGTTCCGATATGTCAAATTAATAAACACAAAAAGGGATCTGGCATGAAAATAATGGGCTCCTAATTATGACCCTCAAAAGTAGGTCATTAGGGTAGATTTTTCAGGGGCATTTTTGAGTGTGCAAAGAAAATTTTAACATCATTGGTACTTCAAATTTGAAAACTTCAAATTTTCCATCAATGGCTCCAACTAGGGAAACATGTCCCTTGTGGGCATGGTGAGATTCCAAAATCTTCTAGAAGAGCGGACGAACTACCAAAACCATTGGGTGACAGTCTTTATTCAAAAAACATTTAAGCTCACTTGGTGGCCCAAGGCCACCAAATGAAAAAGGGAAGTTAATTCCTACCCCTATCAAACACCAATCTATTAAAGGATCTAATCCCTGTTAATCCATACTTGTCTTTTTCACACCACAAGAACATGATTGAGTTCATTTTTTGAAAAAACAAGTGTTAGGCTACCTTTGTATTTGACTTTACTGTCACATGACAACCAAATGGCACATGCCACATTATTGTCACTCATTCCATTTTATGATCTTGTGGCAAGTGGAAAAACATGAGGATGATAAACAAGAATATATGAAGACATGGTCTTATCATACTTATTAACCCCCTCATAGTGATCAGGCTCAGAGAAGACATCATGCCTTAAAAACAATGTGCGATCCTCCCGTGTGTTAAGAAAAGAATGCCCACATATTTGTAACTCATCCAATTGAATTGCATCACAACTTATTTTTTCATCATCCCAACAACACTACCCCAACACATTATCATATTCCTCAAGGTTTTGAAAATAAGACTTATCAACATCCACATGTCCATTGTCCACATTCAAATCATAGCATTCAGAGAATGCATCAACATCCCAAAAAAAGTTATCCACTTCATGTTTATAGAAAATATTATCAACACTCATTATATTATCACAAAAAGAAGCTTCATGTGCATGTTAAAATGAATCTGAACCTTTTATTACAACAAAAGCCTCATAGTGAGTGTTCATAACACATTCACTATTGCAAGGAGTATCATGCTCAATATTACCTCTCGATGCATCAACATGACAATCTAAATAATACTGCTCATGAGGAAGACTACGAGTTGCAAATCTAGAAAAAAGGTCCTCATATGAATCCATGCGATTGACACAATCAAATTCTTCAAGTGAAAGCTCATCATAAGAAATTTCACTAGATATACTAACATTTGTCTCTACATTCCTAGTTTCATGTACAAGAATATCAATGCTATCCTCATGCAAACATTCACTAATAACTTCAAAGCCAAAAAAAGGAATAGAAGAAGGTGAAGGGTCAAACAAGAAATTTTTTCCATGTTCACCACTTACATCACCAACACATTCATGCTCTACACAATCAGGTACCTAAACTGATTAGCCCAATAGATCTATTGCATAAATATCTTCTTCTTTATTCATATTGCTGAAATAATCAATAAGGCTACATTCTTCAATGTCAAACTAGAAACCATAATTTACTTATTCATTGCAGCTACTTGGGGATGATCTCTCCAATTGAAATTCATTACACCACCACTTTCAAGATTATTCCCTAAATCAAAAAACTCCTTTGTCTCATCATCATGAAATCTTATATCAATGCTACACTCAACACTTATAGAATTTGCATGACCAAATGTACCATAAAAATATTGATTACTCATTTATTCTTCAAATAAGATATTTAATCCATATACCTCATCATGCTCTTGTGATCCTTCAAAAGTATTGTCATCATCTTCATTGGAATATTCTTTACTTAAGGAGATCAATTCTACCTCCTTTTGAGAGGAATCACTATCATACAGGCTGCAAAAAAATTCACAATCATCTTGATCATATAAATAAGAATAATCCTTAGCTAATTTCATACTCACATCAACAATACTACTATTGTCATCATAGAGATATGAAACTTTAAAATTAGCATACCCTTCAACTGTACCTCCACAATCCATAGACAAGAAAATACTTTCAGTATCATATGCATCATTTCAGCCTTCTTTTGATATAAAAAATTCACTCTCCACTTTTGTGTCTTCAAAATAAATAGAAGGCATGACTTCACATTTCTCGTTTAGCTCATCATGTCTTACACCATTATGGCTGCAATTTTCTTCTGCATACATTTTCTCCATGTTTTTTTTAGAAACAAAACTCTCATTACTAAATGATATGGATTCAACTTTGTTTTTATATTTCTCTTCAAATTCTTGTTGGGTATGCAATTCTCTATCCTTAAATAGCCATTTATTCTCTATTGATTCTTCTTCAAAATAATCAATGAAATGTACTCTAAGCTCATGGCATGAATTTATGGAATGCATTGGTAAACAAGAAAACCAACATTCAATAGTATCTTCTAAAGTTCTTACAAAAACTTCATGATAGCATCATCTTATATTATTTGAAAATATTCCATCAAATCAAGGAAACCTTGTACATTTCTTAATGTTGATTCTTCAAAATCTCCTCTAAATGTAGTCAAATATTCATTGATTCTTCTTGGGACAAAATGTGGGTAACCTTGGATTTTACTAAAATCTAAAGGGTTTTATATTTCACTAGTGAATACCTTCCTTTGAGGACATGATCATGTTTTAGGCATGATATTATAGCTTGTAGAGAGATAACTAGGACAACAATACATATTTGCAAATAAAATTTATTCCCTCTACAACTATTCAATTCCAATATCCCTTTATTGTAATTATCAATTTCACTAAAGAAGAGAACCAAAGTTTTCTAGGACCTTCAAAAAAAAATACCTGATTATGTTGTAGCTACTACAAATCCATCTTTCTGACTGGAAGTCTTTATACATCTGACACTTTCTTCACATCTTCATTAGGTTCTTTTAACAGAGTCACCATCTCTCTTCATAGAGGACTCAACTTCAAGCAATATGAATTTCCTTCTAAGTTATTTTCACCAATGAAGCACCACAAATTGTGAAAATTTTAAATTCACTGCAATAATTTATTTCTCCAGACATGGATTAAACGCAGAAAAGTGGTTTACAATTCAAGTAAGGAAGGAGAATTTGCAAAAAATGACCCCATGCAAAAAAAATTACTTTTTGGGGTTCAAAGGAACTATTTGTTTCAAGTGAACCCATTAAATGTTGGCCCCTCATTTCTCATTGAAAAAAATAAAAGAAAATGGTAAAGGAAAGGGGGTTTGCTTGAACCCCCTTTTCCCCCCTTCTGCCCCTCAAGCACCAAAAAAGTCCAGAATTTTGTGCTTTGAAGCTTGGGTTGAGGATGAAAATGGAGGAGATTTCACAGACCCAACTGGATGATGGTATTCCTCAAAACGATCTATCCAACGAATATAATTTTAATATGGTTTGGTTTTATTATGTATTTGTTTTTTTAGTTTTATTAAACATAGGCTTTTCATTAAAAATCAAGCTCTCTATTCTCCACATGTGGAAAAATAGAAGATTATATAAAAAAATTGAAAAATATGAGTGCACCATATATTGAAGTCGTTGATCCAACAAAACAAAAAGAATTTTGATCCATACAAAAATAGTTACATTGTATACGGTCTGCCTATGTCTGAATTGTAATTGGTTTGACTTTGAAACTTGATTAAGAAAAAATATTCCATAAAACACTATGAGACAAATTGGAAGCACTAGATATCATAGTTACAAATCTAAATTCAAAAATATTTGAATTTTATCCTTCATGGAAAAAATTTATGTTGTATACGGTGAGTGCAACTCCTTAAAAATGTTGTTTATTGAAAAAAACTAGTTTTTGAAGGAGATAGAAAAAGGAGTGCAATTTGATTCCAAATTTTTTGAAAAAATAATATTTAGAATCTAGAGACAAAATTTCATAAATCACTATTTTGCATCATCTTCAAATTCCTCACGGTTTAGCCACTATAGGTGCCCGAAAGTGAAGATTTAGTTAGAGAAAATTATTTTAGTGTCCAATTTGGCCAAAAATTGTAAACCAGTATTGTGGGATCAGCCTATGAATTCATTCAATATTTGAACCAAATGCTTAGATTAGAAAATAATATGACTCTGTAATAGAGAGTTTGCAACCAAATTTCAAAGTTCTTCCCCAACAGAGTCGCCAATATGTTGGTTCCCAAATGAACAAATTAAATGATTCCTAAACAATAGCCACTTTCTAATGCTCAAACTCAGAGATGGATTTGTCCAATGAACAAGAAATGAGATTGGAAAAAATTTCCCTTGCACTTCAGGCTCTGTAGGACCTAGGGAGTGACCCTTTTAGCAACACCTAAAGATTCACACCCACACTCAACATGGTTTAGCTCGACAAATAATACACTGACAAGAATATGGGAAGAAACATGTAATGCCACTCAACATTGGCTAAGATATTGGGAAAATTTCATTATTCAGAATGGAGAACAAGGTAAATACCAATAAACTATAAATAGGAAAAAAAAAGTTTAATGGTTTAATAGTTTCTAAACTAGATTTGGGTAATATCATAGATCAATGCCCAATCCTAAGGCATGGAGTCAAATCTAAGATCACAAATGAAAATTTAAACATCTTATCTCAAAATAGTGGCCCTTTAATGTTAATTCCTTGAATTAATGTTAGCTCTCATATTATTGCTTAATCATACTTAAAAATCCATCTCATTTCCTCAAACCCATAGTAATCTGCAAACAAAATTTAATTCTTTGCTTAAAGAACCCCATACATAGATCACATAATTGAAAAATCAACACATACTTGATATATTTCATCCATATGAAATTTGAAAATACAAAATGGAGACAAATTTTACAATATTTTCATTAATATGTTCAAACTAATTGACACTATTGTAGAAATTTGTACATTCATTCACTATAAATAAAACTCTAGCACTCAGCTAAGCATTTTATATTTTCCTTTCCTAAACTAGAATTTTAGAACCCTTACAAAATGAGAAAGAAAGAAAAGATATAGAAGGAGAAGGATCCCTAAATAGAAATCCTATATAGACATCTAGCATTACATGATTCCTTAGATTAGAAAACTTTATCTCCACTGCTAAAAGATATTTAGCACTTTTCCCTATCTTTTGCCTCTATATTTTTCTTGTATTCACCCAACAACAAAAAAATTATTTTACCCTCGAAAGATTTTCAATCTTTATTTACCTTGCACTTGGAAATTTTCTCCATGATTTCACCATTTACTTTGTAACATAAAAATATTCTCTCTTCATGAAAAAATTCACTTCATTCATTTTGCCCTGCAATGAAAACATTTTTATTCCTCTGTGAAAGACTTATTTTCCTTTTTCATTTACCACCAGTAGTTGAAAAATAATTTTTCATAAAATGAATGTCTCCATTCATTTTATCGAGAAACTACCCATGCCTTTATGCATTTAATTTTTTGACACTTTAAGTTTTATATTATCTTTTGAAGGTGAACCACCAAAAATATGGCTCTAACTAGGGAAAGAGGATTCCCTTTACTAGACCTGTAGGGTTTTTCACCTAGGAGCAGTTCGGTGTAGGAATGGCTCTCTTTCCGCTTGGTGGCTATATGGTTTTTGGTGGATACATTCAAAGGAAGGACTGATTAATGAAGGTTGTGATATGTGTGTGTTGTGTGGCTGAATGAAACTAATGCTAACTAAGAAATGTAAATGAAAGCAAGTATGAAATAAATGCAAAGTAAACTATATGCCCTAAATGTATGCAAAATAAAAAGTAAATTGGAGGGTTCAAAACTTGCACACCTAGAAATGGAATGTTGCAGATGAGAGGCCCCAAAATGCTCTGGATATTGTCTAAAATCAACAGAGGGACACTTACACCAAGTTGGGCGACCTAGTCTTCCTGTTGGGAAATTATGTCTGACTGGTACCCAAAAATTCAAAAACCCTTTTTTAGGCTTAGCACAGGGACAAGGTCACCAATAGTGGTGACCTAGTCCTCTTGCTACTTTTGGAAGATTTAGGGTATGAATTTGTGGGTCCTGGTTGATGCTTCCCTTTTCTACAACATTTTGTGTCTAAAAATCCCAAAAATGACCTATAACTTGTCCTTTTGCTCCTCCTAGGTTTTGGTGCCTTGATGTGACTTGAATGGAATGTTTTTACTTTCTCCAACACTTTGTAGCTTATTAAATTTGAGTACAACCTGCAAAGTACATGCAAAGACCAAGAGAATGTTAGGGTTAGGTAATAGGGGTTTGCCTAAGTCAAATCCCTTTGATGGTAACTAAAACCAAAAGAGAAATAAATCAAAGGAGAGATGCTTGAATGATAAAAAATGTAAATGCTCACCAAATCCTTTGTTGTTGAGGTCTGCCACATGCAAGAACAACTCCAATGGAGGTTTCTTGTGAAACCCTTGTGCTTGATTGCTTTCTTTGGAGACTTGAGTGCAAGAGTGCTTATGGAGAGATGTAAAAATAAGCTTGGGAGAGAGAGAAATGAAGGTAAACACCCTTATTTATACATGCTTAACCCTAATTTTATCGAAATGCAGCATGATAGGCCAACACTAGGATTCTAGAGACAAAACTCCCATTAGGTTTTGTTTTAATTTTGAGATTTATGCTGAAAAAGTCTACTTGAGCAATTTCAAGTGGTGGTCGAGAATAAAATGATGTTTAATGAAGTTTATCAGCTTTGCCTCTTAAAACACACTTTAATCAAGCTTAAAAGTACATTAATGGGACAAATTAGCATAAGAAAAGGGTTAATTAATGGATGATAAGCCTAGGAAAGTGTGAAAATTCCTTACAATACTTTACAACACCTTGACACAAGGCTTGGAAAGGGGTAAAAAGGGGTTGTTTAGGTGAATTGTGTTGAAAGGGTCTTAAAAATGTGGGAAGGTGTGCTACAACACTTCACAACACCTTAGTAAAACACCATTAGATAATTTTTGGATTGCAAGCTTGCAAGACTGAATAAAGGTAAAACAAGGCCAAAATGAGTGAAAAAGTGTCAAAGACTACACTTTTTGGTGACACAGAACGCTTTTTAATTGCATCATCGGGCTACTAAAATCTATTCAACCATGCTATTTCATTTTACACTTTACAATCAAAGGTATTTTTCCATTTAAAAGTGAAAGCTTTAATCTTATTTTATATCGGGTTGTGGTAACTCATTTACCCATGCCTTTTACTTTTTAAATTCCAGCATCAAAACAATATTTAAAACCACCTTAAATTTCTTTATGTGGGCCCATCATGAGCCTCTCCTTGCTTTCCCATTTCTTCTTATGATGAAAGAACAAATATATGTGGGTTGGTAAGCAAGCCTTCTCCTCCCTACTTCCTAGCACCCTCGTGTCAACGTCAGCCCTGGCATTCACAGGCTGGTGGGCTAGGGTCTAGATGCATCCATATTTCTTCCTTGTCTATCAGTCGTTGATTAAGTTCTACCCTAGCTCATCACCTTACATATTCTCCACGGTTTGGGAAAGATACTTCTTAGTACAATTCAAACCTTCCATAGATGCATTTCCATCATTCTATGGATCCTTTCACTCATGGTGTAAGAAACAAAATAATTCCAATTTCCAAGTGGAATTTCAACATAATATTTCTTAGCATTGATTTAGTTTGTGCAACTTCAATGGTTTCCTTTTAATTTAAGCCCGTTCTTTGTTCTTTGTTTTATGTCGCCAAGCACTCATAAGAATTTGATGAATGTTTATCCACTTTAAATGCATCCCCCACTGTTTTCAACTTCAGATGGAAACCAATTTGAGCATGATCTACAACCTCTTCACATAAATATGATCTTCAATGATTAGCTTGTATAAAATATTTTCTTTTCTAGTATCAAAATGACTCCCTTTAGCTATCACAATGGTCGTCCCATTGAACAATATAAATCATTCGTGGTCTCTACGCCAATACATATAATACATCTTTGTGCTTTCTTAAAGTGTGATACCACACTATGTAGATCCCCTTTGAAGATTGCTTCCTCTTCCCATTGATCCTTCCCCCTTTCAAAAGCTGCAAAATGATTCAAAATATTCATATTCTTAAGTGAAAATATCACCAAAACAATTCTTTGCATCCTTTCACTTTATGTAGATTTTAAAAGTTTCTTTTGTTTTGAGCCAGTGTTCGCCTTTAGTTCCATGCTACCCAACATACATAAGTCATTTGTTAAGTTCTTATCCACCCTAAATTCACCCCAATCGAGCCTAATCTTAGTTGGAGCTCATTGTACCTGAGCCATAGTTGCAAGACATGGAGATATGAATCCATATTACCAAGAAACCTAATCAATATTAATCGGCATAAATGATTTTATTTTCAAGTATTACATAGCTATTCAAACAACCAAACAAGATTAAATAGTTTTATGACTTTATCCATTTCCATGGTAACTCCAGTGAAACATCACCTCCTTTTAGGTGATGGAAGAATTCCATATCCTTAAAGCACTCCTTCATGACATCTCCATAGAATAGTTAGCACCCTTTCATTATTTCATTTGACATTGTCTTGAAATATTGAAGGTCATAAATCATTGCCTTTGATGAAAAGGTCTCATAGTAACACATAAAAGGTCAAAGTTTTGAAACATAAAGATTCAATTACATTTTATCAATCATAAATATTTCCAAGAGGCTAACAATGCAATCATATAGCTATCAAGAAAGTCATTCAGTCATTCACAGTCATCAAGTCTACCTTGTTCATAGGTTAGGAGATCCCTTGTGATAGAGTTTAAAATACATTGTCATCACATGCACTATTCATCCTTGGTCTTTTATATTCTAAGCACATCTTATCAAGCTATAAATTTTTATCGTATCTTATTAGGCTTCCTCAAATTGTATAACACATGTCGAGTCCACTTATGGGCCCGACTAAACAAAATTTCATTTTGAAACAATATTTTATCATGAATTTCTCTGAGGTTGTTTCTACATGCTTCTAGCGATAAAAAATGAAGTGGATTGTCATTAAAATTTTCTTTCTAGCATATTTGCATAGTGCTCAAAAACATGTCAAGTGGCCTCTAGAATTGCCCTAGAAAACTAGTCAAACAACCTCTTGAAGCCATGAAAATGCATAGGTATGCAAAAACTTGACCCAAGAATTCAGCGCAAAAAAAAACTTGGTAGAACACATCATGAGTTGCAAGATACTCAATGCCAAAGTTTCTCACTCAGACTTTTCTGCAACTACACCTATCGAAAACCAATTAGGGCTCACCAATTCATCACTTTGAAAAAATACCAAATCACCTCCTGGGAAGCTACGACTAGAAACACTAGGTCATTTAGGTCTGTTGACTATGCATGCAAGAGGGATTTCCTTAAATATGAATTCTTCACAAGATATTAAGGGTCAAACTTGACCTCCTTGATTTTTTTTGCAAATGCAGATGTGAAAACATAACAAAGTGCATTTTCTTTCAACTTGGTAAAAATATCAAATCTGATCATGAGATTTTGAAATCAGACTAGGGAGCATATTAATATGAGGGAAATGCATATCACCAATCCATTTTTCATGACGATCATCTAGTTATGAAATATCTATTTGAATAGGAGGCCACTTCACAGGCCTCAAAGTTTGTAAATAGCAAAAATAGTCCGAGAACCCTCCAGCTTTGCTCTTCAAAACCTTTTCAAAACTCGTCACAGGAGGCTGAAATCAAACATACATGTTACCATATGTCAAACTAATACACACATCAATTTATTTGACATGAAAACAAATGGACTCTGAATTATGACCCTCCAAAGTAGGTCACTAGGGTGGATTTTTCAAGGGAATTTTTGAGCGTGCAAAGCAAATTTTCACATCATGGATATTTCAAATTTGAAAACTTTGAAGGTGCCATAAAAATGCATGAAATGAACCTAGTTAAGCTAGATCTAATGAAATGCATGTAACAAAAACACAACCAATTGAAACAGATAACTAATGACAGAAACAAAAGTGCAAAAACAAGGTTTTTAATGTTGTAAAAGGCAGTTTTAGGTTGATCTGGGACTAATTTGCCTAGAAGGGCATATGGGTCCTATTCAATTTATTTCAGGAGTTTAAATGTTGAAAAATGCACAACATAGAAATCCTAGAAAGTAAGCAAAACAACCTGCACTAGGACTAAATCATCCAAAGGGGTTTATGATTCCTAGTTTAGGGTTTTTACACCATTTTTAGCAAATTCTATGTGAATGTTATGTTTTCTGGTTAGGACAATGTTGAGGCTAAGTGAAATTATAGTTTTTTCGATGAAATTCAATGATGTAGGATGCAATAATGCAACCTATATTCACCTTGATTGCAAGATTTAGAAACCCTAGAATGCCAATTAACGAATTGAAAATCTAATGCAAAGCTAATGCAAGCTAGATCTAGGATTATGATGCACTACAAATTAGAAATAAGGTGTTTCTAAATGCAAAATCACCAAAATATAATATAGAAAATTGTTGCTCTATAGTTTATGACATAGAACACCAATTTTTCTATACTTCTCATTCAAGAAAGCCCTAGAGACCTCAATCTAAGGGTTAAATGAGTAAAAAGTATCTTCTAAAGGTGTCCCAAGGTCTAATTGGAGACTAAAAAGGGGTTCAAAACCAAGTGAGGGATTAGAAAGACAAGCGATGAATGAATCATACAAAGTACCATGCAAAACCTAACTAGATGACCTAGGAAATGAAATTGAAATACATAATATCAAATTGAAAATGAGTAGAGGTGCACCTGGAAGAGTGATGAGGTCAAAAAATCTCCAATACCTTGAAAATTTGTTTCTTGATTCCCATTCATACCCATACGCCAGTCTAGGTGATTTAGTCCTAGACCAAGGTTTTTGTGCCAAAATTGGAATCTATCAGTGTATGATTTGAATCTCCTGAAACCTAAAAATGTAATGTACTCAAAATCATATTCCACAAGTGGTGTATCATTCACATTTTTCCTTTTGAGAGGGCTAATTTGAATCAGGTCTCAAAACTCTTCTTTTCCTTCCACACTTTGTTTCTAAATCGGAAACCCTGATTTACAACCTAAAGGTGACTTTCTATGTAGATGACAACCTTATGACAACTTGATGAATTTATTCAACCTTGCAACCTAATATTCAAATGATCTTCAAGCTCCAAGAAACCTAGTTCTACAATTACACATTTAGAAAGAGAAAAACTTGATTTATTACGAAATACAGGTTTGCCTTGGTCAAACCCTATTTAGATAGTTAAACCAAATGATGAAATAATGAAATATGAATATGAAACATGAAAAATAATACCTTGAATGATTTCTTGGAATTTAAATCAAGAATCTAACATGAAGTGGCCATGTATAATGTAGATCTTTAACTTGAATATGGATATGAAAGAATTGTTGCAAATGGATCTAGGATGATACACCACAACACTATCTCAACCACATTCTTGATGATTGATGATATTGGAAAGATGATGGATCTTGAATTTATGCAATAATTGATGAAGAAATATGCCCTTAAATGCCTCATAAATGTTCTAGAAAGCTATCTTGATGACCTTGTAAAGACTTGAAATGCTTAACCCTTACTTTCTTGACTTGTTAACATGTAGGCTTATGTTGCTTAGATGAAATATTGATTTGAAATCTTTTTTATATAGGAAATGCACTCAAATGACCATTAATTGGATCCCCAAGGCCAACATAGGAGAAATTTGAATTAAAAACCCACTTTTCCTATTTAGAATGTTAAAAATAGGCCAAATAGGACTCATTTTCCATCCTAGGATAATGAGTCCCACTTGGATGGGACTCATTCGCCCAAGGTGGAGAATGGGTAATAAAAGGGATATTTTTAGTCCTAAAGTGTTGGAGAGTCAAGAAATTAAGATTATATGTTGATTTTGCTAGTTAGAATATGCCTTGGGATGCATAATGTGGGGTCATATGGGCCTACTAATGATGATATAAAGGTCATAAATGAAATAGGACCCAAAATCTTGTTGGATGTTGTGGTTGTGTTGCTGATACACTTTTGTGATTTATGTCAAAACTATTAGAATCTTAATTTGCTTCAGGTTGTATATGTCGAGGAGATTGAGAAAATTATAAAAATTATACTACAGGCAGGCAGCAGAGCTGAAGAGATCAAAATGTTGGAAAGCTCTGTGTGTTGAAGATCCAAAGGTGTGCTTCAAAGGGTTTTGTGTTGAACCTTTCTAGTATGTTGTCTAAATTTTTTAGTGGTGTGCATGAAGTTTTATGGAAGTTATGATGATTTGTGTGCATACAGTTATTCAGACACTGTAGATGGTGTTCTTGGTTAAAGCAAATGAAATTATGGTAATCTTATGTGTTTCTCATGTGCCTATGAATTTCATGGATGATTCTAGATGGTGCTCTATCCGTGGTGTACATCTGTGCATGATTTAAGTGTTCTTGATCAAATATTTTTCTAATATGTGCCTGAGTGTTCATGTTCTTGGCTGAAATTGTGGTGTTAGCATGTTGCAGATCCACGAGGATTAATATTTTATTGTTTAGCATGTTTGGAGATGTTTTTTTGAGTCCTCATTATGTTATGACTAACTTGTGCTAGTATGCATTGAAATTTATTCATGTATCAAGGATGACAGTTTTAATTTATTCCTTATTTGTGGCCGACTGAATAGTGGATGCAAATCCATGTAGTGGATATATATAAAACATTATTTTCCTCATTTAGCAGGAGTTCTCAAGTCTACAAGTGATATACAAGTGTGAATAAAGGTCAGATCATTCAGAGCAGAGTGTGGAAGAGTTTGAAGAAGTTTTGTTTTCCTAACTAGAACTATAATCAGGCTTTTTGCAAAAGCTATTTTCTCAGTTCAAATTCATTAGATGGGTTTAATTTGATTACTATATGTAAGGTAGTGAGCCTTCCCTTTGAGCAGTGTGCTCTAGGAAGTGTGCCTAAATGCAAGTGCATTCTATTTTTATTCTTCATTATACTTCTAACAGGTTATAATCTTGTGGACTAACATCCACTATGTTTTTTCCCCTCACAAGGTTTCCACATATAAAATATTTGTGTCCATGTGTCTCTAATTTGTTGTTCTTATGCTTGCATTGTAAACTATCAGATTAGTGACATAAGGATTGGTTAATGTTGTATAAGTTTGATTTTGGTAAAAATTGATTCACCCCCCCTCCCAGTTGTTTATCCTTGTTTTTCCAACAACTCTAATGTGAAAGAGTAAATAAATACACTTTACAACAATAAATTAAGGAAAAATTGTGTCTATTTAGCTTAGAAGGGACCTAAATCCCATGTGCATGTGTAAGAAAAATAAAACCACTAGATTAGATCCACTTGGTTTACAAGCCTCCTCAATTTAATGTGAAGGTGTAAATAAATACACTTTACAACACTAAATTATGGTAGAGTTAAGTTACTTTATCTTAAAAAAGGCCAGAGACCTAATATGGATGTATAAAACAACTCCCAACATTAGACGGAGGTGACAATAAGTCCAATTTATCATTAATTATTCCCATATAAAGTGTGAAAATGTAAATAGAACCATTTTTCTACACTACATTTAGCCCCACTTTAGTGAGAGGATGAACTTGCTTCAAACTCTTACTAAAGTAGAAATTAAAGAGGGGTCTAATTGTCAGCCTCTAATAATGATTTTAATAACTAAGTCGTTACAATCACGACTCAAAGATTGGAAATCTAACCTGAATAGCCATTTTAACCATCATGAAGGTTCATTTAAATTGTTAACCTAGGGACGTGAACTTGAAATGGGTCAGCACAGTATGTGGACTAGGAACTTCAAAGTATTCATATTCATTCTATAACTAAGAGAGAATAGTGTTGAAGGTAAATTGCATGGAAGGAATATAAAGAAAATGTTGAACACTACTCAACAATAAAACTCAAACTGAACATGCATGACAAAAATGAAAATCTGATCAGCAAACAAGAAACTACTTTATCCGCTTTGGCTGCAGGAATAGTCAAAAAATTAAATTCTAGTGGCTGCAAGAATAGTCGGTGCCAAATTCTTAGCTAAGGACTAAACATAAGCTAATAATAATTTAACTAAACTAAAGGAATGGATTACTCACCAAGTGGCCCCCCTTGGATGAGTATCCTCTAAGACTAATGCAAATTTCAGATACTCAACTCAAAATCTTATTTCATTGACTGGAAAGTGCAAAAAATACAAAAGATTATGTTTGATTATTAGATTGTACAATAGATTGGTGATCAACAACCCTTTGAGAAGAAGGATCCAACCTTATTTATCAACTAAATAGGGTATTCAACTCCTACTAACTAAGAGGACACCATTTAGGGAAAGAAGAAAGGAGAGTGGTAGAGCGGTTACACATGCAGGGGAATCCATTCAGAAATGCATGCCCAAATATGGACTTGACCACTACAGTAACACCCACATTCCTCAATATAATTAAAGATAAAAATAGGGTGGTTACATGTGGTTGTCATAATAATCTCCCACCATCATCCTCAGTTGACCTTTGTGCATTTCCTCTACGTGATCAGCTAGCAGCTGCGTTTCTCAACTTAGCATTCTCAATCATGTCTAGATGACAATGTCAGTAGGCATAATAATTACATAACTATAACCACCTTTAAAGAAAATTTATTAACCACATGCAAGATTAATATAGATATTCCAAATAATAGGTAAATATCATTAAACTATCAGAGATGGAATTAAACCCAAATTTCTTATGGTTTGAGTGAAATTATATAAAATTATCAGCATGCAGTATCAAAGTTAATGGTAACTTCAGAAAATAGACTATAGATTCTACCCATTACTAGCCCAAAAACTAGACTCATCACTCCCCCCAAACTAGCGTTTTGTTCATCCTCCAGGAGGGGAAGAGTTATGCTTCTGCTTGGTCAAGGCTTTGAAATCTGCAACTAATAACTATCCAACATTAGTGTCGGTTGTGGATGAATCAAGGTTCCAGTAGAATCCTCCCAACCTGTCAAGGCTCCTCCATCTTTGGTGTTCCTCAGCAATGTCATACCGAAAGAATCTAAAATTTGGTACAAGCCACATGAGGATAGGTGGCTGAAAATTCAAGGGAAGCCAGTCTCGCCCCTTTTCTCTACCAATCTGAGTGTACCTTTCAATTATTTTTATTGCAACAACATAGTTGTGGATGGAATGTGGCTCAACTTGCTTCATCTCATCAGTTAATGTGTTCTATCTCTCGGATAGGTATCTTCTCATAATGTCCTCTTTTTCTATTTTTTTCACCTCATACTCACTGTAAATTGCCTTAATCCAAGGCATAATCCTATTACCATAGCTCAGTCTAAAAAGCATCTTATTCCATTTAGTGTAAATTCCTTTGGGGTTCCCTAATTCAGCTCCAATGGCTAAGGGGATATTGGATTCCTTTCCCTTATAATAATTATATTTTTCACCCTAGCTAATCTCATTTTGAACCCAAGACATGAATGTTCTTAATTGGATGTCCCCCACATACAACAGTGGGTTCCAGTCTTGGTGTTTAGTTACAAAAAGTTTGTGTAAATAAAATTCACATAGTAAATTTTTCATCTTAGGGAGGCAATTTTGTAAGCATTAAAAAATTCTACAGGAGTTTCAATGGAGGGGTTCAAACCTAATATAATTCTTAACAACTTGAATGAGAGATACTTCTCTTTTAGGTGCAAAGCATAAAACCTTGGAGGGGTTCTACATTCTAAGATTTTTGGCACCAAGGTTGCAATTCCGCTCACCCTCTCCTTTAAAAAGACAATCTCTTCATTCTTTTCCTCAATAATCACATCGCTTTCTTGGATTTCCTTTTTCAATCTTTTCTTTTCCTTTTTCCATTCATCCTCTCTTCTTTGTATCTCTTTGCACAAATTTGAAATTGTTGTATGTATTGAAAAATGAGGAGGTTTATGGATTCCTACCAGGATTTTTATGGATGACTGCTCCCCATATAGAACTATCTGCATAGAATCAGGATGTCCTACCGATTCAGGAAGTAGAGATACAATTTCTCTTTCTTCCTCTTGCTATAGGGCCTCTTCATCTTGTTCTTATAGTTGCTGCAGGAACTCTTGATCTATTTCCTTTTTTTGTTGTAGGAACTCCTGACCGTGGTATTGCTGCAAGAAATCCTAACTTTCCTCATGTTCTTGAGTCTCAACTTATTATGAAAGGACAGAAAGATCCACCAAGGCCATTTTTTCTACTTGATTGAATATATTTTCTTCTTTGATATTTTCCTACTCCATTGGAGCTTTAGTGCTTACACACGATGTCCCACAAAGCTCAGGTTTTTTCTATGAAGGCATATCAATAGCCAGTTTTGTTTTCTTGAGAGGGATCTTAAATTTTTCTTTGGCTGCAATATGAATAGTGTCAGCCTTTCTTTTCTTAGTACTTGGCACCTCTTTTTACATAAGTTGTGTTTTTCCTTTCCTTACTTCGGCTTCCCTCTTTTGTGCCCTTGTTCTTATTATAGTTTCAAGTGGAACATCATCATCATCAAAATTTGATGGAGAATTTTCTTTTTCATGCTTAGTATTAGAAGAACTAACATCTATAGTCCTTTCCTCAGTAGGAGGATTCACACTAGGATCAAAACTAGAGGTTGAAACAGTAGGGGTGTGTTTAGCCATACTTAATTTTCTACTAGACCTATGTGTCTGAGGTGAAACCCTAGGTTGTAACTGCTAAGGTCTATAGTGATCAATATTGAAAAACTCCTCCTAGGTCATTCTAGGTGTTGCATCATGCAGAGATTTTACAACCAACAATTTAGTGAGACAATGGTGGGATACAAAGTTTTCCCTACCTTTCTAAGTTTTTTCTGCCATGATGGAGAGAAGGTTGTAAAAGGCATTGGGAACATTCATCCTCCTCCTGTACCTGATATGAATCAATAGTTTGAAATGCACCAAATGAAGGTTTGATAGTCAACCCTCACAAGTTATATATCTGATAATGTATATAGATGCCTTCTTCTATGGCTCAAGAAAAGAGACTCTTTTAGCACCTTTTTTTGTCAATAGTCAATGGGGGATCACCATGTATTGTGAATATAGATCTAGCTAATCTGACATCTTTATTAATAGGGTAAGGATCATCATCAGTTGGTAACCCTGAAACTTCTACAATTTTTTCATCAGTTGCTATGACCTCTAGCCCTTTCACTGTGGCGTTTCCATCTAAAAATGTTTGGGAAAACTCCAATTAAATAACTTCGTCAAACCTTATAGTTTCAAAAAATAATCCAACTAGCCACAATTTTGAAATTCAGCTAGGAACTATTCATCTTGCAACAAATTATCCTGAACTAAGGGCTCATTTCGAATGAGTCTACCTCCCATTGTTTGTAATCAATCTGTTACTCTACAAAATTTCCTTTTGTAACTCTTGTCTATAAGCAAATTCCTTTCTACTCACCTGCTAGCTGAATTGTCGACTGAATTTTTCCTTTACTCTATTTTTACCATTTACCATTTGCATCTTAATATTATGACATGGTTAATAATCATAAGAGATGGTAATAAAAGGGAGTTATAATAAAAGTAAATGGTGGCTGCCATTTAGTGTAACATCAAACATGCGAGTCATCTTTTATTTGAAATTTCAAATCAGCTCAATAATATTTTCTAACACAAACAATCATGGACTGACTTGTGGCAATATATTCGCATCTTTCTTACACCTCCTCCCAACCTAAATTTTGGCATGTGTCCACACATGCAATATGACAACAGTGATTTGATAGGGGGTCATAAAAATTATGTTAACAACCATACTAACATACAATGATTAAATGAAACACTCTAAAAGATAATTGAGAATGCAGTTAATGTGCACATACCTGAGTGTGTACAAACATGATTGTGTAGAGGATTTATTACAACAAGTGTGGAGAAAGTATTGATCGCCTTTTCAAGAAATAATTGAGCAATTAATGATGATGAAGTGGAATGGTGTGACGTGGAATGAAGTGATGGAAGATAGATAAAGGTGGTATGGATGGATGAATCGGTGGATGAGTGGAGAATGAACTTCTACAAAGTAGAAGTTTTTATTATGACAAGTACATACCTTAATTAGGAAGAAGGAGAGACACTAGGTCCACTGCCTTTGGCTGCAGGAACTCTTTGGCTACAGGAACTGTGCTCGGTTGTTGCATGTAGGATGAACTATTGTAGGAACTCTTCTTTGGAAGTTGGCTTCTGGTATAATTTGAGATGATGCTCGTTTACTAGTAATTTTCATCTAACAGGGTCAATGGTGGTGAAATGTAAAGCTCCATTGGGAAATACCTCAGCAACTTCATATGGTCCCAACCACCTTGTCTGCAATTTTCCTACATTATCCTAATACCACAAGTTATAGAGTAGTGCCCAATCACTTGGATGTAAGTTATTTTCTTTGATAAATTTATCATTTCATTTTACTCTTTAACTCTACACAACTTTAGTATGGTGCAAGGCTAATTTTTGCATCTCATCTAATGCATTAAGTTGCATGATCCTTTCTTTCTGTGCCTTAGAAATTTCCATCCCTAATTCAACTGGAGTTTTGAGATTCTTGTGCTCAAATTCAATGGGCATCATGGTTTTCTTCCCATACAATAGCTCAAATGGTGTGAAGCCTGTAGTTGTATTCCATGTTTTTCTATAAGCCAAAACTACTTTTGATAATCTATTTGCTCAATCCTTTATGTGTATATTCATTGTTTTGGTTAGGATGGCCTCAATCTCTCTGTTTGTCACCTCAAATTGTCCATTTGCTTGAGGGTGATAAGGAGTGGACTTTTTGTGCCTTATGCTATATTCATTAACTAATTTTGTAACAAGGGTTGAAGTAAACCGAGCTCCTTGATCAGCCACTATTTCTCTAGGTACTCCATACTGTGTAAAAATTTCTTCATAAGGAAATTCTACAACTTTGTTGTCTCTTGCATGTTTCAATGGGGGGTCAATGGGTCCCACAAAGTCCAATCCCCACTTTTCAAAATAAGTGACTAATACTTGGGGATAGAGTGGCATCTCATCTGGCTTTGTTGGCCTGCCCATTCTTTGTCATCTATCACATTTCCATGTATCGCTCCCTGCATCTTTGTGGAGTGTAGGCCAATAGTATCCTATGTTCAAAATTTTCTCTGTTGTCATCTTGGTAGAAAAGTGTCCTCCACATGGTTCATCATGGAATGCATGTAGAATGTCATAGGTCTCATCTTCTCTCACACTTCTTCTCATAACATGATTTGGTCCAGTGTAAAACAAGCATCCAACTATCCATGAAAAAGGGAAATATTTTTCAATCAACACTCTTCTCTCCTTTGGAGAGAAGTGAGGAGGAACTCTCCCTATCACAAGATAATTAATATCTGCATACGAAGGTGTCTACACAAAAATGGAGAATAGATGCTCATCAAGAAAGGAATCATCTATGGCTTGGCAGTCTTTTGATGTGGTCAGCCTTGAAAGAAAATCTGCAACAACATTGGCCTTCCTCGGTTTATCCACAATAGTTATGTCAAACTCTTGGATCAACAACAACCATCTAGCTAACCTTCCTTAGATCAGGGGTTTATTCATGAGATATCTAATGGATGCATGATTATTGTGCACAAAGATATGGAAACCTATTATATAATGCCTAAATTTGTTCAGGGCATAGATTACTGCCAACATTTCTTTTTTTGTTACTGTGTAATTAAATTCAGCTCCCTCTAAGTTTTTGTTGACAAAATTGATGGCATTCCAAATGATGCATGAAATGAGTTTTTGTAGGAAAACTCAACCAATGGAAAATATTCTTCCCACTTGTACTGATGATCCATGTAGTACATCCTCAGTAAGTCCTCCACAACCTGATTGACCCTTTAGTTTGGCCATCGATTTGTGGGTGATATGCAGAACTAAAATTCAATTAAGTTCACAAAGTTGCATTAAGTGTAGTCCAAAACCTAGATGTCATCCTAGTATCCCTATTAGAAATAATAGTCTTTGGTACACCATGCAACCTAAATATCTCTTGCACAAATTTCCTTGCAAGAGTCAATGATCCATCCTTCATATTTCCAGGTATGAAATGTGAAACCTTCGTTAGCTTATCAACAACTACTAATATGGTATCATGCCTATTCTTGCTCAAAGGTAATCCTTGGATGAAATCCATACTGATTACTTACCACTTATACTCAAGTATATCATGGGGATACAAAATTCGTGCTGGATGCACATGCTCAGCCTTGACTTGTTGGCATTCCAAACATCTAGCCACGTACTTCATGACATCTTTCTTAAGCCTAGGCCAAAAATACAAAGCCTTCAACTCAGCTACCATCTTTGTAACTCCTGGATGCCCTGAATAAGGTGCATCATGAACTTCCTCAAATCTCCACCCTCAAGGATATACATCCTTCCTTGATATCTAACAATACCATCCAACTCCATCACATATCCATCAAATCTATGATATGAAGGATCTGCCTCTAAGGCTTGTCTAACCCTATCATAATGCTCATCTCCTCGATGATACTGCAACACTTGTTGCCTCAAATTTTACCTTGTGGTCAACATAGTAGAGAGATGTATTCTCTTGCTAAGTGCATCTACAACCTTGTTTTTCTTACCTTTGATATACTCAATACCAAAATCATACTCACTTAGGAACTCAAGCCACCTCCTCTGTCTCCCATTGAGGTTCGGCTGTGTGAAGATGAACTTAAGTCTCAAATGATCTGTCTTAAGCTCAAATAGCTTTCGTAGGAGATAATGTCCCCACATCTACAAAGCATGAACAATAGCTATAAGCTCAAGAACATGTGGCGCATTATTCAACTCATACTATTTCAGTTTCCTAGACTCATATGCAACCACTTTCCCTTGCTTTAGTAGAACAACACCTACACCTTCACCTGATGCATCTTTAATCACTATGAAGTGCCCATTAGGATCCGATATAGTCAACACTAGTGCCGCTGTCAACTTCTACTTAAGAATCTAAAAAAATTCCTTGCACTTCTGAGTCCACTCATATTTCTTTCCCTTCTTCTAAAGAGAAGTAATACCTGTGCTGCAATTCTAGAATACCCTTCCACATATTTCCTGTAGTATCCTGCAAGTCCCATGAAACTACGAAATTCAATAACACTTCACGGTGTTGGACAATATACAATTGCCTCTATCTTCACAGGATCAACTGAGATTCCCTCAACAGATATGACATGCCCCAAATAGTGAACCTTCTTTTGAAAGAAAGTACACTTCAAAAACTTACCAAAAATATTTCGATCTCTAAGTCGTTGCAAAACTATTCTCAAGTGCTTCTCATGTTCCTCTTCTGTTTTAGAGTAAATCAGAATGTCATCAATGAATATAAGCATGAAATCATCTAAATAGTCTCTAAAGATACTGTTCATAAGGTTCATGAATGCCGTTGGAGAATTTGATAGGCCAAAAGGTATCATGGTGAACTCGTAGTGTCCATACCGAGTTCTGAAAGCTGTCTTCGGAATATCCTCATCCTTAATCCTCAACTGGTGGTAACCTGATCTAAGATCAATCTTAGTAAATACTGTGGCCCCTTTCATCTGATCAAACATCTCATCTATCCTGGGTAGAGGATACCTATTCTTAATGGTAACCTTGTTCAACATCCTATAATCAATACACAGTTGCAAGGTTTCACCCTTCTTCTTAACAAAGATTACCGGTGCACCCCATGGTGATACACTTGGTCAAATAAAACCCTATTTCAGAAACTCCTACAATTGAACCTTCAGTTCATACAACTCCATAGTAGCCATTCTGTAAGGAGCTTTGGATTGAGGCTCCGTTCTAGGTAACAGTTCAATCAAGAAATCAAATTCTCTCTTCGGTGGTAATTTTGTAAGTTCTTCAGGAAAGATATCCAAGAACTCTCTAAGAACGGGATAGCCCTCTAGACTATGTTGGGCATTATCTATGTCACTCACCAATATAGCAATTAAGGAACATCTTTTCCGATGTGCTTTCTTTAGCTACATAACTGAGATATGTCTCAACTCTAAAGGCTCTCGAGATCCTAAAATCTCAACTAGATGTCCAAAATCATCCAAACATCTCACAACCTTGTCCTCACAGTTCACTATGGCTTTATGCTCAATTAACCAATTGATCCCTTAGATCACATCATAAGAACCCAACGGTGCTACATAAAGGTTAACTTGGGTTTGGAAGTTAGGTAACTCTAAATCACTGCATGATAAACATGAATCTACCCTCTTCTCTACTCAATTTCCATACTAAACCATCCATGAATGTGACATAAAACCAGGTCTAACAAGTAATTTAGCAACTACTTTAGGCTCAATAAAGCATTCAATAGCTCTTGTATCTATCAAAATGGAAACAGATTGACCAAAAAGCTTACCCGACATTTGGATAGGTGAAGCCTGAAAGTCTACTTGACGATTGTTAACCACTGCACGTATTTGGTGTTGCGGTGCTCGTCGATCATTACCACCTCGCTGACCTCCTATACGCTGAGTGCAATTGGAGGCATAGTGATCTCCTCCATAGTTATAGCATCCATCTCGTGGCCCTGGATGACCACCTATCTTGTTCCTGATATTGGAGAAGTTGGTGTTATTATTTTTCACCTTCTTGTTTCTGCCAAAGCTACCTTCTCCTTTATCTTGGGTATTTGTTCCCCTCTTCAGATTCCTGATCTGTTGATTATTTTTGTTACCCTTCTGATTATTGTTGTTATTGTTTTAAAACTTCCTATTTTCAAAACCAGATTTTGTATTAACACTCTTCCTGTAGTTCGCCAGCTATTACAGCTTCTGTTCCTATTTTATGGCCTTCTCAAAGACCTCATCCATCATCAATGGATTATGAATGTCCACATCAACTCCAATCTATGGCCTCAATCCTAAGATTAATTTCTAAATACAAAACCATTCATCCATCTGATACTACAGTACATACTTTAGGAGATTAGTGAACCTCTCCTAGTACTGGGTAACTGTTAGACCACCTTGTGTCAGATTTTGGAACTCTGTCATCTTCCTATCAAAGAACAGCTGTGGAAGCCAGCTCTTCTTGAAAAGTTGCAAGAATACTTCCCATGTAGTTCCACCTGGTAGTAACTTCTTCTTAGTCTTCTCGCTATCCCACCAAGTAGCAACTTCTCCAGTAAGCTAGTATGTAGCCCAAACTACCTTGGTCTCATTGGACATATTCCTGAGCTCGAAGTAATTTTTCGTCTCAATTACCCAGGCTTCGACTCCATCACCTATTGTTTTACCATCAAACTTGGGTGGTGCTACCCTTTTCAAATATTTAGCTAACTCCCCTTCAATTGGTACTTCAACCCTTGGATTATCATTATTAGTTTGTTCTTGATATTGGGGAATTTCAACTCGAGGGTTTTGTCCCTCTCTGACACCTCAAACTTCCTGTTCCAGGTTGTCCATTCTGGAACCCTGCTAATTCAGGAGACCGAGAATTTGATCCAACCTATCATTCTCATTGCTTGTAGTAGCTCCTATACCTCTTGTACCCATTATATATCACAATTCCTACATCAAGGAATGTTCGTTTAACGTAATGGACAAAGGACCCTAGTGTTCAAACCTAGGGCTTTGATACCAAATGTAAAGAGCAGAACTCTTTAAAACAACATCGATGAATACTTTAAATAACATCAATTATATTCAAAATATAGTCATCATCCCATTCATTTAGACATCAAAGAAATTAGTCGATTACAAACAACGACATAAATTCAATAAGATAATACATATACAATCCAGTATGAATACGTAAAAGTGTCATATTACATAATTTAGAATTCCAAATACGGTAGATGATAATAATATCAGTTACAAATCGAGACTTAGGCATTCAATCACCTTAAGATCTTCATTACATAATAAAGAATATAAAGCATAAAAGAAGATGCCATCCATTTATCTTCCATCCAAAAGAAAATCCTCAACAAAGAAGACGATAACAAGGATCAGGCACTTTTTCCGCCCAACCTCGAAGCTTACGCTTCCCTAGAATTCCTTTGTCAATCAAGAAATACCTGACCCTACACGAATCGCTTAGCAAAAAGAAGTCTACGAGCAAGATGGAATCTAGTGCATGCCTAGTATAACTAGTAAAACCACAAGCATTTTCATTTTTCTAAATCATTTAAGAAACAAGAAAGTTCGATACTAGGATATGGTAGAGATTTCAATAAATCCATCTGTTTCAATGGTCCTTAAGTTACTTGGCCAAGTAAAATTTCATGCATGACAAATAAAGCAGTTTTGGAAAAGCAAAACTACACTCTCTATTTACCAATATTCGGCACCCATCCCAGAAGTTAACTTTCCCAAAAACATAACAAGAAGAGTCATCTATCAATCATGCATGGTCTAAATAGTCAAATTCAATCTTTTAAAAATAGTAAAACTAAAAACTTGTTTGAAGCGAAAACAGTTTAAAAAGTCATTTCTTTTCATTGTTTAAATCCATAAAAGACATAAATTAATATTTTTAATTGAGTAACTTTATTAATCAAAATTAATGAAGGTGTAACTCTAGTATGGAAGTTAAATACATATAAAAATAGTCATAAAAGAGCACACGTTCATTCGTTTGTACTCATCTATTTATTATTATTCAAGTTCATTCTTGATGTTTCCTAAGTAAATCATATTTAAATTTAAATGGTTTATTTTCTGTTTAACATACTTTCACAAAATAAATATATAATTACTCAAACAGATTTAAATAAACTCATTTTTATTTTTGTTTTGATTGTTTTGTTTTAATGGCGAAAATTCAATCTTTAAATACCTTGGTTTTGAAAATAGTGTTGAATTTTTGGAGTTATTATATATCAAATATTTTTTGTCAACAAAAATAATAAATTCTTTGTTTAAGATCATTTTTGAAACTAAATTTAAGAGTTGTTCTCTATTTTGAAAATTCTCCCTAAATTTAATCAACTATTTTATTTCTGATTTCAATCAGAATTTTCCTAAAATCTTTTGTTTCTAAATTGTTTAATATTTTGGAACATAAATATAGTCTGATTTGTTTGAAAGTTTTCAATAAAATATAAAGGAATAGATTTTTCAAACAATTCTGTAGATCATTCTTTTCTAATTTTATTACATAGAGATTCTCTTTTAAATTTTATAGTAAATACCAAAATTTAGAAAAGAATTGTAAGATTTATTGTTAATTTTATGAATAAATTTGCAAATCCTACCTGGTAAAATTCTCAGATTGTGGAAGTGATTGTGGTGTTCTTCCTCTATATATTATTGCTTTCTATTTATTTTTCCTGAGATCTCTGTATATTTTTTTTTTACCTCTTACTGCCTTTGGAAGTCATGCCTATTCCTTTATTTCCTGCTGTGAGTCTTTGCTTGGAGAGGTTTAGGGAGCCAGTCCCTAGGTTGCGTGGTTTCCTTGTGGTAGATCACTTCCTGGGCACACTCTATACTTTCCCTCTATGTGGGTGTGACGAAGTGTGGGGAGATTGGACTGGCCACACCTTCCCTTTTACCTTTTGCCACCCCTCCTCTAGACTTCTTTGACCTGCTGAAAGATTT
The DNA here is from genome assembly GCA_007115665.2 of Sequoiadendron giganteum. Lineage (NCBI taxonomy): Eukaryota > Viridiplantae > Streptophyta > Pinopsida > Cupressales > Cupressaceae > Sequoiadendron > Sequoiadendron giganteum. Next base: position 268,536,160 of record CM021106.1, read on the forward strand.
GGTGGTTGCACGGGAGAAGTGAGGAGAATTCCTGCTGCGTGGAAAGAGTCATCTTCCTCACTACGTGTGCTTCCTTGTTGTGTAGAGACTCCACCGATTGGGTGGGTTGGTTGGAGAGTCCTTCTCCCTAGCTACGTATGATTCCTGGTGGAGATTTCCAATGGTAAACAAAGAATATTTATATGTAACTATCTTTTGTTCTCCTCTTCATGTCCCAAAAATGGAATTCTTTTGTGTCTCCTTTTCTGCAATTTCTAAATTCTCTCCTACCTCTTCTCTTCTTCCATGCATTGATTAAATCAAGAAAACTAGATACACAAAATATTCATTGATCTCTAGTTGAGAATTCAAACTCCAAGTCTCCAATTCTTTATTTCTTCTTGATTAATTGAAGATATTTTTCTTCAGCTTGTTAACTGAAGTTCTCTTTTTGAATGCAAATTAAAATTTTGCACCTGAAATTGTTTTCTATTTTATTTCACTAACTCCATTTAGTTATTTTTGTTCAATTCCTAAATTTAAATCTTTTCCTATTTCATAATTTTCAATTTAAAAACAATTAAATTTATTAACCACAACTTTATTCATTTAAAGTTTATTAAATTTTGAAATAAGAGCTAATTCTATTTTAAATTTCGAAATACAAACATATTATTTTCAATCAATAATAAAATATTTAAAAAAGCAATCCAATGATTTAATTTAAATCAATTTCATCAAATTTAACGAAATCATCATTTAAATCACATGCATTTTTCACAATTTTGAGAAATCACATTAAAACTAGATTTAAAATTTGCAAACATGATTAACACAAAATACATTAAAATATTATATATGTGAGTGTGTGAGATTCCATTTACTCATAAATGTCAATCGGCTAAACAACTCTACCTGATTATTGTTCTATCCTTCAATCATGTTCACCTGTTCATGTGTTCACTTGCACTCGATTTTACATTAGCAATGACAAACCCCAAAATTATATAGAAATGCATTTCAAATCCTAATAATTGCATTTCAATTTCAATTTCAATTTAACTTTCATTAAAATAATCTTATAATTTCCATTTAAATAGTGACATAATGATTAATAACTGCATTTAATAAATCAAATGAAATCTATATGTGACATGAATGATACTAGATAAAACTTCATCCTCATCTTGGAGCTGCAGGAAAGGATTTCTTTCTAGCGTCACGAGTTGTCCTACAGATTTAACGTCTTCGGCCTCCTCACCAACTTGTGGCAATACAAAATTATCTTCATCATGGGATGGCTAAGTAGGATGATAAAGAACAAGGTTTTTGGTGTTCCTTCCATCAAAAATGGTCATGTCACCTAACTGACATCCAATATAAGCATCTGCAGTTGCTAACCATGGCCTACCAAGGATAATGGGATATCAGTCTAGTGTAGCTTTGGGAGAAAGAACCATCAAGTCCGCTGGATACTCCAAAAAGTCTAGAATCACCACATGGTCTTCTACTATGCCACGAAGCTTAATAGTGGAACTATCAGCAAGTTGTATGATAGTAGGAGTGGATCTCATGCTTGTAATATTCAGTTTCTATAGGATGTCTTTAGTCATCACATTGATTGTTGCACCTAAGTCAATCAAAGCATTCTTTATGTTTATCCCATTTATGATAACTTCAACTAAAGGACTACCTGCATCATTACACTTGGGGATGGTTACTTTTCCAAGCATGATGTCATCCAATTTTCCCGCTACATGAACTATAGTGGGGTCCTTCTTTTTCATGCCCGATTTCTTGAGCTATGCTTCTTTAATTCTCTTGTCATAGATAGGGATATATTTTATGGCCTAGAATAGGGGTATCTAGACACATATATGCTTCAGGTGGTCTAGAATATCAAAAGAGGTCTCCTCCTTGTCTTCTTTTTGTTTGGCCACTTCCAATCTTTGGGGGAATGGTGGTTCTTGTGCTGTTTTCTTGGCTGGAAATGGTTCAATATTTTTATGTACACAAGGCTAAATGGGATTAGTCAAAGATTCTTCTTTCTCTGCCACTGGAATCTCAAAGATAATGGGGGTGGAAGGAGATGACAAGGTAGTTCCTAAGTGCAGACATATGTAACTTAAACTCATAAAATATGCAAGAAATTGATTTGGGCCAATAGAATATGCAGGCTATTGATGTGGTTTGTTATTCAGGTTGGGTGTGGGTTGGGTTGCTATTTGAGTAGGTTTGGGAACATTTTAACTTGGATTAGCAGGAGGAGACATTATAGTAGGTTGTTGGGGTTGAGAAGGTGGTTGCATGCAACTAGTTGTCTGGTTTGGCCATTTTTGGCCACCTCTCCATTGAGATGTTTGCTGCCAGTTTCCTGGAGGTGGTTGCCAAGGTCCTTGAAACTACTGCCAATTCCCCTGAGGCTGTTGGCACTGAGGTGAGGAATTTTGATAATTGTACCAATCATTTGGAGGGTTACTCTAATACTATTATGGTTATCCTCCATAGTTGGATGGACAATGGGGTTGCCACTAGTTACCAGATGAATAAGAATTAAAATATGGCCCAACAAAAGAGAGTGAATATAGTGGCATGCCTTGTCCTAAAGCCCATGGAATTTTCTATGCAACAAATTAGACTTGGTCTTCCTCAATTTGAATTGGTTTGAACTTAGGTGGAATCTTCTTACTGTCAATGTTAGCTATCACCTTGCATCTGTAGTCCTTCTTCTTCTATCTACAATAGGGGAAATATTTTGTTAGCATCGCCTCTACCTCCTCATGTTTCTTCTTAGCTTGAAGTGTATCTACCTAAGTAGGTAGATTGCTGATGATATCCTACTTGAAATATGCTAGCAAATTAGTAATCTTCATTCTTGAGACTCCACTAGTGGATGACTTACCCATAGAGGATTGGTAAGCTCTTTCTTTCTTTGAAGCTTCCCTAGAATAGTTCTAGCATAGATTCTTGATATCTGATGTAGAGTGGTAGGGATAGAAAACACCCAACTATGATGGCAAAGACCCTCTAGCACTCAGGTTTCAATAAACACCCAACACTATGGTGATTTAGACCCCTTTTTGTCAACAAGCTAGTAGCCTTACCCAGTAGGACAGTCAATATAAAAACCACATGGAGGACTTTCAAGACACCAAACCTATGGATTTGGACATCCAAAATAGACCCCTACAAAGTTCCAAAACCTTTCCTCTTGACTACCAAGGCATCACTCACAATGGCCCTTTCTACAACTACTCTTAGAGGCCTAATTCATAGACCTACACCTAGGTCTTGATTATCTAGGCTCTCCCGTTCCCCCGAAAGGCAAAATCAAAATGGTTTGATAAACCTTATTATAAGACCCAATACTTAAAATAGAGCAACTATTTACAAATGGCCTCATGGAGGCTTGAAATAAACTTGGTGCTCCTGCACCATACAACCCTTGAAGAAAAAACTTAAGTCCTCTCAGTTAGCATAAAATAAAGCACTTGCAAAAAGAAATGAATCTTCACTATCACCTACAATCACAAACACTTGTATCTTCATCTTAACCCATGGTTTTTTCTTCCTTGATATCATGAACACAATAAGAAAAATGTGTCTTCCTATCATCTTTTCAACATATAGGCTCCAAAAATCCATTTCTTGTGTATAAACCTTTGTAGCATTATCTATATATTCATTCTTATAATTAGAGTACCATATATAACCTACACCATACTCTTGAAAACCTTCATATACATCATTAGCAAATAGATCTGTAACATCTTTATTGACAACCTTATCATCAACAACTTGATCATGAATATCAACATCAAAGTTATCAACAACTTTATCATCATCAACTTGAGTATCAATACAAGGGTTATTAGTAACATCAACAACAATTTCATCAACTACCTAAGTAATAACAACAACCACATCATTAATATCAAAATCAACATGTTCATTAACCAACAAAAAAGTTTGTTGATTTTCAAACACAATCAAAATATCATGCATCACAACTTGTAACTTATCTTGCTCAACTTGAATAGTAGATTCAAACTTTACCTCTGTCTCATTTGTTTCCTTCTTTTGTTTCCTTTTCTTCTTCATAATCTTCTTTAAAAGCCATCTTAACCTCTTTGACATTAGTATATTCCAACTCCTTTGTTCTTCCTTAAGATGTTGGTGTTATTTGGCTAATCTTTCCAACCTTTGGTTTATCTCTTCCATGGATTTCTCAAACTCTATTTGTCTTGCCTTCTTTCTTTCCCTCTTTCTCATTTCCTTTTCCTCTCTTTCCTTCTTCCTTTGTGAATCCTCAGCTTGGCAATATCTCCTCAAAAATTCCATCTTCACAAGAAATTCTCTCCTTGCTTCCACTTCATCTTGCCTCACCTAGGAAATCAGGTTCCTTCCTCAACCTGCAAACAACCACACTCACACACCACAAACAAATTTCCTAGAGCATCTTCAGGCTTTGATACCAAACTATGATGCAGAGTGGGAGGGACAAAAACCAGCCAACTATGATGGCAAAGACCCTCTAGCACTTGGGTTTCAACAAACACCCAACACTATGGTGATTTAGACCCCTTTTTGTCAAAAGGCTAGTAGTCTTACCCGGTAGGATAGTCAATATAAAACCCACATGGAGGACTTTCAAGACACCAAACCTATGGATTCAGACATCCAAAATGAACCCCTACAAAGTTCAAAAACCTTTCCTCTTGACTATCAAGGCATCACTCACAATGGCCCTTTCTACCACTACTCCAAGAGGCCTAGTTCACAGACCTACACCTAGGTCTTGATTACCTATGCTCTCCCCTTCACCCCAAATCCAAAAATAAAATGGTCTGATAAAACTTATTATCAGACCCAATACATAAAATAAAGCAACTATTTACAAATGGCCTCATGGAGGCTTGAAATAAACTTGGTGCTCCTACACCAGTATCCTCCCAAGGGACTTGAGTGATATCTCCTCCAGCCATTAGGTCCAAGGCATCAATGCAAATTTCACTAATTCCTCTTAGAAAAATAAACTTTTGTGAGTCTTCATTGAGTGCATGGTGTGGAGGTTTTTGTAGACAAAACAAAAACCTTGAAAGAAAATCCTCCAAGTTCTCATCTTCCTTTTGGTGCATTCTAATTATGTCACCTCCTCTCATGTCACTACCCCTGCAATACTCATTATATTTTTCAAGGAACTTTGTCTTCATATCTTCCAAAGTCGCCATAGTGTTTCTGCCAAGGCCCATAAACCATCTCAATGCAGCTTCTTTCAAGGTAGTAGGGAATAGTTTAAGTATGTGGACATTAGGAGTATAATCATATCTTTTGTAGAGTATAGAAAACTCAAACAAGAATGTATTAGGATCTTTTGTGACAAGTCCATAGAACTTAGGGAGGACTTAAGAAGGGATATCCTTGAGTTTATCTACCTCATTCTATTGAGCAATAGGAAAAGGAAAAGCTAGTTGGTTTTGCCTTTAGGGCATGTCTCCATTTGCATCAGCCATACCTACTTGATGAAGTTAGGGAATATACTAGAAAAGGGGTGTGGCTCTTCTTCTTCCTCATTTTTGGGCTGATTTGGATGCTCTACTATTTGAAATGGCTCTGGATTATTAGGAAGGAATATCCCATAAGCATCTCTTCTTCTTTTATACATAGGGTATCAAATCAGTAGCAGAAAAATCACATAAAGAATGGGTGGGGAAAAATAGTGGACCATAACTTCTAACACTAAGAGCAAGCTTTAGAAATATTTTAGCAAAAAAACTATCAATGACACCAAAGGACTCCCTAGTTTTACACCATACCCAGCAACGACGCCAAAAATGTCAGCCTCCTATAATGATTTCAATAACTAAGCCTTTATAGACATGATTCAGAGGTTGGACATCTAACCTGAATAGCCATTTTAACCATCATGAAGGTACATTTAAATGTCAAGCCATGGGCATGAACTTGAAATGGGTCAGCACAGTATGTGCACTAGGAACTTCAAAGTAGTCATCTTCATTCTACAACTAAGAGAGACTAATTTTGAAGGTAAATTGCATGGAAGGAATATAAAGAAAATGTTGAACACTACTCAACAATAAAACTCAAACTGAACATGCATAAAAAAAATGAAAATCTAAGCAGAAAATAGTAAACTACTTTGCCTGCTTTGGCTATAGGAACAGTCACAAAATGGAATTCTAGTGGCTACAGGAACAGTTGGTGCTAGATTGTAAGCTAAGGAATAAATAGAAGCTAATACTAATTTAACTAAACTAAAGGAATGTATTACTCACCAAGTGGCCCCCCCTTGGATGAGTATCCTCTAAGACTAATGCAAACTTCAGATACTCATCTCATAATCTTATTTCATTCATTGGAAAGTGCAAAAAATACAAAAGATTATGTTTGATTATCAGATTGTACAATAGCTTGGTGATCAACAACCCTTTGAGAAGGAGGATCCAACCATATTTCTCAACTAAACAGGGTAGTCAACTCCCACTAACTGAGAGGATGCCATTTAGGGAAAGAAGAAAAGAGAGTGGAAGAGTAGTTACACATGCAAGGGAATTCATTGAGACATGCATGCCCAAACATGGACTTGACCACTGCAGTAACACTCACATTGCTCAATATCATTAAAGATCGACATAAGGCAGTTACATGCAGTTGTCATAGGAATCTCCTACCATCGTCCTCAGTTGACCTTCATCTGTTTCCTTCACATGATCAACTAGCAGTTGTGTTTCTAAACTTAGCATTTTTAATCATGGCTACATGGAAATTTTAGTAGGCATAATAATTGCATAACTATAAACATCTTTAAATAATATTCATTGACCACATGCAAGATTAATATAGATAGTCCACATAGTAGGTAGATATCATTAAACTGGCAGAGATCGAATTAAACCCAAATTTCCTATGGTTTGAGAGAAATTATATAAAAGTATCAACATATAGTATCAAAGTTCATGGTAACTTTAGAAAATATACTATAGATTCTACCCATAACCAACCCAAAAACTAGACTCATCACTAATCATACCAATGCAGATAAAATAGGATGACAAATATCAAACTGGGTGGTCAAGACCCTAGGATCCGAGATCCTACATCAAACCAACATAAGCAGAAAATGACATGCACAAGGTGTATAATATGAAACATCAAGATACAAAAAAATGCAATGTTGATAGATAGAAAGAAACTTGAGTAAAAATAAAAATGACAAAGATGCACTCACTCTAGGGCCACTGAACATTAGGTCATCTGCAGGGTGAGTTGTCCCAAAGAATTGGTTTAGTGAGAAATTCATTCTAGTGTGTCAGCTTCCCAACATATAATGAGAAATTCATACCAGGGTGTCGAATTCCTATCATACTAACCATACCAAAGCTATCCTCCTGATAATTTTGATAAGGCACCACAATGTAATTCTTTTTGTAAATTCTTTTGTCATGTAAAAATTTTGTTAAAGGGGATTTTTCTTTGTTTGTGTAATGATATTCCTCTTAGGGACCATTGTTCCTAATGTATCCAAGAGAGGATAATTCAAAAGTGTCAGATCCTCTCCCATGACATGCCTCATTCGCATCATGCCATTTCAGTATATTGTACACTCTTGGATGACATCACCAAGAAGACGACACATCACAAGAAAAAAGAAAATTCATACCATGAAATTTTTCCAAAGGAATTCATCTATGTATGCCCCCAATTTAAAGTGATTGCTACACTATCATTGTGAGAAATTTCTTTAAAGTAGCCAATGATAAATGATAACATGAAAGAAGACATGAGATTCCACTTGGAAAGCCCTATGCCAAGTCATATGTTTCCAAATCAAACTACATCATGGATAAATATGTCAAATGTGAGCCAACTTAAGGCATGTCATCCATATCCCAAGCTTCCTCTTATATATACATGAAAGGAGGTCAATTATAAAAAAGAGATAACAACAAGTGACATATGGGGATAAGAATAACTATCCCCCTTGTCACCACTTAGTGTGCAGGACAAGGGTGAGCTCAAAGTGGATGATGGTATGTTGCTCCTTGTAAAAAGGGAATTGACATGCAATAGTGAGTATTCTATTATCCTACAACTATTACATGGAAAGGAGCAACAACTACGGTTATTTATTATGAGTAAAAAAAGTGTAAACTTGATACATATTTAATGACATATCTATCAATTTTGGATGCATCAAACTTAAAGTTATCTTGGAAGAATATTTTTTGATAGTCTTGACATTTAATGAAGGATTTTTTCAAGGGACAATGACCAAGAACATTAGTCATTTCTTGTGCTTTAGGCTCTATAGGGACATGGGTAGCTTGTTTCTATAGAATCACATACTTTCCCAAGTTGCTTCATAAGTTCAAGACCTCTTCCATAAATATTTTTCACTTCTTTTGGATTTAGTGGTTGTTCAACTTCCTCAAGGATTGTTTTAGATTTTGTCTTTTATTTTAAAGTGGTTGAAGTGGATACTTTTAAATTTTGTATTTTGGTTACCGATTTATCTTTTCCCTTTGTAGACTCTTTTGTTATGATCTTGTATTCTCCCATGAAGAGAGGTATGAACTCAAAGGTTTTAGAAGCATCTTCAAATAAATTTGTGGCTGCTTCAATTTTTATTTTTTTTGTCTCTTGTATGAATTTCACATGTGTTGTTGATGTCAAGGGATGTCTATTGTGCATAATGTGAAAATACATATCCTTAGTTTCATGATCTCTTAGTGAAGAGGAGTCTAATTTTACTTCATCATCTTCATCTAAGTAAGCCATATTACTATTGTTTGAAATAGGTGTGTCAATGTTGTCACGTTCTTGCACCATGATACCTTCCCTAGTTAGATATTTTTTAGGAGAAGAAACTGGATGTTCATGACATTCAAAGGTAGTTTCTTCTAAAATAACTTCATCACAATTAAGGAGGATATCAATGGTTAGATTTTGTATGTCAATGATAGTATGTTCTTGTTCAATAATGTTTTCCTCATGATTCTCATTGATTGGATCTTTTAACACAATAATATCTTCTTCACCAATAGGGGAGCTATTAGGAGAGGGGGAAATTCGATTGTTATTGATAATTTTCTCTAAGGTTTTAGTCTCTTGTGTGATAGTATCTACCCTAGTAGGAGAGATTTTAGGAAAGTGAAAAAGAGAAGGTTCATCACATTTCAAGGTTAGATTTTATAAAGTAGCTTAATCGCACATAGGAGAGGAATCAAGAGAAGGATAACTATGAGTTGAATGGTTACTGATGATTGGAAATTTTTTCTCAAATAGGTCTTCCCAAATGGTAGGGGCATCAGGAAAGGGAGGAATAAAATTCTCACAAGTCTTAATAAGGATATCTTCTAAAACTAAACTATCTTCTTCATGTCTAGAGAAGATATTAGGAGAAGGAAAGGTTTGAATGCCATGATTATTTGTATTTGCATCCCCATATCCTATAATGTCTTTCCAAGTAGGAGAGGTAGGATTTTCATAGCTTATAATTATTGGATCTCTTAATATCAACATGTGCTCAACACAAATGTGTTTGTCATGATCATTCACAGTTTTATCCTTATTCACTCAAGCATTTTCAAAAATAGGGGAGGTTTTGGGATATCAATGGAGACTAGGTAAATTAGTGGCCATGATCTCAACTTTGTGTGTCATAATATCTTTCCAAGGTAGAGGAAGACAAACAAGACTTTCCTGATCTTTAATGATTGTATCATCTTGCACCAAGATACCTTCATCACCAATGGGAGAGATATTGGGAGAAGAACAATTATGATTATCATGATTGTCAATTCTTGCATCATCTTGTATCAATGATTTAGTGGATGATCTAGGAAAGATGAACTCATCAAGGGATTCATCTAACATGTCAAATTAATCACTACTAAAGGGTTTGAATGATATTCTTTCTCTAAGGTTAAGCATTTTTTGTTGCCTTCTTTTTATGTTTTTAGTTTTTAGTTTTTGGTTTCTAATGAATGTTGAATGTAATCCAATCTAAATGCTAAAAATAACAAGTTAAAGAATATAATTCTATCCACTATTGCAATGAATTTAAATTATGCTACTTATAATGATTTGAATGTAACAGAAACCAGGCAAACTAAAATAGAAAAGTAGTAACAACAAACAAAAACTTGAAAACAAGAAGTAAAATGCAGTTTTGAATATGTAGAGGGACTAATTCACCAAAGGTGGTTAATGAGTCCCACTAATGATTTTTTTTCAAAATTTCCAAAAAATTTCAATTGAATTTTATGCTTTTTATGTTTTATGATCTACATCTAATATGGAAATACATATTTTGAGTGATTTTCAATGATATTAGATGCAAACATGCAAGTTGTATGAGCTTTCACTAATGGAAAATTTGAAACCCTACAATTTAAATTAACTAATGCAAATCCTAATGCAATGTTAATGCAAGAAAAATATAGGATCGTGATGGACTCCAAATCAGAAAAGAAGGTAGTCTAAATGTAGGTGTAGACATCTAAATTTGACCTCTCCCATAAGGTAAAATTCGTCCCTTTCACTCATCTATCTCTCCTTTCCCATTAATGTTAATTAAATGATTTATTTAATTAATATTTTTGATTTCCATAAGGTTCCTAAAGTGTTTAATTTAAATAATTAAATAGTTTACCTTTGTCCCCTTTCCTCTCTAAATTAAATAAATACTCTTATTTATTTAATTTAGTCACTTTCCTTTATGAATTTAAATCAATTTTAAATGCATTACTTTCTCTCTCCTTCTCCCATCCTCCATAACCATTCCTTAATCTGGATTAATTTAATTAATCTCTTATTAGGATGTGCACACCCTCAATGAGGATTAATTCCACATCCTCCATCATAGCCCACTTGTCTTAATCCCTCATTAGCCATATTAATCACTTGTTTGCACAACCTAATTACTTGATTAGGTCACCTTAACCACTCATTTCGTTTATGGCATACCCTCAAGTGAACTTTTATTAAATGCTTTCTCCTTTTGGAGAAGGCAACCCTTTCCCAATGTGAACTTTTAATTAACATTTATTCCTCCAAGGAATTTTTAATTCTTCAAGAGTCTCATCAATCACATGGGGACAAGGACCTCCTTTATGAGGAGATCTTGTCTATTCCCAAGGTACAAGGAAGTACCTCCACCTCATGTCCTCATTTACACATCATTCACCACATGTCAAGATATGAGGGCTTGTGATTTCTCAACGCACTTTAGCCCTTGATCTTGTCCAAGGTGGCTACATCTTAGCACTTCATTACTTAGAGGCCTTTCCCATAAAATTAGAGGAATTTTCCCTCATTTGGATTATGAAACTTTGAACACTCAAGAATTCAAGCACACTTACATTCTCAAGCATCCAACATTGCTACAAATTTTGAGCTCATTTTGCATCCACACCAAGCATCTATCCAAATAATCACTTGCACCATTTCATTCCTCATCTCATCCACATTGTTTTGCATCTAGTTTCAGGTTGTTTTGTAGAAGTTGTCAAAACCAACTTCAGAGTCCAAGAATAGCTGCATGCAAAGAGATACCTATCATAGGGAAGAGAATGGAGAAAAAAGAAAGAGAGGGTTTGAATATTTGCAATATGAAATATATATTAACAAAAAATAGAATATAATTATTTACAAAGATTAATCCTTAAAAGGAGATCATGCAAAACCTAAAAGCTAGACATTTAATAATTAAAAGAATTATTAAATATCACAAATATGAAACTAAAGTGAAATATTAAGAGAGGAATAAAGGCAACTTATTTAATAGAATTAAGTTAAAACCTTTACTCTAACACCCCCCTTAACATGAGGAAGACTGCAGCTACAACATGTGCAAGAAAGAAAAAGGAAACTACAATGCATGAAAGCAAAAAGGGGTCCCAACAACTAGGCATGATTAGGTACCCGAATACAACCAAATCTCTATAAAGCGGAGTAAAAGAGAAAACCACGTTCAAAAAAATCTTCTCCAAAAAGAGATGGAAAGAACATGTTGAAAAAAACATGAAGGAAGGAAGGCCTCACTGAGAGCCCCCAAGCATGGAGCACAACTGAAGATAGTCTAGTGATGCCAAAGGTTTAGTGAAGCTATCTACAACCTGCTCCTCTTTAGGAATGTACTCCAAGATGAGAGAACCATCCTAAATAACCTGTCTCATGAAGTGCATGTGGATCTCAATGTAATTTGTCTGCTGATGCTCCATAGGGTTGTAGAGAATGTGAATAGCACTCTAATTATCACACCAAAGAGTAGTGGGATTGTTAGGAGGAAAACCAAACTCAATCATCAATTGTTGAAGCCATAAAATCTCTTGACTAGCTAGCACAATTGCCTGGTACTCAGCCTCTATAGATAATAATGCAATAGCAGGCTGCTTCTTGCAAGACCATGTGATAGGACTAGAACCAAGAAAAAAACAAAAGCCAGAAGTAGACTTCTAATCATTGACATCACCAGCCCAATCTAAGTCAATGAAGCCAACAATGTGAGGAGCTCCTGATGTATAGTGAATTCCATAAAAAGTGGTGCCATGAATGTACCTCAAGATATGTTTGGCAGCTTGCTAATGACTCTCATGAGCATCATGTGAGAATCGAGAGACAATTCCAACCGGAAAGGAAAGATCAAGACGTGAGTGTGTCACGTACAACAAACTACCAACCATCTACCTATATAAAGTGGGGTCTACTGAAGGAGTAGTGCAAATGGTAGACAAAAAACACCTGACTCAAATTGTGTGGGGGCAAGATTTCAATCAAGCATTCCAAATTGCTGGAGCATATCAAGAGCATACTTTTGTTAAAGTATGGAAATCCCATCCGAAGACTAAATAACCTGTAGGCCCAAAAAATAGTGCAGAAGACCAAGATTTGTCATTTCAAATTGCTCCATCAAAGCTTATTGAACACTCTGAATTATGGAGCATGAGCTACCTATAATAATGAGATCATCAAATAATAGAAAAAGTATCAAAAGATCACCCTCATGACCCTAAATGTACACTGTGGGATCAGAATGACAATGTGTGAAGTGAGAAGCAAGAAGAAAAGAGTCTATCTTCTCATCCCAAGCCTGAGAGTCTTGTTTGAGACCATACAATGACCGCCAAAGTCTTGAAACCAAAGAAGAGTCTTGAAAAAACCCCTGAGGTTGTTCCATATAGATCTCCTCATGTAGGTCCCCATGCAAGAAAACACTCTTCACATCCATCTAAAACACTGTCCATCCCTGTGGAGTTGTAAGTGATAGTACAAGGCGAATAGAGTTCATCTTGGCAACAAGAGAAAAGGTCTCAGAGTAATCAATACCCTCCACTTGAGAAAACACCTTCACAACAAGATGTTCCTTGTACTTATCAATCGAAGCATCTGCAACATACTTGGTACTGTATACCCACTTGCACCGAACCAACTTTCTCCCTTTCAGAAGAGGACAAAGATCCCAAGTGTGATTCTTCATCAAAGAAGAATACTCCTCATCCATGGCCCTATCCCACTCAAGGTGACGTATCACCTTTGAAAATTTTTGAGGATGATCTAATATGACACAACTCAAAAGACTAGTATCAGCTGTCTAAGCATGAGTACTCCAAGTATCTGAAGGATCACCTGCCAATGGTCTAGCTACCTCAATAGAGCACAGTCCCACTTGGGAAAATGTTGAGTATCAGGTGGTGTTGGAGATGGTGGTTTGTCATTTGTATCATCCTTAGAAGATATGTAATACTCAAGAGGTGAAAAGGAAGTAGTAGGTAGTGAGGGAGAAGCTGGTGATGGTGGATCCATCTAAGGGTAACGCTCATCAAACTGGAGATCCCACATAAATAAGAACTCTTTGGAATGAGGATCAAACAACCTGTACACCTTAACATCCTCACTATAGCCAACAAATATGATCGGTTGGCTCTTCCTCTCCATGGCTTTCCTCTAAGCATCTGGAATAAATTCCCAAGCCTCACTACCAAAAACTCAGAATGTAGAAACATCAGGCTTGACATGAGTCCAAGCCTCCTCAGGATTCATGTGTCACAATGCCTTATGAGTCATGTAATTCTGAATGTAATTGTCACAATTGACTATCTCAACCCAAAAATAAGCATCCATAGCTCAAGATTGTATCATATAATTGGCCATCTCCCATAAAGTCCTATTTTTTCTCTCAGCAACACCGTTCTACTGAGGGGTGTATGGAACTATAAACTGATGCTATAAACCATGCTCAATGAAAAAATATCTAAAAGCCTAATTAACATATTCCCCCCATTATCAGTGTGTATCCTCCTAATAGAAAGTCTAGACTACTTCTCCACAAATGTATTAAATATCTAAAATGAATCAAAGACATCAGACTTGTACTTCAAAAAGTACAACCATGTAAGGCTAGAGAAGTCATCTATAAATGTGAGCACATATCTAGCACCAAAAAAAGGAGTGGGAAAGGACATAAGATTTTTGTGAACCAACTCCAAAGGTGTCTTAGAACATGAGGCTCTACCCATAGGAAAAGGATCCCAGTGATGCTTTCCAAGAGCACATCCTCGACAAACACGATCAATATAGGATATATGTGGAAGCCCAATCATAAGTGCATGTTTACTCATCTGTTGAAGATATCTGTAATTGACATGGCCACAATTCTTATGCCAAATCTTGCTCATTATGTCTGCATGTGCTATAAGAGAGAAGCTTGAACTATCTAAACTCTCAAAGCCATCAAACCTATATAAGCGAGTCTCAGGATTTGCACTCCTAGTAGCGACAACCAAATCAGGATCATGAAGATCTTGAATAACCATGTCATGTGGTGAGAACTCTACTGTCTTACCAGTTCCAGAATGGAAAATCTGATAAACAAAAAGGAGGTTTGTAGAAATGGGAGGAACCAACAGAACATCCTGTAGACAACCACCATCCAAAGAAATAGTACCAGAACCTATAATTGAAAGTTGTACTGAGTCACCAACTACAATCTGTGAAGTATCACTATGGGCAAGAATGGTGACTATCTCTTGTGAGTGATTCATATGTTGCAAAGCACTAGATTCAACAATCCAAGTAGATCCAGAAGGTACAACTCATGCAAAAAGAGAATTTCCTTTCCCTATAGAAGAGGAAGGAGGAGGACATGAAGTGATATGATGTTGTTGCATGGCTTCCTCTAAAGCCTCTAATCATTTCCAACACCTGGAAATTGGATGTCCTTCCTTCCAACAAAAACTACAAGGATCACCTGAATACTTCTTAGTCTTGGGGGAAGACTCACCAAAACTCAAATATTTGCTTTGTTTGAAATTGTACTTTGGTTTTGAATATGAATTTGGAGGTTGCTCAAAGGAAGTCTCACTACCAACTGAATCTATCTTGGGCTTCAGTTTCTACTTCTTCTTTCATTTTGAAGGTTGAGCAACCAATGCATTGTTCTTTGATCCTGTGAGAGAATCCAACTATGTGAGCTTGGCTTGCTCTCGAGTCAACCAATTGTAGAACACCTCAAAATTAGGCATGGTAAATTGAGTGCCCAAAGCATCCATAGTGTAATGGAAGGTAGATGAGAATATTTGAAAGTTCCCATGAAGCTTTGACAAAATTAGGTAGATACACTTTGTATCAGTCTTAACCTTACCACAACCCTGTAAAAGAGATCTCTATTGTTTTAATATCATCAGAGAGTCTTCAATGGAGGGAAAATAATTAGGTACAAGTGAAGTCAACTCTGCCTTAATCTATAATGCACATAACTGATTGATGGTACCAGATAAATCATTGAACTTGGTCCACATTTCAAGAGGACTGTTACACCATCAAGATGAAACAACAAGTTTTTTGAAACATGTAAGGAAATCAAACCCATAGCCTCATCCATATTATTTGTATGCTACATAACCTCAAATGGCCATGTCAAAAATAGTTGAACTGCATCTAAATAGGACCACAACCCCTTTGATCTGAGAAGACATTTCATGAATGTCTTCCATGGATGATACTTATGAGGTGTGAGAAGTTCAACAAAAGAATATTTTTCGGCCATGTTTGGAGAGGTTTAATGAATTTTTAATGTGAAGAGTTTCTGGTTTTCTAAAGTAAATGAAAAAAAGCAAGAAAAAAACTCCCCCCACAATGCAAGAAACCAAACCCCAGTAGTGATTTTTCAGTGAAACAACAAGAAAAAGAAAAAAAAGCTTCAGACTGAATCTTGTGTACCCAGTTATTTGTTTTGAAAAACTAACAGAATATTTAAATAGAGCGCAAGAAGAGATTTCTGAAACCTATTCGTTTCTGAAAAATGGAGCAAAAATGACAAACTTATGCCCCCTAGAGTGCAAAAAACATCATATGAATTTGACTACGTTAGACGGAAACCAAACTATGAAGTGTTAGAACAAATCCTATGCCATCACAATGGGCTCCAAGCTAGCTTTCCAATGCCTTTTTTGTTTGAAAATACGAGCTAAAATTCTCGAGATATGACCGTTTGACTCAAAGTACCTCCAAACTACTCAAATAGGCCTCCTTCAAGCCTTGGGGGCTAAAAAACATTTGGCCCCTGGTCCTATCAGTGGCCAAGGAGCTAGTGGCCTAGGGTTGTGGCAGAGCCCCTGATCACCCACATGATCGATGCTTGGCTGGAGTCGGGCGTTGGTCACCCACAAGACCTATAGCTGATGGGTCAAGCCCTTAGGGGCTGGGCATGGTGGATTGTCTGGCAGCATCGTCGGCTGGGAGGTCATTGGGTGATGCTCTAGTGGCTGCTTGGCAGTGGAGTGATGGCTGCTCGAATAAGAAAAACCTATAAAAAATCAATTTAAAATTGTTTTTTTTTGTGAATTTGACTTCGAAATCTGTGCCTCAAGGTCGTATGACTTTGGGGCCAAAATTTTTTTTCCTCTCTGGTCAACTGTGGCCAAACTGGACAAGCTTTATATGAAAATAGGGGTTTTCAGGTGCTGCAAATTCAACAACGAGGTCCGTTTGAGCCCAAAGTGAACCCAAAGAAAGAAGTATGCCGGATCCATAAAAAATCACACTGAAAACTTGTGAAAGTTTGATCAAACCCTCGTAGCTCCAAATTCTTCAAACAAGAACATGCATGCAGTAGGTCCATGCTCTGATACAATGTAGAAGTTGTCAAAACCAACTTTAGAGTCCAAGAACACCTAGATTCAAAGAGATACCTATCACAGGGAAGAGAGTGGAGAAAAAAGCAAGAGAGGGTTTGAAGCTCTGCAATATGAAAGATATATTAACAAAAAATAAAATAAAATAATTTACAAAGATCAATCCTTAAAATGAGATCATGCAAAACCTAAAAGCTAGAAATTTAATAATTAAAAAAATTATTAAATGCCACAAATATGCAACTAAAGTGAAATCTTAAGAGATGAATAAAGGTAACTTAATTAACATAATTAATTTAAAACCTTTACTCTAACATGTTTACCATTAAAAGGAGAAACAAATCAACCAATCAAATTGGATAAGGAAATATCAATATTTTCTCTTTCATGTTGTTCAAGTTCAACTTAGGCCAATCATGAGGTGTTGTTTGGGTTTTTCACACATTTAGACTAGTTAAAAACACTTGCACACATTTCTAGCATGCTCGGTGGGACCCACATCATGGGTCTATCCTTTTACGTTCTCTATTGTTTGAGTTTTGTAGGTTCAAATTTCAGTTACAAAGGTGAAACTACCTTGATGGGCGAAATTTCTCATTACAAGGGTGAATTCTCCTAAATAGACGGGTGAATTTTCTCTCAGGGGTGAATTTGACTTTCTAGAGAGGTGAATTTGCACATTACAAAGGCCAAGTTGCTCTCTAGGGTGAACTTGCTCCCTTCAGGGGCGAACTTCATTTTTTAGACAAGTGAACTTGCCCCCTTCAAGGGTGAACTTTCTTACTCAAACTAGTGAGTGTGCCTACTATAGGTTTAAAATTGCTTGCTTAGATGGCCAAAATTTCCTCACATAGAGGCGAATTTTGGGGTGACTCTGAAATTTTTATCTTCTATTTTTAGTGTCATTTTTGTTCCGGTTTTACATACTGACCCGCTAACTTGTCTATTTGTGAGTGTTCTAAGTTTGCTAATATTTTGTGCAGTCATTCCTCATTTGTCCAAGACCGGTGGTTTGAAACCACTAACTCATTTTAAGCAGAACGATCAATCCAAGATCATTTAGTTAGTTTATTTTTCACTTTTCCATACTAGCTAGGAACATGTAGATTTAATTAAAGAATAAATTAACTTGTTTTTTTTGTTTGTGAGTAGGATATTGACGTATCCACTCCCCTTGAGCCTTTAGGCAATCTTGGGTGAAGATAAATTGTAGCTTACTCTAGTCTAGTCGAGTCTACCTAGGAGGTGCTAGTGCATATAAGCTCTCCCCTTGTGCTACATATGATCTTGGGGACTAGTCAAAACATCTAGTATCTTCTTCCTTTAATGGGAACTGCCTATGATTTCATCACTTGGGGGATGATTCCAACCACATGTTATGGATAGGGAATATAAAGGGGGAAGAATGAAAGTTGTACCCCAAGCTAGTCACATCATGTCTTGCAAAGTGTTGAAGCTAGGGTGATACCTAGATAAGACGTGAGGAGCTAGTCTGAGTTTCCAATATCTCGTTGGGGCTCCTGATTCATGCTTATGATAGGTTAGTGTTCATGGTTGTGCCTCATGTACCTTGCATATATTGATGACACTCTAGATAGCCTTGTTCATCCTAGATAGAGACCCATTTTTTAGCCATGGCTTCTTGTAGTGTAGGGGATGCAAACCATACCACAAAGTTACTCACCACATACTCCCTTGGGTTGAGATAGAAATCCTCATGGTGGACTAAAATAGTCCTCAAGTAAGAGCATGAAGGTGAGCCTGTGGTGTCCGTTGACGAACCTATGCCACTAGAATGCTAGCTATTTTCCTTCACAGGAAAGGGTTCTCCAGAGAACCACCTCGATATCATGAAGTATTAACCTTGGGTTGTATACTCAAGGTGGTGGGCCTATATTATGTTTTCAAACCCATTTCACTAATTTGAGGATGTTGTTGACTAGAGTGTCTTCTTTCTATGATACCAATTCTTTTACTTTCAGTTGAGTCAGTGTAGCCTTCTTTCTATTATTTATCATGCTTGTTTTCCTTTTCCATAGTCAACCCCTGCCTTCAAAGGAAAACTTGCCCCTTATAGAGGCAAGTTTGCATTGTAAATAGGTGATTTTTCCCTCCAAAAGGGAAAATTTGCATCTCAGTCTAGTCTAGGTCATCAGTTTGGGCAAATTTTCCTTTGTTAGAGGCGAACTTGCCTATGGGTCACTTTCTTAGACAACCTCATTTTTGCTCCTTCCTTGGAATAGGTGAGTTTTTCCTTCCCTTAGGCGAATCTGTCAGCTGTCAAATTTTCCCATTCGCAATAACAAGCAAATTTTCTCAATTCTTGGGTGATTTTTCTCAGTTTTTGGGTGATTTTGCTTACTGGTTGGGCAATCTTGCTTCCTTGTTGGGTGAATTTTCCCACTATAGGGGTGAACCTACCTCTTGTTCTATATTTTGAGTCACTGTTTAGGTCTGTTTAGGTCC
Source organism: Sequoiadendron giganteum (assembly GCA_007115665.2). Lineage (NCBI taxonomy): Eukaryota > Viridiplantae > Streptophyta > Pinopsida > Cupressales > Cupressaceae > Sequoiadendron > Sequoiadendron giganteum. The sequence continues at coordinate 268,555,761 of CM021106.1, forward strand.
CATTCTCTATTTCATGTCCCCATTTAGGTCCGTTTAGGTCTCATTCTCCATTCTGAGTCCCCGTTTAGGTACATTTAGGTATCCATTCTCCGTTCTAAGTCCCCATCCAGGTTTATTCAGGAAAATCCATTTCCTTGTTTGTTATCTCGTCCTTCATTCTGAGTCCTTGTTTAGGTCCGTTTAGGTGTTTGTTCTCCATTTTGAGTCCCCGTTTGGGTCTGTTTAGGTGAATCTATTTCCCCATTCATTATCTTGTTCTCCATTTAAAGTCCTCATTTAGGTCCATTTATGTGTCTTTTCTTTGTTCTGAGTCCCCGTCTAGGTCCGTTCTGGAAAATCCATTTCCCTGTTCATTATCCTATTCTTCGTTCTATGTGCATGGTCAAGTCTTTTCAAGTGTTCGTTTATCCATTCGTTGTCTCATTTTTCATTTGAGTCTCTATCTGAGTCTATTTAGCCAAGTTCGTTTGTCTGTCAAGTGATCCCGTTTTCCATATAAGTTCCTATTTGAGTCCATTTAGTAGAGGTTGTCATCTCGTTAAGTGATCTTGAAAGTCAAATCTACCCATTCTTTAGTCATTTCAAGGTTTTAGGAAAACTTGTCATCTATTTGGGCAAACCTACTTGCCTCTTGGGAAAACCTAATTCCTTGTTGGGAAAACTTGTTAGCTTCTTGGGCCAACTTGTTAACCTATTGGGTGATTATGACAACTTTTGGGGTGAAATTGATTCCTAATAGGTGATCCTGCTGAGCAACTTTGCTTGTTTTTGGTGCCTACCAAGTCTTGGATGAGCCTTCTTTGGCAAGCAGGAAAATTTTCTTAGCATATTTTTTCCTGTTTCTTGTTTCATTGAAGTCGTTGTCAAATTTTCCATCCTAAACAAGTGATCTCGCAATCTTCAAGGGCAAGTTTGCCACCTACATAGGCTAGTTTTCTCTACCTGAAAAGGAAAAATTGAAACCTTCAAAGGTGAAATTGTGACTTATAGAGATGATCTTGCTTCCCATACAAATTCCAAAATGTGAATCCTTTTGGCCACTGAAAGCCTGTCATTCCTGAGTCGTTTGTCATGATCAATTTTTTTTTTTCACAATCCATCTTCCCATAATCATTATTTTCGTCCGTCTGCATTTTTTAAACATCATCATTTCATCAATAAAATCATCTAGGACCATATTATAATACCCTTAGATTGCATATCCATCATTGGCTCATCAATCTTAATCCCCTAGACTTCATTTTAGAGGTTTTTATACAAGTTGGCTTAGGTGTTTGATCCCAATCGCCATCATTTGTACTTTCTTAGGATTCCATACATCCTGATTTAGTAAATCATCTCCGGCCCAATAAATCTACCTCCATCCTAAGGTAGATTCAGTGTCATAATCATCCATCTTATAGTTCAATCCAATCAGTCAACACCTTACATCATCTAATCAAAAACTTTTGAACTTGAGTTTAGACTCATTTTTATTGATCCAATCCATCACATTATCCTAATGATCAATTCAATCCAATCCAATTCAATCCTTTATCCATCATCCAACCCAACTTAATCAATAAATCTCTCATCCAGTCCTTCATTCATCACTTAGGCCCATTTGCACTTTCATGTCCGTTATCGGATTGCAAGCAAAGAAACTCATGATAGACCAACAAGCTCAAGTTGCTCAGCCCAACATTCATAAGGATCCTAACAATAGAGGCTCATCACAATCCAACACCAAGGTCCAAACGACATCGCTTCTTGCCGACAAAAGCATGGTCAATCAACCTAAGGTCACAATTGATGAATATCTTAATAATCCTGTCAACCTCCAAATGATAGTTCATCTTCTTAATGAGTGTGGGGATAAAATCCTCACTACCTTTCTCTTAAAGGGTATCAAGACACCATCAAGATTTGAGCTATCAAAATTCTTCAATGCATCACCTCCTGCATCTCTCATGCCTTGAGATCCCCAAAACTCACATAATCCTCCAAGGAATACTTATGTTCCCAAGGGCCGCCCTATGAAAAATTGGTACCAACCCAAGTTCGACAATGTTGTATTGTATCAGGTTACACATCCCCCTTGGGTTTTGATCACGATAGTAGGAGCATCACCCATTATGAATCATCCCCTTTCATACATTATTCCATAAAAGCTTCCTCCATCACCATCTCTGAATGTCCCTCAAGGTTAGACCCCAACACCATCTGCACCGCCTCTTCCACCTACTCAATTTGGTCAACCTCCTGTCAATGTTGGGGGCAACCCTTTTTCCATATTACCACCACTTTCAAGACTAACACCTACTTTAAATATACCTCCACCTCCATTTATTCCTCAAAGCAACATTCCACCTTCTCAGCCGCTACAAGGTAATCCCCAAAAAATGACACAAAAAACACCACAACATATTTTGATTCAGTCTCAACCAATCTAGTAAAAACCTTTGCAGTAAAATATCCCCATTCCTTCACAGCAACAACAACCACCCTCACATCAATCGTAGGGTAATCCATCACAACCCCCTCATCAACCTCAAGGTCCTACCATCCAACAAATTGCTCAACAAAACCCATCTTTCCAACAACCTCAAATCACTCAACAACGTCAAATCCCCATTTGGACTCCTTATCACTAGCCTCTTTAGCAACCACAATTCCATCTCTAGCAACATGGATCAGTATTTGTACCATCCACAAAGCACATTATATGCACACCCTCCATCATCAAATCCTAATCTTGGTTATGCCTATCATACTCCCCTGTAAATTGTTTCCTATTAGCAACCTAATCCACAACAACCTCCATACGCATCCCAACAATACACTCCATATAATTATCAGTCTAATCCATACTATGCCTCACAACAATAGCCACCTTACCAACAAGGTGCTTCCACTTCATACTATCAACCGCCTCCATCGTACAAGCAAGGGTGTTCTTCTTCTTATCACCAAAATCCACCATCCTATCATCAACTCTACACCAATCCGCCATCACAATCTACCTATGCCAATCAATATTAGTCAGATCCATCATATATGCCTCTGCCACCATCATATGATCAAACTAGATCTACTCCATCCACATCCTAGCAACAATATGCTCCCTACAATCAATCTAATCCATCAAATTAATCATCATCAACACCTTTTAATAAGGAGTTGGAGGAGGTAAAAGTCACCTTGAAAGATATACAAATAGGGACATCGAAAAATTATTTCAAGTTTCAAGAGATTTATCCCTATCCATTCAATCAATTAATTTCACTCGTTCCTATCTGCAAGAATTTCAAAATTCTAAAATTAGACAAATACAAAGGAACAAAATATCCTAAGAACCATCTCCAAGAGTTTTATTCACACTACCAAGAAGTCCTCCATAATGAGAAAAATATCCTGCAATTATTCCCTAGGAGTTTGATAGGGGTAGCTATTGATTGGTTGATGCATCTTCTAAAGGGATATATCTCTTCTTTCATGGATCTTTCAAAAAAAAAATTCACACAATTCTTCTTCAATTTGGAGAAAGATATTGATACATTAGACCTTTGGAAAGAAAAAAACATGATGGTGAAACCTTTGCTAGCTACCTGTAAAGGTGGTGTGCATTGGAAATTCAAATGAAATCTCCCCTCAACGAGAAAGACATGGTGACTTTTTTTGTGTCTAATGCCCATCTAGATATGAGGCATAATATAAATCTTCATTGTGTCACAACCTTTTTGGAGGTAATTGAAAAGGGTCCTATCATTGAGAGAGCTCTCATCGACAAGGGACAAATTAAAAATATATAATCTAGATAAAGAGAAGTCCTCTGGAGATATGTCCCATTACTAGAACAAAAAAAAATGTATTTAATGATGGTGTCACCAATACAAAGCACGTTCAAGTAGAAAACACCTCACAAAGGCCTCAATACACTCCTCCACCACAACCAATGTGAAATCCCATGTCTGTGCCACAACCGCACCTTGTCCTCCTCAACCATCCAATCAAGGTAATAATAAACACTCTTTCACAACTTTGGAAGAGCCCTTGAGTGCCATGTTCAATAGGCTTTTGTAAGAAAAATATCTGATTATATATCCTGTGACCAAGACTTTTGATGAATCTAAGCCAAAATGAGCCTAGTATAAGCAGAACGAGTATTGTGATTTTCATAAGATCAAAGGTCATTCCTTAAAGAAGTGTCAAGGACTCAAGAAATATGTCCAAGATCTTATAGATCATGGAGATATAAAAGTGGATATCAGCCAGATATCTTCAACCAATTCTCAACTACAAATATACCAGAATGCCTTCCCTAACCATAACCAAGGAGCCAGTATGTCTAATGCCAACCCTGGGTCAAGCAACAACAATAGTAAAAAAAACAACATTAATAACGTTAGCTATAAAAATGTACCTTGTAACTATGATGACATAGATATGTGCATTATCCAAGTAGAGCCTCATGTCTCTATGATTTGAATCAAAGGCAAAGATCCTTAGTGTGTTGTTACAACTTTTTGGCAATCACATCTAAATCCCTAGTCCTTCCAAATCAACCCAATCTGCTCGTGTAAGTTCATAGTATAATATTCTTGACCACCTAGGAAAGATGTCCACTCAAATATCCATTCTAGATCTGCTTAAGTCCTATCCTATACATTAAAAAATTGTCACCAAGGCCTTACAAGATACCCATGAACCAAATGACATAGATCCCACTCAGTTTCAAGTCATAGTAGGACATTTGTTGTCAACTTACTAGTTGGGTTTTATCCAAAATAACATACCTTCCATCAATCCCAATCATAACTGCGCTCTTCATATTGAATTCCCCATGGTCTAACATAAAGTAAAAAGGGTCTTGGTAGATAATGGCTCAACCCTCAACTTGTGTACATTGTAGTTCATAAAGTAGGTTGGATATACCCCAACTGACTTGAACAATTATGTCATCACCATAAAGGCATATGATAATGCTAAGAGGGATTATGAAGGCACCATTTTTTTCCCATTCTAGTTGTCCATATTGTGCAATATACTACATGTTATGTTCTTGACCTCTACCTTCCATACAATATCATTCTCAGTTGCCCATGGATTTACTCTATGCAAGTCGTTCCATCCACTTATCATCAATGTCTAAAGTTTTCTTTCTAATGAATGGAAGTAATTATACAAGCTGATCCTCAACCATTTGAGTATTTCCATGCTTCGGAAGCTTCCTTTCCCCATTCTCATTATTGTCTTGGAGTTGAAAGGGGCATCTCAGGCCTCGTCATCTAATCCATCTCATAATCCATCAACCAACACCACATCAACCACTTCTGATTCCACCATTACCAAGGTCAAGATCATTGACAAGGGCTATTGAGAATATGAAATACAAATTACACTCAATGTGACCACAATGCCACCCTCTACTCAATCATATGGGCAACCATCTCAATCATCATCTAGAGTAGAAGAAAATACCATGACCCTCACTTCCAAGAATATTGGTTTAATGACCATCAAGGATGTAGGTACAATTGAAGAATAGGTAGAAGATGACATAAGCCAATGCTTTTATAGAGAAGATCCTGAGTGATCAATTCCCATCATGGATTATTTCCAAGAGACTTATCTTCATGCATAAAAGTTAGCTAAAAATTGTAATTATTAGGGAGGTGGTATTGGTATAGAGGAACAAGGATGAAGCCAACATATAGAACCATTTGTGAAACTTAGAATAATAGGCTTAGGCTATGACATGAAACAAAAGGGTCTTGTAACATCAAATAGTGCTTCTAACCATTTTAGTGTTGAAAATGATCTCCTTGAAGACATACCTGAAGAAGATTCCATCATACTTGCATACAATGATGTGGATCTCTCGTCCATGTTTGATTGCCTATCCATCTGCACTATCAACCTTTTCCTTCACCATCTTGACCTCATTGATTGGGTCCTATGTAGTAGTGCACATGTTGAAACCTTTCCCTTAGTGTATACTTATTTAAATCTTATGGGATTATGGGAGGATGAATTCCCTAATTGAAAAAATAAGAAGAAACAAAATCAAAATGGGTCATCTAGTGAAAACCTCCCTGGGGCACTTCTTGACTTAGAAAAAGTAAAAATAAAGGGTGTATCTAATAGTGAAAAACTTGATGAGGTACTAGAAGATTGGGAGGTTCATCTTCCCCTTATGGGAACTGAACCCATCTGAAAGATCTTCTATTCTCATTGAAGAAACAAGGGAAGTCAATTTGGGGATAGAAGAAAATCCAAAAATCACTTATGTAGCCAAATCCTTATCTGAAGAGGAGCACTCCACCATTGTCCAACTTATCAAAGATGGCATCATCAATTTTGCATGGGCTTATTTAGATATGCTAGGCCTAGATCCCGCTCTAGTTGTACATCATTTGGATGTCCACCTAGATGTTGAACCCATCAAGCAAAAGTTGAGGAAAAAACATCCTCTAGTAGCCTTGTTAGTCAAGAAAGAGCTGGAGAAACTATTGGAAGTGAGATTCATAGGACCCAATGGCTAATCAGATTGGATATCCAACATAGTACCTATGGCCAAGCCAAATGGAAGTATTAGAATCTGCACCAATTTTTGGGATCTCAGTAAGGCCTATCCTAAGGATGATTTTTCCCTACCAAATATTGACATGCTAGTGGATTTAACTATTGGACATGAGATGCTATCCCTCATGGATGGTTTTTCTAATTACAATCAGATTAAAATTTTAACTGAGGATCAACATAAGATTGCTTTCACTACTCCTTGGAGCACATTTTTCTACAATGTCATGCATTTTGGCCTCAAGAATGTGGGGGAAACATACCAACATGCTATGATAGTTATCTTCCATAATCCCATTCACATCATAATGGAAGATTATGTTGATGATTTGTAGGGGAAATCCAAAACAAGAGAAGAATATCCTACAGTCCTAAAAAAGATTTTTGAATGGTTAGAGCATTGCAAACTATATCTGAATCCTAAGAAGTGTGTATTTTGGGTTACATGAGGAAAGCTACTAGTTTTCATTGTATCTAGAAGGGGAATAGAGGTAGATCTGACTAAATTCAAAGCAATAATGGAAATTCCCCCGCCACGCAATCTTAAGCAGTTAAGGAGCTTTCAAGGGAAGTTATAGTCCATCAGGCGGTTTATAGCTCAATTAGCTGACAAGTGCCAATCGTTCTCCCTTTTATTGTGAAAATATACCACCTTCAAAGGGGATTCAAAATTTTAGCTAGGTTTCGACAAGATCAAAGAGTACTTGACTCAACCACCCATCATCATGCCTCCAATCCCAGGAAAACCACTCTTGTCGTAAATTTTGACTACTTTGGTTACACTGTGGGCATTATTAGCCCAATATGGCGAGTCTTCAAAAGAACACACTATCTACTATATCCATTGAAAACTGGCGGGCTATGAACTTAATTATTCTCTAATGGAAAATCTTGCTTGGTTGTGGTCTTCTGTTCACAAAATATCTACCATTATATGTTGATTCATCCAATAAAATTGATATCGAAATTTGATCCACTAAAGTATTTTCTATCTAGAATGTCTTTAACTGGCTGGATGGCTAAATGGATCATGCTACTAAGTGAATTTGGTATAGAATATGTGGAAAAAAAGGCCATTAAAGGGAAAGTAATAGCAAATCAATTGGAAAATTCTCCTTTCGCAGATGCTTATCATTGGTCACATAGTTTCTTGATCAAGAGGTCCTTACAATCATAGAGACATCTACCTGGATGCTTTACTCTGATGGTTCATACACACATAATGGATCTGGGGAAGGTCTCTTATTTTTCACCTCACAAGGTGATTACATCCAAAAATAATTTAGGTTAGCCTTCCCATGCATGAAAAACATAGAAGAATATGAAGCTCTCATCACAGGTCTTAGGATCGTCATTCAATGGAATAGCACTCACTTGCGAGTCTTTAGCTATTCTGAATTGGTCATTAAATAGGGACATGATGAGTTTCAACTAAAGATGACAAGTTGTTACCTTATAAGCACAAGGTGGATGATTTCAAGAAGTACTTCACCATTATGTAGTTTGAACAAATCCAAAGAATCCATAATAAGGCGGCTGATGCAATGGCTATAATCAATTCCTTAATTGACATGCCAAAAGATCAAACTAACTGCCAAATCCTAGTTGAACAAATTTTAATCCCAGCTTACAAGATCCCTAAGAATGATATGATGTGTGACATCATAGGTCTCAAATCACCATGGTATCACAACATTTACACCTATCTCCATGATAACATCCTACCCCCTGATCTTACACGTAATCAATGTAAATCCTTCATCCAATACACCTCCTGTTATACTGTAGTTGGAGATACTCTTTATCATAATGGGTATGATGGAACCCTTCTTAGGTGTTTGAACAGTACCAAAGCTCACACTACGTTAGTAGAGGTACATAGTGGTATTTGTGGGTCGCATTCCAATGGTATGGCCTTGGCTAAAAGAATTCTCAGAGTAGGATATTATTGGCCTAGTATGCAACATGATTCTTGTGAGTTTGTAAAGAGATCTTTTCCTTGTCAGTAAAATGTGGATCTAATACATGCAGTTGTGCAAGATCTACAACCCATCATATCACCATGTCCCTTTTCACAATGGGGTTTCGATTTGATTAGAAAGATTTAACCTCCATTCTCTGATGACCATACCTTCATCATCAATGCTACTGAATATTTAATAAGTGGGTGGAAGTAATGCCACTCACTCAAATCACTAGTGTTTAGATTTCCAAGTTCATCCACTTCCATATCCTTTGTAGGTATGGAATTCCCTCCACCATCATCATAGATAATGGAAATCCATTCAACAATAAGTCCATGAAATTATTCTGTGAGACCTATCATATCCAACATCACTGGTCCACTTCATATTACCCTCAATATAATGGTCAAGCAGAAGCAACAAATAAGACCCTAATCAAAATCCTCAAAAATTTCATCAACAACATTGGTCAAGATTAGCATCTCAATATCCATCCCACCATTTCGGCCTATTGTACTTCCATCTACACACCCACTAGATCCACTCCATATTCCCTCATTTATGGTGCCAAATCTATCTTGTCGATCGAAGTTGAGATCACATCGCTTTGCATATCTCTAAAGATCCTAATAAGTAATGAAGATACTCAGGTTGCACATCTTTCTCAATTGGAACTCCTAGATGAAAAATGGATAAAAGCATATAATCATTTGCAAGCCTATCAACATCATCTTAGGAGAAGCTATAATAAAATGGTTTGGTCTCATCAATTTAATGTTGGTGATCTAGACCTTAAATAAAATTAGCAAAATTTGCAAGAGCAAGACAAGAAGGGAAAATTTGAAGCAAATTGGCTAGGTCCTTATGTTATCATAGCTAAGTATGGTTCTGATGCATACAAAATTTATGCCTAAGTTAGCTGGGTTGTCCTTTCCTAAGAAAATAGAAAAAAAAGTAAAAAATTATCAAAAAATAAAATATAAAAAAAATAAAAAAATGAAAATAGTAAAGAGAAATCATTCATCCTATGGTGAAAACCACTCTTCATGGTGCCTTTTATAGGTACATTTGGTGAAAACTTGGAAACTGGCACAATTCGTAGAGGGCTTGATCATTATATACCTTGCATCCTAGTTACTTTATCCTTCAATCAATCTTATCCTCAAATCCTATCTTAGCATCCAATCAGTCCTATCCTTCCATTAGCATCCCATCATCCATCACATGGTATTTTGTGATTGAACATTAGACGATCCATATTGGCTATCCAAAATCTTGAGCTTTTTATTCTTAATCTGAGATTTTCATCACCTATACATAGTGTCTCATCATCAGTCTTGCATCATCATATAGGTCTCCTCCATTATGTCAGTCATCATTAGATCTCATCTTGTCCTTGGTCTTTTTCAAACTACGTTAACCCTCCGCTTTCACATAGTCAAGGTTGATCATTTGATCCACCTTGGGGCATATTTCTATTCATCTTTTTCCACCATCACAGTCTCCATCATCCTCTTTTTTCGAACTACGAGGGCTTTGTGCTTTCACATAGGAAAGGTTGATCTTTCATCAACCCCCAATCCCCTAGGTCTTTTGGGTGTGTCTGTCTTGTCGTCTTTTTCTCTTGTAGTTTTGTCATCTTTTCGTTTTATCAACTATGTCCCTATCCTAGCTAGTGCCTACAAACAAAGGTATTCAATATCATGAGGTTTAGTTGGTTTTAGATATCCTATGTCATGTCAATCTTTTAGTTTAGTCTCCATCTTTGGTCTCAACAAGATGCATCCTTCATAATAGACTGCATCAATCCCATCCACCCTTTTGATCATATGGAAAAGGATGTTTTAATTTGACTATGATCATTTTATGCTTTTGACATTTTTTCATCATTTGATCTCCCTATTATACCTCGTTAGGGTCACCACGATGCATCATATCATTGTATGTTTTGACTGGTAAACCTAGGGGAAAATCTTGATCTTTTTGCTTCCTTCTTGTCTTCTTGGTTGTCCCGCATAGTACCCACCAAGATCCTTGTGGTTTTGTGTTATGATGGGGAATCCTTTGTGCTTGTGGTTATCCTAATGCCTGGCCCAACCAAATTCCTCATAAATTTGGGGTGTTGAGATAGCCTTCTTGTCTTTTCTGTTTGTCTCATGCATTAGACGTGCATATATGCCTTGGTTCCTTATACTCTTGCATCTTGTGTCTTGTGCTATAGAAAAAATTGGTGCTCCTAAAATTGGAAAATAGTGTTAGGATTGGATTTCATACTTCATCCTGTTGTGTTTCATTTATCCCTCCATCTCTTTCTCTCGCCTAGGACTAGTGATTTTGGTTGTGCAAACATTCCCCTTCCACCTCCTTTTCTTCTCAGGACCCACATGGTCTTGAGAGGTGTAGTTCCATATCCACCATCATTTATGTTTCCCACCATCATGCATTCCCTTATTTACACTCATTATTCACCTAGTTATATTTGCATTATCATGGTCATTATAATTTTTAGTTGTTTCTACTTATATAGATCTATTAGTCTAAGCATCTTGCATTATCATTTTCATTATCATCTTAAGTTGTTTGGACTAATATAGATCTGTTAGTCTAAGCATCTTGAGTTCATTATCATTACCATTTTAAGTTGTTTAGGTTGGTCTTAATCGGCTATTATAAATGTCTTAATACATATCATTATCATCTTATGGAATTATCCACTTAGATTATTTAATATTCTTATTCTAAAACATCTTAGTTCATCCCATTGCATTGCATTTTCATTACAATATTCATTTTAAGTTATTTAGATTTTCATGGATGTGTTATTCTAAGCATCTTAAATTAAATTCATTTCATTATCATTTCATGATATATTAATCCATCTCATTATATACATTGCATTATATGCATACACCATATTGTTCATTCATTGCATCCTATTACATTTTCATTTCATAATCACATCATATTAATATCATCCATGGCACACATCAATTTTTTTTAAATAACATACACCTCCATCCTCGTTTACATTACAAATAATTAGTCTATAATCATATCATACATCACATCCTGCATCATAAAATGTTAGGTATCATACATATCACATAAATAATAATAGATACACACCTTATAATTTTAATAGACATATGCATACATACATCATGAACATCCATCATATTGCATTATAAATCCTATCTCATAATAAATTCTTTCATACATAAACATCCATCACATCATAAATGCATAGTGTAAATAAGGTCCATCACAGAATACATCAATATCAAAATATCTAGTCCATAATAATAAGTACATGTCCATAATCCATAATCATACAATAAAATATAGGTAAAAAGTTCCCCTAAAAAATGGGGACCACATCAATGAATAGACTGATCTATGTCTAGTCTACGATTTGGAACCTATGGCCTTTGTCCCTATACCCTATCTATACACCCTACACCTATCAAAATATAGATCCTGTCATCCCTGCCATCTCTATCCTTTTTTGGATCCATATGACCTTTATGGGGAGTCTAGTACTAGTCCCCTATGTGGGGGTATCTCTCGATAGCTACTAAATCCATGGGTGTGTATCCCTACTAATCGGGATGGTGTTGGCATCTGTGGTACCGCTTAGACATAGGGAGGTATATGTTGTGCAGGATCTAGGACCTCTCTAAAATAGGCCACCATGTAGTAGCTAGACTCCCTAATGTAATCATCTCACTTTACCGCCTAACTCCTTTCTATATCCTTCTCTAATCTATGTTGAAAATTGAGGTGTTTTCTTAGCTTAATACCTTGTAAAACTTTAAGATTGCTGATCTAAATAAGATTCTCCTTTTGTTACAAATTCTTTGTGGGTGATTATCTTGATTGATCCATTTTACTATTATAGAATGTAGACAAAAGTTGATAAAAGAAGTAGACATGATATTAGAAAGATTACACAAGAATATAATGTGGAGAAAACCCTTTCGGGTAAAAAACTCCACCGAGAATTAATCTATTATTCAATCTCTGAAGTAGATTACAATAGCTCCAATTCTTGGTTGAGAATGCCTCTTTTTCCTTCACGGAAACTACTTCACAGCCTGCAGTAAAAACTGATAATAACTCTCTTCAACTAGCTTGAGATAAATAGGCTTTAATCAACATTGTAAACTCTGAATGAGTTACAATAACAATACTCAAGACCTAACCCTAGAATGTATGCCTATCTCATGCAAGTAGAGTTGTGTCATGAAGAAAAATGTCAAATCATCTCCTTCATCCATTTGGGAATCCCAAACTGGAGTCATAACTCAGCCTTTATTTTGTAAATATCTTAAGGCTTCATCCTAAAAGTTGGTGCCCAAAAGAGGGCTCCACTTAACTAAGCCTTTAGAAATATCTCAACATGCAAAGGAGCTAATTCCAAGAAGCCAACTTGGGCTCCCAAAGTGGGTCCAAGATATTTCTTGTTAATTGAAACATTTCTCAACACCATTCATGCAAGAATGGTGATCCCCTGTTAACTGAAGGTAGTACCTCTTATCTGTCATGAAACTCAAGTTATTAGCCATGCATTCCAAGTTAACTGAAGTCAATTAGCATTCAACTAAAACTAACTAAAGATAACTGAACCATAACTGAACTAAATTGAACTAAACTAAACTAAACTAAACTAACCTGAACTGAACTGAACTGAACTGAACTGAATTGAACTGAACTAAACTAAACTAAACTAAACTAAATTGAATTGAACTTCAAGTGAACTTCATTGAACTAAACCTCATATACATCATCCCCTATTTTATAGGACCTCAACATGCATAAAATTAAAATATCTATTTTGTAGGAACCTCGGATGCATTTCTGAAGTGTACTCAATTTACCAACTAGGTAACTAAACTCAAGGTGGGTTGTCACCTACCATATGTGAGCCCATGTGCTCCTATTTTATAGAAGATAATTTCAAGGTGTCCACACATTCTTTTAACATTTAGAATTAATTACAAATGTCAATTAACATTATTATTTCATCAAATATTAATCTCTTCCTAATCCTAGTGTTGTTGAACACATTCCAAGGACTTAGGAGATATGGTGAAATAAATTTAGGATTGCAATTAAATCGGATCCTATTTCCAACATTCTCTCACTTGACATTATACATTTCAATTATTCTTTCACCAACTAATCAATTCATTCTAACTTCAAATGCAACCTGCATAATCATGAAGCTTCCAAGCAAATGATTAAAACCAGAAGAACTTATCTGTATGGTTTCATAAGATAATCTATAATATTAATCAAAGTGTTAAGTTTTTCAATTAATACCTTCCAATTATCAACCAAACCAATACCTTTCCCAAGTCTCTATATACAAACTGCCTCTTTGGAGGTATGCTAAAGCACCAAGTGTGTTGAACTCATGTTCAACCAAAGGTGTAGGCTCCTCAGTCTTTTCTGTTGAATTTTTTTTTCTTACAAGTAACCATTCCAACAAATATCTCTTACCAAAAGAGAATTCTAGCCTCACCTAATTCTCTAAGTATCCATGAGGACCTGTAACCAACGAATCCATGCCAAAATCCAAAAGTAACACAACACTTTCATGAAGTAATCAAGAAAATGATTAATATACCCAATACTTAAGAGAATTACAAAAGATCAATGTCAAACCTCCAACCTTGAACATAAACATGAAATCCATGATCTAACCATCTCCTCCTAGGAGATCACATGCACAGTAACATATATATACATCCTAGTTTCAAGAGAACATGTAATATGCCAAAAATATAATCTAGAATCAATAGTAAACCATGACATAATAGCAACCACTCTAAACCAAGAACAAACCATATCCCCAATCACATGAAGATAACCTACCCAATGATGGATCCAAGTCATTTCCAACAAATCCCACTCAACTGTGGTACCGAGTTACATAGGGTATCGTGACTACAATCCTCTCCATGAAGATTACTTTGAAACATGAAGCAAAGAGTTATCACAAACACTATTAGCTGAAATAACTAATGCATCATTAATATCATCTGAGGACTCCTCTATAGAAGAATTGAAACTTTCTTTCTCGTTCTTACAATACTTGTTCACATGTCCCGATTTCCCATAGTTCCAACACTGTACCTTACTTCGTCCTTCTGACTTACCCTTCCCTTCCTTGTTTCCCTTAGGTTCCTTTTTCTTAGGCCTACCTTTTACAAACAAGGCATCTTGGATTTCCTTCTTAGACTTCCTCCTCATCTCCTCTGATAGGAGAGTAGGAATTATATTTTCCATCTTCGGATTTGCACCACTACCACTGATAGCAACAATTAGATTTTCCCAAGAATCTGGTAAAGAAAAAAGTAACAAAATTAACTTATCCTCATCTTCTAGCTTTACATCTACAGATGCTAACTAACTAAGAATTAAATTGAAAGCATTTAAATATTGTGCAATAGATTCACCATCTTTCATTTTTAATGAATACAACTTCCTTTTAAGATACAACTTATTTGTGAGACTCTTAGTTTGATAAATATCCCCTATTCTCTTCCACAATTTATATGCAGTATTTTCATCTGAAATATTCAAGAGAACAACATCAACAAGACATAACCTAATTTTTCCTCTTGCCTTCTTATCTATCTTACCCCAATCCTCATCTGAAATTATTGTAGGTGTCTTTGTCTCATTATTAACTACTAACCACTGATCTCTTTCTTCAAGAAGATATTCCATTTTTAATTTCCACATTTCATAGTTATAACCATTGAACCTTTCAATATCTAATCGAGAATTCATTGTAACAAAACTTAATTCCAAAATCAGCAAATAACTAAACTAATACAAGCTCCCTTAGCCAAAAAACCTCCAATATTTTAAGAGAAAGGCATTCCAATACTCTAGCCAACCTCAGCTCTGATACCAAATGTTGAAAATTGAGGTGTTTTCTTAGCTTAATACCTTGTCAAAATTTAAGATTTGTGATCTAAATAAGCTTTTCCTTTTGTTACAAATTATTTGTGGGTTATTTTCTTGATTAATCCATTTTACTATTGTAGAATGTAGACAAAAGTTGATAGAAGAAGTAGACATGATATTAGAAAGATTACACAAGCATATAACATGGAGAAAACCCTTTCGGGTAAAAAAATCCACCAAGAATTAATCTATTATTCAATCTCTGAAGTAGATTACAATAGCCCAATTCTTGCTTGAGAATTCCTCTTTTGCCTTCACCAAAACTTCTTCACAACCTGCAATAAAAACTGATAATAACTCTCTTCAAATTGCTTGAGATAAATAGGATTTAATCAACATTGTAAACTCCAAATGAGTTACAATAACAATGCTCAAGCCCTAACCCTAGAAGGTACACCTATCTCATGTAAGTAGAGTTGTGTCATGAAGAACAATGTCAACTCATCTCCTTCATCCATTTGGGCATCCCAAACTGAAGTCATAACTCAACCTTTATTCTATAAATATCTTAAGGCTTCATCCTCAAAGTTGGCACCCAAAAGAGGGCTGCACTTAACTAAGCCTTCAAAAATATCTCAACATGCAAAGGGGATAATTCCAAGAAGCCAACTTGGGCACCGAAAGTGGGTCCAAGATATTTCTTGTTAACTGAAACATTTCTCAACACCATTCATGCAAGAATGGTCATCCCTTGTTAACTGAAGGTTGCACTTGTTATTTGTCATGCAACTAAAGTTATTATCCATGCATTCCAAGTTAATTGAAGTCAACTAGCATTCAACTAAAAAAAACTAAAGATAACTGAACCATAATTGAATTGAACTAAACTAAACTAAACTAAACTTAATTGAACTGAACTGAACGAAACTTCAACTGAACTGAACTTAACTTAACTTAACTTAACTAAACTAAATTGAACCTCATACACATCACCCCTTATTTTATAGGACCTTAACTTGCATAAATCAAAATCCCTATTTTGTAGGAACCTAGGATGCATTTTTGAAGTGTACTCAACTTACCAACCAGTTAACTAAACTCGAGGTGAGTTGTCACCTACCATATGTGAACCCATGTGATCCTATTTTATAGGAGCTAATTTCAAGGTGTCCACACATTCTTTTAACATTTAGAATTAATTACAAATTTCAATTAACATGATTATTTCATCAAATATTAATCTCTTCCTAATCCTAGTGTTGTTGAACACATTCCAAGGACCTAGGAGATATGGTGAAATAAATAATGTTTAGGATTGCAATTAAATGGCATCCTATTTCCAACACTATGTACTTGTCTCATAATCTAGATAGTTTTCTCCTCTCTTTCTCCCATACCTCCTGTGCCAACCTCATGTAATCTATCTTCCCCTTCGTTTGTGCCATCTCCTCCACAAACACATCTCTCTCACTTTGCAGAGTTTGTACTTGTCTCTCTACTATTTTTTCACTCTCTAGAACTACCCTTCAGTCTCCCATCACCAGCTTTGCACACTAAGTCCTATCCTGGAGCTCATCCCACTCCTTCCTCAGATCATCTTGCTCTCTCATAAACTCCTCTACCACCCTCCCCATCTCCTCCCTCACCTTCCGAGCCTCATCCAGATCCCCCCTCATCTCCTCTCTCTCCTACTAGGATTCATCCCTCTCTTGTTGAATGGTATCCCTCTCCTGCAACATCTTGGATGCCTCATGTGCAAGAGCATCATAGTCCCTCTATCTCTCCTCCTGCAACCTATATATCTCTTCCTCTGACTCCCTAAGTCTCTACTCTATGACTCTGAGTCTTCCTCAAGCTCCTACCAATATTTCTATTGGATCCTCAGGTGGTGGTTGTCCAATCAGTACCATCGCGAGTGGCTCTACATGTATAATCTCCATCTCCATAGGTCAGCTCTTCCCTCCTACATCCTCCATCATCACATCCTTCATGTGTCTCCTCTACTATCTATCTCCTCTCCTACCTCTCCGTCACTATTTTCATAATCTCCTCTCATCATCTAAGACATAGCCAAGTGCCCCTACAATTAGACACACTGTCATAATCCATCTAGGACTATTCTCTAGCCACCATGCAGCATACCTCATAGTCACCCCTACATCTACCTCCCTATATATGGTGTTATTTGCACCTCCTTCCACCTTTATCTAGCAACATCTACTACGATTGTCTCACCCCACAATCACTCCTTGGTAATTTGACAGAACCTCTGTAGCCCTGGTGGAGTATTTGGTGTCACCTCAAACTACGTGGTCACATTTTTGGGTTAGTGGAGCTCTATGATATGTTAATCCCTCTTGATCAGGTAGCATACTACATAGAAATATCCTTTGTGCCTCCCCTCATCCTCTCTCCATCTGCTAAATTGTCACGTCAAATATGGTCTCCATATAATCTGATCTCATTGCAGATCATCTAGCCTCCTCCTCCATCCCTCTAAGTCCCTCACATCTATATAGTGTAGATGCCAACCATACTTTACCTCATACCAGTATGATAATAGTAGCCTCTCATCCTGGTCTCCCACTGTCAACACACCTGGCCTAGTCACATTGATGTGCTCCTAGGCCCATATCTACAATAGTGTCATGTGCATCATAGTGAGTGCTCCCCTGTAGCAAACAAAATGCATGTATTTGTATAGCTGTGCTAATATGCATGCACCCCATACAAACTCTCCATCTCTTCTCTCGATAATATGTCATACCACCTCAATCATCTTGAGGCTGAAAAACCTCCCACTTTGATTTGGCAATAAAATCCTACTACTCAAACCACATAGGTACAATGGCAGTGGAGGTACCTCTAATCCTAGACATCAATCCAAATCTAAGTTTTCCCTAGGGATAGGCAGATTCACTCATCCAAAATCTTCCCATAGAATCCTCTCCCATGCTCATCCCTAGCTTCAAGTCTAACTAACTAGGTTCTCTCTGATGGGAAGCCATAGTATCCTCCACACATCCTCCAAGGTCACCGTCATCTCCCCAGTTGGGAGATGATGTGGAAGTCTCTGAACTCCACTTCTCTATCAATGTAGTCAACAGTGGTCAATGTGCTCTTATGTTGGGGTGCACCAACATGTGTAGTAGACTTGCCTAAGCTAAGCTTGTGTGGTCCTCCACATCCATCATCGTGATCATATCCTATAATACTATAGAATGTCTCTCTCATGTAGATAGTGTATCTAAAATCTAAATAAAAATCACACACCTTGTCATTCATTCTTCATTTTGTCCTTTTTCTATCATTCCCTCATTCGTCTTTTCATTTCATTTTCTCTCTTTTCTTCTAATTCTCTTAACCAAACCGTGCCCTTGATGACTTCGCCCCCTTTTCTCTTTTATGTCCCATGAATTCACCCTTCATGGGGAAAATCCAAATTTTCCCTTCTTTGTCATTGCTGCCACTCCCAATCTAGATGACACCCATCTAATCGAGTTCACCCATCTACGTGAGTTCATCAGTCTAGGCAGAATCACCCATCCGAGCGAGTTTCCCATCTAGGAAAAATCACTTGATTGGGTGATTTTTCCCATTTAGGTTAACTCGCCCGTGTGATGGGTGGGTTCACCCAAGAAAGGGCTCTCTTGTCTGGTAGGTAGCCTCACCCATTGTTCAGGTGACGTCGTCCATCCCAAACGGGTAGCCCTACCCATGGGTAGCCCCGCTCATGGTTAGGCCCACTCTTTTGGCGAGCGGTCCTGCTGATGGGTGGGCTACCTCATCCATGGGCGAGCGACCCCACCCATCCCTGATAGGTGGCCCTGCCCATCCTTAGGCGGGCTTGCCCATGGGGTGGGTGAGTTCACCCATCCCAGGTGGAATCACCCATTGGGCGAGTGACATTGCCCATCTCTTAGGCGGATTCACCCATTGGAAGGGCAGGTCTTCCACTCTCATGTGTTTTCTCCTCCCCCGGGGCGACTTCACCTCCTACATAAGTGAATTCACTTGTTTCTTAGCCATGCCCTCTAGGGGCGATTTTCGCTCTTTAGATGGGTGATTTCGCCCATCCGTTGAAAACCCATTGCCTGCCTAGCTCAATCCAAACAACCTAGAAAATCAAATTTTGAGCTCATTTTGCATCCACACCAAACATCTAGCCAAATACCCACTTGCACCTTTGCATTCCTCATCTCATCCACATAATTTTTTGTCTAGTTTAATGTTTTTTTCCATTGAAAGGAGCACACAAATTAACCGATCAACAGGGCCAACCAACCAATCAACTTGGACTAGGTAATATCATTATTTTCTCTTTCATTTTGTTCAAGTTCAACTTAGGCCAATCTTGAGGTGTTGTTTATGTTTCTCCTTGTTTTCATTTCATTTAGTTTTGTGTTTTAGACTAGGTAAATACACCTGCACATAGCAGGTTCACCAAAATTATTAGTTGAAAAATGGATTCTTTATGGTTTAAGACATAGAACATATCTTTTCTCCAACTAACATTCAAATATTCCCTAGAGACCTCAACCGAATGAAGAATGAAATAAGATATATGAAAATAGGGTATCTTAGCATATATTTAGAGATTAATTGAGGCTAAATGAGGGGTTCACCACTAAGTAAGAACTTGTAAAAACTAATGAAATGCAAGATACAACACTAAACCCTAGTTTGATGCAATGACCTATAAAATGACCTACAAAATTATGTAAAAAAAAACATAAAGTTTCAAAATAGAATGTGTGCACCTCAAAAATTGTTGAGGCTTGAGTAAATATTGGAAATGTTGTTGATCCTAAAATTTTGGCCTACTAGGACTTATTCGCCATTTTGGGTGAATCAATCCCAATTCTATATTTCTGCATAGGAGTAGGTTTTGATAAAATGGGTATCCAAATCTACACAAATCTTTGAAAAACACCTATAGTAGGAATCATTCACCACTTTGTGCAAATGATTCTAGTTTGGAATTTCTAGAAATTCAAAGTCTAAATCTTCTCTTCTATGTCTGCTCAATCTACTCCTTTAGGTTCCCCAATCCAAAACTCTGATTTCGGGGCTATAGATGGCCTTTTAGTGAAGATTATGAATGATAGAGCTTTCAAAATTTAACATTTTTAGCTAGTTTCATAGAAATTTTAAATATTTATCACCCTTGGGATTGATGGTTTTATGGTAGGGTTTAAGGTCTCATACCCTTGTTCAATTTTCTCAAACCTTAAACCCTTGCAATATATTTCCATATTGACCCCTGCATCAGTTTGCTAGTTGTTCTAATCAATACCTATGCCATCACACCCATTGTCTTTACCGACCCCCCTTACCTAAGCCCATTGGTCATCGAGTGCCTTTTTAAATTTTTATATTTTGAATGGTTGGCCTGAAATATCTTTTATTTTAAAGACTTAAGTCATAAGTTTGTAATATTTTTTGAGGGGTCATCACTCATTAACCTAGCCCGTGGCCCTCTTTTATAACTAATTATGTTTGCACATGCAGAAATTTGAGCCATTGTATGAAATGACTAAGTCCCAATCCTTGCACGCACACCACATAATATTTAAATAATGTATTTGTGTTGGGTCATGCAGTGTGCATGGTTGCACCACGTGTCTTTTTTTTATGTGGGATCCAATCCCCACTATCGACTTGGTCTCATGTGGTGGTGAATCGATGGCTCTAACATACCATCTAATCTCAATTTTAGTCGTAGCATGCATGTTGCATATAGTATTAAATTATGCTACCTAACATTTTACATGGTCCATTCGATGGTGCCACATGGAATCTACTAGTAGTGAAGTGAAGCTTGTTGGGGCCCATTGGTGGGGGACATTCCTTCTAACTAGGGGAGACACCATTGGCTAATGGACTTTCCATGCGACAACATGGAATTTTCAAACATATTTGACTCGATCTAATTCATCCATGTTGGCCACACAAGGGCAAACAACTTAGAGGGGGGCTCAATCAGTTGTCACATAATTCAAAACTTATTAACTTTGTTAACCCTTATTCTCAAATTTGATTAATAACCATGAAGGCATAAATCAACAACACATGAGAAATAGACATAACACCAAGATTTTTGCATGGAAACCCTATTAGGGGAAAAAGCACAATGGAGGTTAATCCACAAGTTTATACTCTATTAAAAGTATAAGAAGAATAAATGTGAAAGCACATGCATTCAGATACACTACCTAGAGATCACTGCTCAGAGACAAGGGAAGACTCACTGTCTTATAGAAAAATTCAGATTAAATCAATTTGAAGAATTTTAACTAAGATAGTAGCATCTACTAATTCCTAATTATAGTTTGACTTAAGCACATGAACACTTCTTCAATTTTCTTCACTCTTCTTTACACTCTTCACTTCCTTCGAATGATCTAATCTTTATTTGCACTTAGCTCTCACACACTTTGCATACTAAATTATTCAAATCATATAAATAATCACTCATATATATCCACAACAAGTAATTACATTAATTTATGCTAGCTTAAAAAAAATAATAGAATGAATGCAAATTGTCTGCCCAAAAAATAAAGATTATTAATGTGAATCTACCAAGGTTGCCCACAACATGCTAAAGTCACCATGTTGGTCATGAACATGAACACGCAAGAGAAAATCATGCATCACAACCACAACAATCAATGCAAATGTGAAAAAGACATAAAAAATGATCTAGAAACATCCATGAACACCAGATGAATATATGCAACAACTTAGATTACCAGAATCACATTATCTTCTTCCAAGAAGACCAACTTTAGTAAGAAAATAACTGTCGAAACACAAAAACTCATAAATTGCTCAAATCTTCATGCGCACCTCTAAAAATTTTGGTGGATATACTAGATAGACTTGAAAATAAAACCTTTAATCCATAACTTCTCACCATAAAAATACTAAAATTTCCATCATACTACTCTTCAATGTTTCACAAACCACCTACAACTTATTTTATTACAATTTTCTCAATATCCTTGACATATACAGTCTTAAAGACATTAATGCTAATAGTATTGACATCAATGACAACCACATATTAGCAAAATAACCACAACATCCAACAATCTCCCCCTTTGGAATTTATGGCAACACATGATGTGAAAAACACACTTACTCTCTCTTAGGTTTAGATTCTTCTCTCATGACTTCTTCTTCCATATGTTCACATTGATTTTCTCCTCCTTGATTATTCAAGAGTTTTCACATTATTCTTCTCCCCCTTTGAAATCAATGAGAAAAGATACACAATCTCTAAACCACATATCTTAATCTTCTGACTACTCCCCTAAGTAGCAACCACCACAACATCAATTTGAATCAAGATATGACTGTGAAATGCTCAGACTGATGCAATGTATTGCATCTTAGTTATGATTAGAAGGAGAAATCACCCCTAACTTCCCTCAGAGATACTCAAAATTATCCTTAGCCAATGGCTTAGGAAAGATGTCTTCAATTTGTTCCTTGGTAGGCACATACTCCAGTTTGACTTCCTTATCACTCACCTTGTCTCTCAAAAAGTGGTATTTGATAGATATATGCTTGGTCTTTGAATGCCGCACCGAATTCTTAGAAATGTTAATTGCACTTGAATTACCACATAATATAGCAATAGGTTCATCATAAACAACTTTGATATCTTTCAACATCTGCTTCATCCATAATACTTGAGTACAATTGTTAGCAGCAACAATGTATTCTGCCTCTGCAGTAGATAGACAAATGACATTATGATTTTTACTTAACCACAAAATCAACTTCTTTCCCAAGAAAAATGCACCACCGTTGGTACTTTTCCTATTATTCGCATCTCCTTTCCAATCAACATCAATAAAGGCGCTCAAATTAAGATCATCATCTTTAGGATACCATAGGCCAAAATCAATTGTTCCCTTCAAGTATCTGAAAATTATTTTTATAGTAGTCACATGAGATTCCCTAGGATTGGCTTGAAATCTTGCAACAATACATACAACATTCATGATATAAAGTCTAGTTTGAGTGAAATAAAGAAATCCACCAATCATTGATCTGTATCTATTCTGGTTTTCCTGTGGAGAATTTTCATCTATTGTCAACTTACATCTAGTCACCATGGGTGTACTGTCTAGCTTTGAATCTTCTATACCAAAATTCTTTAGCAATTCTTTCACATATTTGGACTGATATATAAAGATCCCTTTATCTAACAAAGTAATTTGTAATCCCAAAAAGAATTTCATCTCTCTAATCATTGATATATCAAACTTATTTTTTATCTCATTATCAAACTTCATGCACAAACCATCATCTCCTCCAAAAATGATATCATCAACAAAGACTTCCACAAACAAATATTTATCATCATAAATCTTGAAATACATATTACTATCAGCAGTACCTTTGTTGAATCCAAGCTTCAACAAATACTTGTCCAATCTAGCATACCAAGCTCTGGGTGCTTGCTTGAGTCCATACAATGCTTTCTCCAACCGACACACCATATATCTATCAGGTTTCTCAATGCGCACTTCTTCTTTTAATTCACCATTTAGAAATGCCGACTTGATATCCATCTGATAAACCATGTAGTTTTTGAAAGCAACATAAGAAAGAAACGATCTCATAGCTTCAATTCTAACAATAGGGGCCAAAGTCTCTTCAAAGTCAATTCCTTTCATCTGAGAGTATCCTTTACATACCAGACTTCCTTTGTTTATGATAACTTCACCTTGCTCATTCAGTTTATTTCTAAAGACCCATTTAGTTCCAATTACATTTTTATCCTTAGGTCTAGGAACAAGAATCCATGTATTATTCTTCTCAATTTTCTCTAGTTCTTCTTTCATTGCTTCAATCCAATGTTCATTTTTGCATGCTTCATTTACATTGCTTGGCTCAATATTTTATATCAAAAAGTATTATTCTATAATTCTTCTCCTAGTTTGGTCACTTCTATTCTTATCACCTATAATATAATTTTATCAATGATTTAATCTCATATACCTTGTATTCTTAGGTTGTTCTTGAATCTTAGGCTCTTGTGATCTCTCTTTTGTACTTTCACTAGTTTCTCCATCTTCTTGATCTTCTTGATTCACCGAAATGATCTAAACTTGATTTGAGGTATGACCTTTGTTTGTATTGTCATTCTAATCATTAGAGTCATATCCACAAGTTTTGGATGATGTAGCAATATCTTCTTCAACCTTAACATTTGTACTTTCAACCATTTTCTTCAATCTCTTATTGTAGCATCGGTAGGCCTTGCTCTTAGTAGAATAACCAAGAAAGATTCCTTCATCACTCCTAGAATCAAAATTTTCTATATCTTTGTCTCTTGTTATGTAGCACTTACTCCCAAATATTTTGAAATATCTAACAATAGGCTTATGACCAAACCATATCTCAAAAGGGGTCTTACCAATATCACCTTTGATTTGTACCCGATTGAGGATATAAACAACAATACTCACAACTTCTCTTCAATAGATATGAGGAACATTTCCTTCCAACATCATAGTTCTACAAGCATCTTGAATTGTCTTGTTCTTCCTTTGTGCAACTCCATTTTGCTGAGGGGTCTGCAATGTAGATAATTTTCTCTTTATCCCATGTTCTTTACAGAAAGAATTAAATTCACTGGAAGTGAATTCACTACCTCTATCTGATTTTGACACTTAATGTTTAGACTTGTCTCTATCTCAACCATAGCCTTAAAGATCTTGAACTTCTCCAGAGCTTCATATTTCTCCTTTAAGAAAGTGACCCACATCATCCTAGAATAATTGTCAATAAGCAACATGAAATACCTGTAACCTTGTAAACTTTTGATTCTAGCAAGACAACACAAGTCAGTATGCACAAGCTCCAAAAATTCATTTGAACAATGTTGTTTTCTCCGAAATGAAATTCTAGTTTGCTTTCCTATTTGACATTCATTGCATATGGCATTAGTATGCTTTACCAACTTAGGAAGATCTCTCACTACCTAAGTAGAAATTATCTTGATAATAATGCCAAAGTTTACATGACACATTCTCCTATGTCACAACTAGATTTCATCAACTTGAGCAATCAAACAACTTTTACTAGTAGCATTCAGGTGAAAAATGTTACCTTTTGTTTTTGTACTTGAAGCAATCTCATTTTAAGAACTTCCCAGTATTCTACACTTTCCATCCTTGAATTGAAGATTGTATCCCTTATCAACCATTTTTCCAACACTCAAAAGATTATGCTTCAAACCTTCAACATAAAGAACATCATCAATGTTATGCTTACCATAAAAATAAATACATCCTCTACCACTGATTATACCACCATCGTTATCACCAAATCTTACAACACCACCATCATACTTTTTGAGGATCACAATTTTTCTTTTATCACCTATCATGTGACATGGACATCCATTGTCAATTACCCATTCATCCATTTCTTCAACACGAGCAACTAGGGCTTTGTCCACATTTGTACAACTATTTGATTCAATAGACATAGGTTTATTTTCCTTGATAGCAATAAACACAAACTCATCTTCACTTATATTCCCTTTATCAAATTCATCATCTGCCATACCTTCATCAACAACATAATAACATTTCTTTTGAAAATTAGGCTTGTTATATCTTGTCTTAGGGACTTTTCAAGACACCCTGATGCAAAATGACCTATCTTATTGTAGAAAAACATTTAATAAGCGTCTTTCCTTTATATTTACCTTCTCCTATGGATTATCTTATGAAAATAAGTGCTTCAAGCTCATTCAATTCTATTTCTTCTTCTTCTTCAATCCGTCTCATTTCTTTTTCATACTTGAATACCTTTCTAGAAGAACTTTCACCTTTTTTCTTGTCTCTTCCAGAGGTATTAGCTTTGAATGTAGCTTCTATCTTAGGAAGGACATCACTGAATTCACTCAACTCAGAAGTAGCAAGTTTTCCAGTCAACATATCTCTAGTTATATTTGTCATAGTTCAGAGCTCCTCAATGGCTACAACTTTGATTTTGTATGAATAAGGCAAGGATCTAATCACTTTAGCAATAATCTTTGATTCATCCACCTCTCCACTAGCACATCTGATACCACACACAAGTCCATTCACTCTTTGCATGAAAGTAGTAATATTCTCATCATTACCCATTTTCAATAGTTAATGTTTCCCTTTTAGACTCTATAGTTTAGCCATCTTCAAATTAGCATCACCTTCATATAAAGTTTCTAACTTTTCTAGATCTCATAAGTAGTCTTAAGATCCATAACATTCGTCATCTTAGAATCAGTCAAAGCACTCAACAATGCTTCCTTAGTCCTAATATTGTATTCAACATCCCTTATATCAACAGTAGTAGTAGGACCATTTTGAGGAATAACATACCTATTACTTATAATGTTCCAGTAAGATTCCCCAAACAATCTCATATGACACTCCATTCGAGTCTTCCATAGAGAATAGTTTGTTCCATCAAATCTCAGACTATCCTTCTTATATGTCACCATCCTAGATAACCTTAAGTTGTTAAACTTCTTCCAAGGAACCTACTCTGATACCAATTGTTGGCAACAAAAGGGTAGACAACTGAGAGGGGGGGTGAATCATTTGTCACAAAATTTCAAACTGATTAAGTTTGTTAACCCTTATTCTCATATTTGATTAATAACCATGAAAGCATAAATCAACAAAACATCATAAATACACATAACACCAAGACTTTTACGTGAAAACTCTATTAGGGGAAAAACCACGATGGAGGTTAATCCACAAGTTTATACTCTATGAAAATTATAAGAAGAATAAATGGTAATGCACATGCATTTAGACACACTTCCTAGAGATCAGTGCTTAGATATAATGGAAGACTCACTGCCTTATAGAAACATTTAGATTAAATCCATTTCAAGAATTTGAACTAAGAGAGTAGCATTTGTTAATGCCCAATTACAGTTTCGGTTAAGCACATGAACACTTCTTCACTTTCTTCACTCTTCTTCACACTCTGCTCTACCTTCAAATGATCTGATCTTTATTCACACATAGCACTCACACACTTCACATACTACATTATTCAAATGAGATAAAAAATCGCTCATAAATATGTACAACAAGTAATTACATTGCTTTATGTCGGCTTGAACAAAAAAATAGAATGAATGCAAATTTTCGGCCCAAAAAAATAAAGATTATTAATGTGAATCTACCAAGGTCAGCTACAACATAGTAGAGATCTGAAACAATTTCATCAAAAACAAAAAAACTACAAATATTTTCCTCAAAGATCCACAACATGTTAAAGTCACCCTATTAGACATGAACATGAAAAATATGAACACGCAAGAGAAAATCTTGGATCATGAGCACAATGATCAATGAAAAAGTGGAACACAGATAAAAAATGATCTATATACATCCACGAACACCACAAGAATATACAAAAAAACTTAGATTACCAGAATCACATTATCTTCTTCCAAAAACACCAGCTTTAGTAACATAATAACTGTTCGAAAACAAAAACTAATAACTTTCTCAAATCTTCATGCACACCTCTGAAAATTTTGGTGGATAAAATATATAGACTTGAAAACAAATAATTTAATCCACAACTTCTCACCTTCAACATACTAAAATTTCCATCATACTAATCTCTTCACTACTTCATAGACAACTTGCAACTTATTTTATTACAATTTTCTCAATATCCTCGACATATATAGTCCTAAAGACATTAATGTTAATAGTATTGACATAAATGACAACCATATATCAGCAAAATAACCACAAAATCCAACAATCCAAAGGGCCATCTCAGTGATTGATCGACGTCTCACTTTCAAAGAATAGAATTGGCCATGTGATGGCTATTTGAGCTCTGCAAATGGTGAGCATGAATAGTGTTTTCTCTTCAGAGGATATTAGTTTGATTTCCATGCGTGTGCAGAGCTACTACCTTGAAATTATGAATAATTTTATGTCGATTCCCATGTACCTAAGAATTAATAGTGGTAAAATATACGTCAGCAAATAATCACTCACTTGCTCGTGTTTCTCTAAAAGCATTGATGATTGACATCATCAATTTTCTCAATAAATATGGATGAAGGCTCATAATTTTCATCACTACAATTAGGAGTCTGAAATTATCTATGCTTCTATAGTGTATATTAATTTCTCTTATGAAGTTTTTGAATATTGGTGCAAGATTAGTAGGTCAATTTCTTCTCAATCATTTGGGCATAGGTTTTCTAGGGTTAATGTATAAAGGTAGCACAATGATGTGCCACTACATGATCCCAATAATCTTCAAATTGTTTCCAACCTGAAGAAGGAATACATGGAGTCCATCCCAGTAGTTACCAGGTGTAGCTATCGGTTAAAAGACCAAGCTGAAATTGTAGAAGATGAGGTGTGAGGCAAGGAAAAGAGGTTTGCAGAGTTTGAGTAGAGACCAAAATCCAAGATAAGATATGGTCAGGGCTCTTTGGGGAGGTAGAATTTTCCAATTGACATCTCTGATAGCTCTAGTGATAGTGATATGAAGACTAACTCTAGTTATGGTCAATTACTCATGGCTTTAATTGGGTTGGGTGGTGTCAACAAAGAGGGCCTGGCAGTTTAGCCAATTTCTACGACGGCACTACGTGAAGTTGTTGGTTATGATAATAAGGTGTGCTGATAAGGAAGAGGGAGCAGTTATTTTTCTTGCTACTATGGCGAAGACAAGGACTAGTCACATGTACCTTGGACTAGGTGCTAGTTTCAGCTCTCAATGATGGTGTAATTGTCTTGGTTACAGGTTTTGTGATGATGGTGCTGGTTGTTTTTTAGGTTTGATGTGGATGTGGGTTATAGGGCCTCAATAGAATTTTGCAATGGTGATGGTGTTGACTAGTTTTGGTGGCTTGTATGGAAATTTTTGATTCCCTTGTTTGGTAATTGATTACATATAATCATTTGGGAATTTTGAAATGAGGATGAAATTTTGTCTTGAAATGAAATTATTGTAAAATTTAATTGTAAAGAACCCGATGCCTGTTGCTCTCTTATACTATTAAAGATATTTCAAGGTTCATTACAAAAGTCATAATTTTGAGTCTAGAATGGTATAGGTAAAATGCATGTATAGTGAACAAATACAATGCATAATTCTTGATGAATTTGTTAGCTAATTGTCTTGGGTATGAAATTTGTATGAAATAGTCTTGAATAGTTTTATGCAAATGACTCATATTGAAAAAAATCTATAAAATTAAAGGATTTTCTCACCTATCTACATTTGTTGTAGATCATAAATGAAAATATCAAGCATCTTTTCATTTATCTTTACTGGTTTAGTTGAATGTATGATTATTTTCCATGTTTTAGCTCAAAGAGTTAATTAAATACTTCAAGAGAGTCATAGGTCTATGCTAATTTTCAAAGGATTGGGTAAGAATTAATACTTTAATTATTGTGAGTTTTTTGTCATGTAATGCATTATGAAAATAGTTCATTCATTTCAAGGTTAAATGTTTTGTGTATTACAGAGTATTTCACGTTTGACTCATTGCCCAATTGATGAGGCACTCGCATATTTGTTAGGAATTCATGCAATCTGATGAATAGATGAAATGCCTAGCCATGGATTCAAAGTTAGAATATTACTTAATTAAATCTTATTCATTGTTAGATGTAAGTCTCATACATACTTTTTTTCTTATCAAATGATCGATTATTTTTGTGAAGGTCAACCAATCCTTTAATGAGTAATGTATGTTTGCAATTAGTAGTAACAGATCTGTGTGCTGAGGTGTTCTTGAGACATTGAGTATCAAATGAACACAATAAGGAACACCCTCCTTGGCCTAAAGAGTAGGGGTAAGGGCTTCATAAAATTTACTCGTTGTGTTAACCACTAGATTTTGTGATTCTTGAACATAGAGGTTGGCTACCTCTTAGAGAGTTTCAAATCTTAGTTGGAAAAAAAGCACCAACAAAAATGGCTACTCTATTGGAGAGAACTCTAAGAAATTTATAGAAGAAAGAATCCTAGTCACAAATTGTAATATCATAGAGTCAAAAATTTGGTGGATCTAAACATCTTGTTTAGGTATTGAAAAGTTTTGAACCTGGAAAGATTTTGGTTGCAGAAAAATCCAAACAATTTATGAATGAATCTAGTGGTGAAGACAACTATATTTACTTTTGAAAGGACTTCATAATTATTTGAAGTTTAGTCCTTTATAAAGGAGGTGGCGACTCTGGCTTGAGAACTTGATGAAGAACATGTAGAAATTTCTAGATCTTCAAAAGGGTGGTCAGAGAAGAATTCGGTAGTTGTTGTAACTTTCCAGGTATTCTTGTAGACATATTTCATGATTTAGCAAGTATTTTATGAGAAATATTCAAGAATAGAAAGGTAATTGGTTCCTAATTAAGTGAAGAAACACTGATAGAGGTAAATTCTAGTTAAGTGTTTCATGTTTCTAGAATGTAATGTGGAATTTATGAAATGTAATAAAGAAGCATGTTATGTTTTAAATCCTAAGAAAAATAAACAAAAATTGTACTATAAACGCTTCAGAGCTTATGTACAAAGAGAGTTCTAACTACCCTTTGAAAATTTTTGGAAAGGCTTGCAAAGACCAGGTAGAATTTCCTTATCAAATTTTATACCTTGATATAAATATGAGTGCAACAATGCATGATGGACACCCTTTGTCACATTAGGGAAATTTTAGTACGGAAAGATACAGTGCTATAGATTTAAGTAATATTTATGGTTATGTAAATAAGGTTCCACCTAAAATCAGAGAAAAGGTACCTAAATTTAATGGTTAAAAAGATGAGTCAACAAGCAAGCATCTAGAAGAGTTTGTTGATATGATGGGAGATTATGAATTGAATTTTGAAGATGTCATAAAATTGTTTGTTTAGACTTTGAAAGGAGATGCAAGGGGCTGGTTCTCTTTTCTACCAGCAACTTCAATACATTCATGGTATGAGTTTAAGTTATCATTCATAGAAGAATTTGGTGAGAGAGTGAACCCAAGCCTAGTGATAAAATTTTTTATGTCCATAAAGAGGAGGACTAGTCGGTCCCTTCTTTTAATCTCAGATTTTCAAAGATCATAAGGGAGGTTCCAAAAAGTATAAGACCAAATGATGTTGAATGTTTGGTTGAGTACTTAGGTGCATTTTATAAAAAGATGAGCTATCTGTTAAGAGATAAAGATCCTCCAACATTACACCAAGCATATCAAATCACTATGGATTTTTAAAAAAATCTAAATTATTCAATGATGAAAGGATGGTTGATTGTTAATGCTAGTCATTCTGGAACATTTTGTGCAAATGTAATCAATGAATCAATCAGTGAAGAATCAAGCCAAGAAGATAAGGTTCCTATTGCCCCATTTTCTCCATTGCCATAGCATACAAATCATAGTGAGCCCCAAGTGAAATTTCCACAAGATTCAAGTAGAGATGACCATGCTTCTTATGCTAAAAGAGTATGTGAAATAAGAAGAGGTCAAGGTGAATTTTCCCATGACCTGTTCAATAATTTTGTGGATGTGTTGTTGCAAATACTAGAAAATGTTTGGCCTAAAGAATGAATGTGAATTGACTTGTTTTGTGAAATATACTAGTTAGGAACAAGTATGTTGCTAGAGGAATTGATGCTTGAAATTCTAGGCGAAGTAGTTGATTGGATAAAATTGGTAGAAGGAATTGGGAGTAACCCTGCACAACATTAGATTCTTCTAAATAATCATGGTCATAGCCCTGTTGAGGAAGAGCAATAAATAATGCAAAGAGATGTAGAAGATGAATTAGAATATAATGATTGCAACCAATTTAATAGTGATTTATGGGTAGATCATCACCACATTGATGAAGATTGTGACCTGCATTGTGATGGAAGGTATGATGTGTCTGACTCAAGCTCCTAGGAGGTATTGAGGGATGAAGAGATGGTTGAGGTCTGAATGACTGCACCATTATATTATTTAATCAATGGCTATGATTATGATGATGATTATGTTCTTCTTTTTGTCAGTTATCAACATATTGACAGAAAAAGATATGACATTTAGTCTAAGGGGCCTAAATGCAGCCTTACTATTGATGGATTCTTGTGTTGTGGTAGTTGTGATGATACTAGGTCATGTCTTTCTTTTATTGAATATGATCACCCCTACCAGATGAGGGTGGACCCTCTCTCAAGAGATTATATGGATTTTGATTGTCCTAATAGGTTGTATAGTTTGCATCACCATATAAAGGGAGCAAAGGATTCCCTAACCAAAATGAATGTAATAGAAATCCCCTTTTTGATGGACCTTTATCCATGTCAGTAGTTAAAGATGAATCCCTTTGTTAGTGTAGGGATAATCCACTTTTTGAGGATTTTGATGATGCTTTGGATGTATGGCTAGGGTATGGTTATAAGCAATGCACTAGAAAGTTTATTGGTGGGAATGCATATGAATTTTTCACATTTTATAATACTAGGGAGGATAAAATTAAGGATAGAGGAGAGATCAAAGTCCTTGAATGCCCATCATAGGAATATAATCCTGTTCATGAGAATGAATTGAAAATACCTCATTCACAAGAAGAAGAGAACTTTGAATTTAATACTAATGAAGAATATGAGGACAAAGGTGCCATTGTTTAGTGTGTAAATAATGAGTCTAATGGAAAAAGCTTGGATAATCATGTGTGCATTATTGAGGCAAGAGCTTCAATAATTAGTGATCGAGCTACATATTTTGATGCACATATAGATCGTGGATTGGCTTTGAGGCTCAAAAATGATTCATGACAATTTGGCTCATGTATAAGGAAGCCAAATGATGTGGGGTATGATATCAGCCAACATGAGTGTGTGGTTGAGTTCTTTGTTTATGTTCCTCATATCTTGGGTATGATTATGAAATTTCCTTCACTTAAGAAGGGTGGAATATATGTGAAGCAAGGTAAATACATTCTTTAGTCTATTTATTTTCTTTCTGATGTTTTGGGAGATTATGGGCTTGGTCTTTTGCACAGTGATTTTGAGGTTTTCACTTTCATATTCAGAGTAAGTATGATCAAGTGGAATATGGAAGTTTCATTTTTCCACATCCACTTTACAAGTCTGAGATTAGTAAAAAAGGTAGTCCTAAGGCATATGGAATCATTGATACATGTCATAATGATACAAATTGTTGGGAATTGCCTAGTATGTGTACTCATCCAATGTAGGTATGTGAAAGAAAGGCCTTTGGCAAAGAAAATATTTGTTTCCAAAGCTTGGAAAATATTGATACACCAGGCCTACAAATTGAGGCTAGTGGAATTGGATGAGATCTCCTAATAGGGAAAAATTTGTACAATTATTTAGATTTTGTATATAGGCATGGCTTGTTTCTTTCCGATTGTGTTTTCTTTTCTTTTCTGAACAAGCACCTAGTTTTTGTCTTATGGGCTGGTTTGCTTCTACATGAGATCTGGATTCTCACCATACCCACAAGGGGTATGTGTCCCCGAGCTAGAGCCACTGATAGATCTTTTGAAATTTTGATGATTTCTCACCCTTGTTCTTGATGGTTTTATGCTAGGGTTTAAGGTCTCATACCCTTGTTCAATTTTCTCAAACCTTAAACCCTTATGATATATTTCCACGTTGACCCATTGTATTAGGTTTTTGGTTTTTCTAGTCAATAAGTATGATATCACACCCATTTTCTTTACCAGCTCCCTTTGCCTAATCCCATCAGTCATCGAGTTCCTTTTTAAATTTTTATATTTTCCATCGTCGACCCGAAATATTTTTTCTTTTAAAGATTTAAGTCTTAAGTCCCTAATATTTTTTGAGGTGTCATCACCCATTAACCTAGTGTGTGCTCCTCTTTTATAACTAATTGTATTTGCACATGAAGAAATCCAAAGCATCAAATGAAACATCTAAGTACAAGGACTTGCACACACACCGTGCAACATTTAAATACTGAATTTATATTGGGTCATGTGGTGTGTGCGGTTGTGCCATACATCTTTTGTTTTACGTGGGACCCAATCCCAACTATTGGCTTGGCCTCATGTGGTGGTGGATCGACATCTCTAACATACCATCTAGTCTCAATCTGAGTCATATCGCATGTGTCGTGCAAAGTATTAATTTATGTTACCTAAAATCTTGTGTGGTTTGCGCGATGGCACCACATGGACTCTGTTGGTGACAAAGTGAGGCTAGATGGGGCCTGTGGGTGGGGGGCATGCCTTCTGACTGGGGGAGACACCATTGGGTGATGGAATTTCCATACAACAACATGGAATTTTCAAACATTTTTGACTTGATCCGAGCGATCCAAAGGGCCATCTCGGTGATTCATCAACAACTCACTTTCGAAGAATAGAATTGGCCATGTGATGGCGATTTGAGCTCTACAAATGGTGAGCATTAATGGTGTTTGCTCTTTAGAGGATACTAGTTTGATTTCCATGTGTTTGAATAGCTATTTCTTGGTAATTATGAAGTATTGTACATCGATTTCCATGTACCTAGGAATTAATGATGGTGAAATATACACCAGTGAATAGTCACTCACTCGCTCATGTTTCTCTCAAAGAATTGATGACTGAAAACATCAATTTTCTCAATAAATATTGATGAAGTCTAATCATTTTCATCACTGCAATTAGGAGTTTGAAATTATTTATGCTTCTACAGTGGCTAGTAATTTCTCTTGTGAATTTTTTGAATATTGGTGCAAGATGAGTAGGCTGGT
The DNA here is from genome assembly GCA_007115665.2 of Sequoiadendron giganteum. NCBI lineage: Eukaryota > Viridiplantae > Streptophyta > Pinopsida > Cupressales > Cupressaceae > Sequoiadendron > Sequoiadendron giganteum. The sequence goes on from CM021106.1 coordinate 268,590,972, forward strand.
TGCTTCTCCATCATCTATGTGAAGGTCTATCAGGGTTAATGTAGAAATATCACACAATGATGTGCCACTACATGAGTAGAGCAATATTCAAAGCATTTCTATCTTGAAGAAGGAATACATGGAGCCTATCCTAGTAGTTACTAGGTGCAACTCTCGATTGAAAGGCTAAGTTGCAATTGTAGAGGAGGTGGTGTGTGGTAAGGAGAAGAGGTCTGGAGAGTTTAAGTGGAGACCAAAAGCCAAGATAAGATATGGTTGAGGCTCTCTTGAGAGTCAAAATTTTCTTATTCATGTCTCTAGTAGCTCTATTGATAGTGATATAGAGACTAACTCTAGTTATGGCCAATTCCTCATGGATTTAATTGGGTTGGTTGGTGTGAATGAAGAGGTCCTCGTAGTTTCCCCAATTTTTGTGATGTCACCGCATGAAGTTGTTGGTTTTGATGATAAAAGGTGTGCTAATAAGGAAGAGGGAGTGGTGGTTTTTCTTCCTACTATGGCGAAGACATAGTGTGGTCACATGTACCATGGTCGAGGTGTTGGTTTGGGTATTGGATGATGGTGTAATTATCTTGGTTGTAGGTTTTGTGATGATAATGTTGGCTATTTTTTGGGTTGAACATGGATGTGGGTTACAGGGCCTTAACATAATTTTGTAACGGTGATGGTTTCGACTAGGTTTGGCAGCTTGTATGGATATTTTTGATTCCCTTGTTTAGTACATGATTACATCTAACCATCTAGGAATTTTGAAATACGGATGAGATTTTGTCTTGAAATGAAATTATTTTGAAATGTAACTATAATGAGCCCAATGCTTGTTGCTCTGTTATGGTATAAAATAGATTTCAAGGTTCATTATAGAGGTCAACATTTTGAGTCTAGAATGGTCTAGGTAAAATGCATGTATAGTGAACAAATATAATGAAGAATTCTTGATGGATATGCTAGCTAATTGTCTTGGGTATGAATTTTGTATGAAATAGCCTTGAATAGATTTATGCAAATGACTGATATTGAAACAAATCTATAAAAATTAAAGTATGTGCTCTCCTGTGTATGGCTTTTGCAAATCATAAATAAAAATATCAAGTATCTTTTCATTTATCTTTAATTGTTTAGTTGAATGTATGATTCCATTCCATGTTTTAACTCAAATATTTAATTAAATACTTGAAGAGAGTCATAGGTCCATGATAATTTGCAAAGGATTCGGTAAGAAGTATTACTTTAAGTACTTTGAGTATTTTTTAATGTAATTGTGTTGCCAAAAAGTCTAGTCTTTGGCACTTTTTCACTCATTTTGGCCTTTTCCCTTGGATTTTGGCCTTGTTTTACCTTGATTCAATCTTGTAAGCTTGCAATTCAACAATAACCTAATGGTGTTTTACTAAGGTGTTGTGAAGTTTTGTAGTACATTTCCTCAATTTTCTAAGACCCTTTCAACATAATTCACCTAAAAAACACCCTTTTACCCATTTCCAAGCCTTGTGCCAAGGTGTTGTAAAGTGTTGTAAGGAATTTTCACCCTTTTCTAGGCTTATAATCACTAATTAACCATTTATTATGCTAGTTTGTCGCCTTAATGTACTTTTAGTCTTGAATTAAGTGTGTTTTGGGAGGAAAAGTTGATAAACTTCATTAAACATTATTTAATACCTAACCACCACTTGAAATTTCCCAAGTGAACTAGGTCGCCACCTTGGCCGACCTAGTCCCTTTTGGCATAAATTTCAAAATTAAAATAAAATCTAACGAGAATCTTGCCTCCTAAACCCTAGTGTTAGCCTATCATGTTGCATTTTGAGAAAATTAGTGTTTACATGTACAGATAAGGGTTTTCACCTTCATTTTTCTCTCTCCCAAGCTCATTTTTTACATATCTTCACAAGCACTCTTTGTTGGATGTTGTGATTGTGTTTTTGATATGTGGTTGTCATTGATGTGAACACTATTAGCATTGATGATTCTGAAGGTTGTATATGTCCAGGATATTGAAAAAATTAGAATAAATATGTTGTGGGTAGTCTACGAAGCTGTGATGATTAGAGTAGTGGAAAGTTTTATAAGTTTGCAATCAAAAGTTGCACATTAAAGGGTTTTTTGTTGAGCCTATCTAGTATGTTCTTTGAAATTTTCAATGTTACACATCAAGATTGGAGCGATTTATGAGTTTCTGAGTTCCTACAATTATTTTGTTCCTATAGCAGGTGTTTCTAAAAGAAGAGAATGCAATTATGGTAAATTAATTTATTGCATATGCTACTATGATGTTCACTAATCATTCTAGATCATGTTGTATCATTGTGGTACATTCGCATTGATTGATGTGCTCGTGATCAAACTTTTTCATGTTCTTGGCCGACATGATGGTTGTAGCGTGTTGTGGATCCTTATGGATTAATGTTTTAATGTTTGGAATGTTTGAGGATGTTGATTTAGGCCTTCATTATGATGTGTCTGACTTAGGTTGGTGCAGATTAAGATTTGTTCATCAATTGGGCCGACAGTTTGAGTTCATCTATTCTTTATTTGTGACTGATAGAGTTGCTAATGTAAATTCATGTAGCGAATATATAAGAGTGATTGTATCCTCATATTGAAGTATGCTCGGTGAATGTATATGAAGTGTGAATGTGAAATGTGTGAATAAAGATCAGATCATTCGATTTCATAGTAGAGTGTGAAGAAGATTGAGTGAAGTGTGAAGAAGTGTTTATGTGCCTAGCCGAAACTATCCTCAGGATTGTGTAGAAGCTAATTTCTTAGTTCAACCTCATCAGATAGATTTAATCTGATTGTTTTAGGTAAGGTAGTGATCCTTCCCTTCTGAGTAGTGAGCTCTAGGTAGTGTGCCTAAATGCATAGGCATTCCTTATTCATTTTTCATTATACTTCTAATAGGGTATAATCTTGTGGACTAACATCCACTGTGGTTTTTCCCCTTAGAGGGTTTCCACATAGAAAGTCTTGGTGTTCATATGTTTCTAATGTATTGTTGATTCATGCTTTCATTGTTAATTATCAGATCTAAGATTAAAGGTTAATAAGGTTGAATAAGTATCAAATTTTGTGACAACTGATTCACCCTCTCAATTGTCTATCCTTATTTTTCTAAAAATTGGTATCAAAGAAAGTTCCTCTAAAGGATTTTAATAGCTTGAGGTGATATGAGATGGCATCATACAAGGAGGATAGTCACAGATTCAATTATACAAATTACTCTCTACAGAAGGTCAGAATGGAGTGTCATTTTAAGTGCATTGGTGAACCTTTTTGTAAGATTATAAAGAACAGATATAATACTCCTCAGAATGGTCCCACTATTCCTGATGACATCACAGAAGCTAAAACTAGAATTAGGACTATAGAAGCATTACTAAGTGCTTTGACAGATTCAAAGATGACAAATGTGATAGGTCTGAAGACAACACATGAGATCTGGAAGAAATTGGAAACATTGTATGAAGGAGATGCACAAGCAAAGATTGCTAAGCTAACAAGTCTGAAAGGAAAGTGGGAGAACTTGAAGATGAGTGAATATGAAAACATTGTTGCTTTCATGTAGAAGGTAAATGAACTAGTGATGGGTATTAGGTGTGCCAATGGAATTATGGAAGAAGATGAGATTGTGACTAAGGAATTCAAATAAGTGCCTAATTCTTACAAAACTAAAGATCATGCTATTCAAGAACTCAAAATAGTAAAAAATGTTACAAGAGTCATGTTGATTGGAAAACTTTCTTCCTTTGAGTTGAGTGAATTTGGTGAGTCTAATCCTAAAACAAAATATGCATTTAAAGCTACTATATCTGGAGAAAGCCAACAAAGATATGATCTAGGAGAAAGTACAAGAAAAAAAATTAAATATGAAGATGAGATGAAATAGATTGAAGATGAAGAAATAGAGCAAGAAGAGCTGGAAGCATTGATTCTAAAAAGAGAAGCTAGAGGACAAGGTAAGTATAAAGGAAATTTTCCTATTAATTGTTTCTCTTGTAGTAAGATAGGTCATTTTGCATCAAGGTGTCCTGAAAGAGTTTCTAAGTACAAACCTGACAAGTCTAGATTTCAAAATAAATTTTATTATGTTGGAGAAGGTGTTACTGATGACGAATCTGATAAAGAAAATGGAAATGAAGATGGATGGGCATTCATTGCTATCAAGGAAAATGGTATGGTGTCCACTGAATCTGCTAACAATCAAAATATTGAGAAATCTCTTGCAGCCAGAATTGATGAAAAATATGAGTGGGTGATTGATAGTGGATGCTCACATCATATGACTGGTGACGAAAGCAAGTTCATAAGCTTGTAAAAATATGATGGTGGTGTTTTAATATTTTGAGATAACAATGTTGGTGTGATTTGTAGTAGAGGCACTATATCTCTTGGTGGTAAATATAATATTGATGATGTCCTTAATGTTGAAGGATTGAAGCATAATTTGTTGAGCATTGGAAAAATGGTAGACAAGGGATACAATCTTCATTTCAAAGATGGAAAATGTAGGATATTGGGAACCTCTATAAATGTAATTGCTTTAGGTACAAAGACAAGAGGTAATATTTTTCACTTAAGTGTTGCTAGTGAAATTTGTTTAATTTCTCAAGTTGATGTAAGTTGGTAATGGCATAGGAGGTTGTGTCATGTGAATTTTGATAGCATTGTCAAAGTAAGCTCCACTCAAGCAGCCAAAGATCTACCTAAGTTAGTGAAGCCTACTAACACTAAATGCAAGGAATGCTAGATAGGAAAGAAGACACAAATTTATTTTTGGAGCAAACAACATCATTCTAATGGAGTACTGGAGCTAGTGCATACTGATCTATGTGGTCCATCCAGAATCAGAAGTCTACAAGGAGAAAGGTACTTTATTTTGATCATTGATGATTACTCTAGAATGATATGGGTTGCTTTCTTGAGAGAAAAACATGAAGCACTAGAAAATTTCAAATTTTTAAAGCTATCAAAGAAAATGAGACAGAGTTGAAGGTCAAATTCTTAAGATCAGAAAGAGGTGGTGAATTCACTTCCTGGGAGTTCAATTCATTGTATGAAGAACATGGAATCAAAAGCCAATTATCTGCTCCTCGAACCCCTCAACATAATAGAGTTGTTGAGAGAAAGAACCAAACAATTCTAGATGCTGCTAGAACTATGATGTTGGAAGGTAATGTTCCTCATATCTATTGGAGAGAAGTTGTAAGCATTGATGTATACACTATCAACCAGGTAAATGTTAATGGTAATTTTGGTAAGACTACTTTTGAGTTGTGGTTTCGTTATAAGCATACTATTAAGTATTTCAAAATCTTTGTTAGTAGATGTTATATCAAGAGAGATGAAGATATTGGAAAGTTTGATGCTAGAAGTGATGAAGGAGTCTTCCTAGGTTACTCTACTAAGAGCAAGGCCTACCAGTGCTACAATATAAGATTGAAGAAAATGGTTGAAAGTGAAAATGTTAGAGTTGATGAAGACATTGTTAGATCATCCAAATATTGTGGATATAATTTAGATGACCAACAAGATAGTAATAATAATGGAAAGAATGCATAGACACATAATCAAGTTCAAATTGTTCTCATGAATCGAAAGAATCATGAAGAAGCTAGTGGAAGTACAAAAGAGAGAAAACAAGAACCAGATGTTAGAGAAAATCCCAAAGTCCTGAGGTAGGTAAAGCTAAATCATTCTGAAAATCAGATTATAGGAGATAAGAACAAAGGTTTGCAGACTAGAAGAAGAATTGCAGAAGAATATTGCCTAATTTCCAAAACTGAGCCTAGCAATGTCAATGAAGCATGTAAAGATGAATATTGGATGGAATAAATGAAGGAAGAACTGATGTAGATAGAGAAAAATGATACATGGTTTTTTCTTCCCAAACCTCAAGATAAAAATTTGATTAGAACCAACTGGGTCTTTCAAAATAAGCTAAATGAACAAGGTGAAGTGGTCAGAAATAAAGCAAGATTAGGATGTAAAGGATACTGATAGATGGAAGGTATTGATTTTGAAGAAAACTTTGCCCCTATCTCTAGAATTGAAGTTGTAAGGTTATTTCTTGCTAATGCTACTTTCAAGAATTACAAAGTCTATCAAATGGATTTGAAGTCAACATTTCTGAATGGTGAGTTAGAAGAATAAGTTTATGTTGAGAAAACAAATGGATTTCAATTGACTGATGAAAAAGATATGTTTTGTCAATTGAAGAAAGAAATATATGGACTTAAGAAAGCCCCTAGATCCTAGTATGAAAGATTGGATAAATACTTATTGAAGCTTGGATTCAATAATGGTATTGCCGACAATAATCTGTATTTCAAGATGGATCAGGTTGAATTTTGCTAATGAAATGAAAAGTGGGTTTGAAATTCCAATGATTGGAGAATGTAAATTCTTTTTAGGATTGCAGATTACTTAGTTAGATGATGGAATATTTATATCTCAATCCAAATATTTAAGAGAACTACTAAAAAAGTTTGGCATGGAAGACTCAAAACTAGTTTCTACACCCATGGTAACTAGATGAAAGTTAACATAGAATGATGATTCTCCTAAAGCTAATAAAACAAGGTACAAGCCAATGATTGGTGGATTACTCTATTTGACTCAGACCAAACCAGACGTTATGAATGTTGTATGTATGGTTGCTAGACATCAAGTTGATCCAAAGGAACCAAATGTGACTACTATAAAGAGAATTTTTTAGATACTTGAAAGAAACTATTGACTTTGGTCTATGGTATCCTAAGGATGATGACCTAACTCTAAATCCATTTACTCATGCAGATTTGGTAAGATATGTGGATGATAGGAAAAGGACAAGTGGTGGTGCATTCTTCTTGGGGAAGAAGTTGGTGTTTTCGCTAAGTAAAAGGTAGAATTCCATTTCCTTATCTACTGCTGAGGCCTAATATATTGTTGTTGCAAACAATTGTACTCAAGTATTATGGATGAAGCAGATGTTGAGAGATATTAGAATTGATCATAATGATCCTATTGCTATATTTGTGATAAATCAAGTGTTACATTAAAAGACAAAACATATATCTATCAAGTATCACTTTTTGAGAGACAAAGTAAATGATAAAGAAGTCGGATTGGAATATGTGCTCACTAAGGAACAAATTGCATATATCTTTACTAATTTTTTTCCTAAGGATACTTTTGAGTATCTCAAAGGGAAGTTAGGGGTGATTTCCCCTCCTAATGCGAACTAAGATGCAAGTCTTTGCATCAATATGTGAACTTACAGTAAGATCTTGTTTCAGATTTTTTTTGTGGTGGTTGATACTCAGGGGGAGTAGTCAGATGATTAAGATATGTGGTTCAGAGCTTATGTACCTTTTCCATTGATGTCAAAGGGGGGGAAGAGTAATGTGAAAAAGCTTTTAGGAAGAAAGGGGGAGAAGAGTCATGAAAGAAGAGTAATGCAAGAGGGAGAAGAATAGTATGAGAAGGAGAATGTTGTAGAAGAGCTATTTGTGTTTGTAGAAGTCGAGAAACCCAACCTCGCAAGCCCCAAGAATCACCTACATGCAATAATTGTTTATAGAAAAAAGATATGCAAAACCAAAGAAGATGTTTTGTGAACCTCAAAGTAAAAATGTATTAAAAGAGAATCAAATTATTACAAAGAGATCAAACCTTATGAAGGATATCAAGAAACCCTAAAAGGGAAACCCTAGTGTGCACACTTAATAATTAATAAACAATTAATTATTAATGTGCCTAATTTTAGCTTAAGTAACTAAAGTGATAAGTGAATTGATTAATTAACCAGTATGATATAATTAATTAAGTGAAATGACTTATTAATCTAGCACCCCACCTTAAGATGAACTTAGGAAGAAGCTAAAACACTAGAAAAAGATGCATGAAAACAAAGATGGGTCCTGACAACTAGGCCTGATCAAGTACCCATTTACAAATGCAAGAATGGGGTAGAGAAGAAAACCCAGTGGAACAAAACCCCCCTACAATGAGATGACATGATGCAAAGAAGCAATAGAAGAACAATGTCGAGTAACACTGGAACTTGAATCTAGCAAGCAAGGAAAGATAATTCTATTTAATACTGAGACCAAATGAGAGCCACTGATTGAAAAAAGGAATCATGATAAAGCAACAGTAGAACCGATGTCACAGAACACTCAAAAAATCCAAATTGGCACAACCCTGGAATCTATGAAGCAGTAGTATGATTATTGAATGATGTCATACTGAAATGAAGTGCAAAGATGCAAGTTGTATCCTCCCAACTGCCAAAATATCCAAGTAATCTCCAAAACACCCATCGAGCCAAATCTGGAATAATGATCAACCTGGGAAAAATATAAAACAAAGTGCATGTATAGCAACGTAGAGCTCCTCAATACCTTTTCAACACCGCAAAGATAGCGAAAATCAGAGATCATGGCAAAACGTTATGAGCTCAGAAGTGTAAAATGAATATCTGACTTCAAAAGGAAATAAATGTAGCTAAACAAAAAAATAATGAAAAATAAACTGCATCACAGGATAGTGCTCAGAACCAACTTTCTGGCAATATCTCGTTTGCCCAATTTCAACTCCGTATGCCCAAGTTATACCAAAAAGAAAATAACTGCTCCTTTAGGGAAAATCAGGGCTAGGAGGGGGGCTTGGAGGGCTGTACGATCACTGATGTCAACAATTCAAGAGCATAAATTTCATAGCCTGGAGGCCGTCGGTGCAAAAGATGCCCCCTTGGCGGAAAACAATTTTGGTCACCGAAGATTCTGCATGCATTGCTGAAATATTCAGAAGTGAGCCCTACCGACCAGAATCTTTTGAGGAATATTCCTCACTAATGCTGGACGCTAGATTTCAAGACCGCTGGTGGTGGTTGGGAGCGCTTCCGGATGGTAAGAATGCCTCTAGATGGTAGAAAGAGCTCTTAAGAAGGCTTTAAGAGGTCGCCGGTCGATCCTTCTCTCGTCGACCTGGTACAAAGCGTGGCCCGTAGGCCTATAGGGTGCAGGTACTTGTGGGTACCTATAATAAATGTGCCCTCAATTAAACAAAAAATCCGCCCCTTTTCAAAAAAAAACTTTTGCGTTTTATTTTTTCGAAATTTTATTTTTTTCAAAAAGTATTATTTTTTTTGTTTGTTTTGCATGTAGGAAAAAATTTGAAAAACTTGATTTTTTTGTCTCAGATTGCATGCACAGAGGTCCGTATAGAAGCCTTACGGCTTCTCTAGAAAATTTATTTTGCCTCTCCAATCAACTTTGTCCAAAATGGACAAATTTTATATGAAAATTGGGGTATTTTGGGTGCTGCGGACTCAATGGCGAGGTCGTTTCATCTAGAAATTCCCAAAGAAAAGGGTACCCATAGATCAAGCAAAAAAAATATCTTTGGAAACCCTTTCACTTGAAACTCACTGAAAGGCAATATCTTCCAAATGACGAATAGGCAGCCAGAGGTCTAGTGCTCTGATACCATGTTGAAGTTGATAAATCCAACCTCACTAACCCCGAAGATTACCTACATGCAATCACCTATCATGTGCAATAGATATCCAAAAAAAAACAAGAAGATGTTATGTAAACTCTTAAGCAAGAATGTGGAAGAAAAACTAGAATATTGATTATTGAATAAAATTAATTACAATGAGATCAATCCTTATGAAAGGAGATCAAAACCTAAAATTAGGAAACCCTAAAGAAAACCTACAAAGTAAAACCCTAGTGTGCACACTTAATAATCAATAAATATTTATTAATGTGCCTAAGTTTAACTTAAGTAGCCTAAAGGAATAAGTGACTTAATTAATTAACCAATATGATTAAATTAATTAAGTGGAATAACTTATTACTCAAAAGTTTTGATGGTATTTTTCACATCATGTGTTTCCATAAATTATAAAGGGGGAGATTGTTGGATGTTGTGATTGTGTTGCTGATATGTGGTTGTCATTGATGTCAAAATTATTAGAATTGATGATTCTAAAGGTTGTATATGTCAAGGATATTGAGAAAATTAGAATAAATATGTTGCAGGCAATGTGTGAAGTTGTGATGATCAGAATGGTGGAAAGTTCTATAAGTTGGCAATCATAAGTCACACATTAAAGGGTTTTTTTATGAGCCTATCTAGTATGTTCTCTTCAAGTTTTAGTGGTACAAATCAAGATTGGAGCGAGTTATGAGTTTTTGAGTTCCTACAATTATTTTGTTCCTGTAGCAGGTATTTCTAGAAGAAGAGAATGCAATTATGGTAAATTAAGTTGTTGCGTATGCTACTATGATGTTTAGTGATAATTCTAGATCATGCCCTATCATTGTGGTACTTTCGCATTGATCGGTGTGCTCATGATCAAATATTTTCCTTTGTGTGTTTGAGGTTTCCATGTTCTTGGCCGACATGATGGTTAAAGCATGTTGCGGATCCTTGTGGATTAATATTTTAATGTTTGGCATGTTTGAGGATGTTGATTTAGGTCTTCATTATGATGTGACTAACTTAGATTAGTGCACATTAAGATTTGTTCATGAATTGGGCCGACAGTTTGTGTTCATCTATTTTTTATTTGTAGCCGATAGAGTTGTTAATGTAAATTCATGTAGTGGATATATAAGAGCGATTGTTTCCTCATTTTGAAGTATGCTCGATGAATGTATATGAAGTGTGAATGTAAAATGTGTGAATAAATATTAGATCTTTCGATTTTAGAGCAGAGTGTGAAGAAGATTGAGTGAAGTGTGAAGAAGTGTTTTTGTGCCTAATCGAAACTATTATCAGGATTTTGTAGAAGCTAATTTCTTAGTTCAACATCATCAGATGGATTTAATCTGATTTTTTTATGTAAGGCAGTGAGCCTTCCCTTCTAAGTAGTGAGCTCTAGGTAGTGTGCCTGAATGCATGTGCATTCCTTATTCATTTTTCATTATACTTCTAGCAGGGTATAATCTTGTGGAGTAACATCCACCATGGTGTTTCCCTTAATAGGGTTTCCACGTATAAAATATTGGTGTTCATGTGTTTATGATGTTTTGCTGATTCATGCTTTCATTCTTAGTTATTAGATCTAAGATTAAAGGTTAATAAGGTTGAATAAGTATCAAATTATGTGACAAATGATTCACCCCCCCCCCCTCTTAGTTTTCAATCCTTGTTTTTCCAACACTCTTGCACTCCTATCTTCACAAGCAACCAATAAAGCACAAGGGTTTCACAAGAAACCTCCATTAGTGTTGAAATTACATGTTGTAGACCATCAAGAACAAAAGTTTGGTTAGTGTTTCCATTAAGTTCATCATACAATCTTACTCTCCTTTGATTGTTTTCTCATTTGGGTTTAGCTACCATAAAAGAGGTTTGACTTAGGCAAACCCCTATTCCCTAACCCCAAAATTCTCTTGGTATTTGTAGGTATTTGTAGGTTGTTCTCAAATTTGGTGTAGTACAAAGTGTTGGAGAAAGTACAAACATCCTACTCAAGTCACATCAAAGAATCAAACCCTAGAAGGAGCAACAAGACAAGTTATAGGTCGTTTTTAAGAGTTTCAAACACGAATTGTTCCAGAAAAGGGAAACATCAACCAAGACCCACAGAATCAAGACTTAAATTCTCAGAAAGCATTAAGAGGACTAGCTCACCACTATTGGCGAGCTTGTCGCTATGCTAATTCTAAAAAAGGGTTTTTGCATTTTTGGGTACCCATTTCCCTGAAACCTAGTTCGACAGATTTTCCCGACAAGAGGACTAGGTTTCCCAACTTGGAGTAAGTGTCCCTATACCAATTTTAGACATTTTCTAGAGTATTCTAGAGCCTCTCATTAACAACATAACATTTCCAAGTGCACAAGCTCTTAAATTTCCCATCTACTTTTTATATTGCATAGTTTTTAGTTTAAATTTACTTTGTTTACATTTCATACATTATATTAGTATCATTTTATTTTAGTTTCTAGCCACACATCACACACACATATCACAACCTTCATCAATCGACCTACCCTTTGAATGAACCTACCCAAAGAGCATATCATTGGGTGCAAGAGAGTTATTCCTCAAACAAGTGCTCCTAGGTGAAAAACCCTAGAGGCCTATTGGGGAATCCTCTTTCACTCCTTGTATATATTTTTTGCGGTTCATTTTGGTGAACCTGACCATAGACCATTTGCTATCTTTCTGATTTTCCAATTCATCTTACAGATAGCTTGAATTTCATTGAAAATTTTGCATTGTTTGCATCCTAAGGTTAGTAGAAAAAGTGAATTAGTGAAAGTTCATTCTAGAATTGCAATTTGCATTACATTTTCCTTAAGAAAATATAGAAATTTTTTAATTTTTTAGTTTCTATTTGTATCACGAAATCAGAAAAAGCACAAAAGGTAGTTAAATATTCTGAAATTTTTCACAAACAACACTACTGGGAATAAGTCACCACACTGGGTGACCTAGTCCTTTGGCACTATTCACTTTGAAATTTCAAGCAATTTTCTAGTATTTCCTGCATTGCAGTCCCCTAGTTTTGTATTTCTATGTTTTCTTTCAGAATTTTAGTTACAAGCACTTTTATCACTTTTGTTTACATTGCCTTAGCCTTAGGGAACCTTTTCTGAGAATTTTTGGTTCCTTTATCGATAAAATTGTGAGACGAAGTTATGGTACCATGGAATCTAACAACAACACTCTTGTTGTAGATCTTGGGATCCCTCTGACTTCAACTCCAAGTATTGATGGTGGTATACTAGGCTTAGAGACCATCCTTAGCAATTCCTTATACTTAGGAGACACAATCAGTGATAAAAATGAATTGCCACATGATTAGGTCTTCCATATCCATGTTAATCTAGCTGATTATCAACATGAGCTCATCCTTCAACCCATATCTGAAACTGCTATCCCCTCTATCGAGAACCTTCACTTCCTATTTGACCGTGATGATGGCTTACGTGTCATGAAGGGGATTGCAAAAATCTATGAAATACATGCACCTAAGGAATATCACTCACCCACCCCTATGTTTGGCCAAGGAGGACCCTATACTCCTACCACCTCAATCGTTGCTTCTATTCCCACTTATACACCTCCTAGTGTGACAACAACTATGCAACAGGTTAGTAATGCAGTACCTCCCCTCAGCATCCCTACTAGCATCTCTACTTCTATTGTGGTATCCCACCCCTCCACCTCTTCCATTGTCCCTACCCTTACTATCCCTACCACTTCCCCTGCCACTGCCTTCACCCCTTCATCTCTATCTCTTCCACCTCATAACACTTACACTAACTGTCTTATTACATAATTTTTTCACACTGTAACCTCCATGCAACAATAAATATCCACCATCAACCAAAGCCAATATGGCTCCCCTACCCACTACATTCATAGTAATCCATTACCCTTGACATATTACACACTCCATTTCCACAAGGAATAGAGATCCCTAGACTCGAGAAGTACGGAGGGAAGGGTGACCCTTCTAACTATGTCAATGCTTATACTTCCCTATGCGGTGACTTCATTGTTGATGAAAAGTTGCTTGCTAAGTTATTCCCAAGGACTCTCAAAGATTCCACCTTGGAGTGGTTCTCCTCCCTACCTAATAATTCCATTAGTTCTTTAAATGAACTAGTGGATTCCTTAATTAATCACTTGCAAGTTCATATGGCCCCAAAGAAAACCTTAGCAAACCTCATCAGATGCAAACAAGAGTATAGTGAGAAGATAACTTATTTTATCTCTCGTTATCAAGCTCTTTATTCCTTAATTGATGTTAAAATTCTTGAAACCCATTTGCAAAATATGTTCATCAAAAACCTTGTGACACCCCTACAAGATAAACTTACCCTCATGAAGTTCCCGTCTTTTATGCACATGTGTCAAGCCCTCTTTGAATACCATAATTCAACTAGCAGTCATGACTCATGGTCCACTCCTAGTCACATTGAGAAGTCTGACACTTCTTCCCCATCCAACCCCCAACCATTTCGTAATCCAAAAAAAGGGTTTCTCCAATTTAACCCTTCGTCCCAAATCCCTCCACCTGTTAATAACCAAGTGGTTGCAGTTAGCTCTGTAGTGCCCTTTAATTATGGAGATCCTAAGCATACCTTCACACCATGACCCAATTACTCGAAAAAAAATGATCTCTTTACCTCCTATCCATACACCTAATCCAAATAAACCATTACCTCCATCTTATAATGCCACTTCTTATTGTTACTTTCATCACCAAAACAAACATGACACTAAACAATGCAAGCGTCTAAAGAACCTTGTGCAAGACCTTATTGATTCAGGTCGTTTATCTATTGTTTGTGTTAATGATAAAATAAATAAATACATGGAACTCCCTAACCAAAAATTGCAAATATTCACCAACCCCATGCGCAAACATAATGTGTCATTTGTCAAAACAAGTGAAACTTCACCACTTAATGTCATGAATGTGGATTCAAAAGATCTAGATTTTGTTTTTCTTCCCAGGGTAACCAATGTCACACCTAGTGATGAAATGGTCGGATAAATAGACATTATCCATCGTAAGGGCCCAACAAAAGGACCACTTGAGATCACATTTTCGACACAAGATATACTACAAAATCTTCTTGATGGTCCTCTCTACATAGCTAGTCGAATTTATGATAAACCCACTAATGGGATACACATAGATCCCACATGTGGAGAGAATGTGATCAAAAAATAATTTCTAGTATTACGTGCAATATTTTTCAAGATTTATATCATCAACCTACTGCTTGGGTCAAAACACATAATGGTTTTGTGTGCCCGATGATTGGATCGATTTCTCTCCCGTTGCAAATAGGTCAGAAAACATTGGATGTTACCTTCTCCATAATCCCACAATTAGACAAATTTCATTTGTGACTTGGCAGCCCCTAGCTTCATTCTATGAAAGCATCCATCATCCACAAGTGTGTGAATTTTCCCATTGAGAATGACATATTCACTATCCACCATAGTGGCTATAATCCTTTACCTTCCAAGGGTAATTTTTCCCTCGAAACCTTATGGCGTGAGCCCATGGAACCCATCACCCCTTGATGGGAATTTTTCTTCATTTCCTATCAAAATTTCAAAGCCAAGAAGATCTCTGAACTCTCTCTATGCAACATACCTCCTTCTACCTCAGACTCACCCATCCCTAATGAAGCCATGTTGCCACCCAACTATGATATACCTAGTCAACCCACTCCCAAAACCTCTTCCACATCATCTAAGAGGCCTAGGGATCATGATAGAAATTTTGTTTTCCCCACTCGCACTAAACAGGTTTACAAAGCTAAGGAGAAAGTGGATGAGCCACCCATAGTTCATTTTTTCCCTCCTCCCAAGGATGAAAATAATCCTATGGTGGACTAGCTCACTCCTTCCCCCATGCACATTGACAAAAAATAAAAAAAGGAATAAAGAAGCTAGGGAGTTCCGGTATTGATTTCATTCCCTTTCTCATCAATATCATGAGGAAGAGAAAATTGAAGATCACAAGCTACCTATTCTTCAAGCCATGCCTATTGATCCTCCTCCTGCACCCCCACACCATGATCTTATACCTCCCACACTACCCATTTTACATGCCACCACTGATATTGTCATACGACCCACCATTGTTATCAACTTAGATGATGATGATGATGAGAATGCTTGAATTGATGAAGAGGTTCACCAAACCTTGAATTCACTATTCTCCTAGGACAAGCATTGATCTTGGTGCTATTTTAGAAACTGCTACCTTTCCTCTCGCTAGTCGGCCTCCTGAGTTTTATAATGACCAAGATTGGGAGGTGGACAACTTGCTTGTAGAGTAATGCATATTCACCTTACTTTTCTTTCTTTTTCTTTTTCTTTTTTTTCTTCTTTGTGCCTATGTGTCATGTATTCCCTATCTTGTTAGATGTTTTCTTACTCTTTGTGAAATTATTCTATATGTATCTACCTTATTTTATGTGTTGTCCATGCCTTTTCTCTTTTTTTTTTTCCTTTCATTTGGGGATGATGCAAGGCATCAAGACCATAATGTATCCTTCATGTTGACCCAAATGAACCCCTATTTCTTTTTATTCCCCTTTTTCCTTTCATTTGTGGATGATGCAAGGCATTGAAACTACAATGTCTCCTTCATGTTAACTCAAAAGAAAGGCTCTTTTTCATTTTTCTTGTTCTTTTCCTTTTTATTGTCCTTTTGCGGAAGATGAAAACCATCAAGATATCCCATGTCTCTTCCATGTTGATCAAAATTAACTCTCCTTTTTCATTTTCTTTTGCTCTCTTTGTGTCTTCTTCTAGTTCTATGTATTTGGGGGAGTGTTTATAGTTTCATGCTCTCTAAACAAACATTGCAACAATGAACATACTGATCCCAAATCCATATATCCCTTATGTATTTTGTGTTTTTCATTTTGGGGGCAACCCCCTTTTCCTTTTCTTTCTTCCTTTTTGCATGATGCAGGCTTTCTTGGACACATATCACTTGACATTGGGCTTTTCATGTAAGGCTCTCATGTTCCTTTTTCATTTTTCCTTTCTCTACTTTAATGAAATTGATCACAAAATGGCATATAGAAATTCCTTTAAAGTGGGGGCATACATTGGAATTATTTTATTTTTATTTTTGTTTGTCCTTGGTTCCAAGTGCAGCCTTATCACTTTGCATGATGTGTTTTCTCACTTTCTGGATGAAATTTGGTGTAATGTCCATCATAAGGGTGATTTATCTTAGCATATTAAATTCCTCTTAGTAGCCTAATGTGATACACTTCATCCCATAAGTTGTGAATATTCTATCCTTTGATAGGTACTCTTTTGAGACATTAGATGCAATGTTCCCTAAGTCAAAGACCTCATATGAACTAAACAAGACTCTTTGGAACACTCCTTTTACATTTTTCATTGTTGCACTTTTACATTCGTGCATACATGGCCACCTTGCATAACACAAATTGCATGCCTATGGTGTCATCTTGCACTTGTTCATGGCTTCTAAGCATCCAAGGCTTTTCTTATCTCATGAACCACACCCTTGTATTTTGTGGCTTCTTATCAAAGTTATCAGGAGGTATGACTTTGGTATGGTTGAGCGAGAAGCCTAACTAGTGGCATGACTTTCCCCATAGCCACATTTTTGTGTGTGAGTGCATACCAACCATGTGTATGTATCTCACCACCTTTTGGCATTCTCACCTAGTGGACAACCAAAATTCTTGTTGGCCCAAAGTGAGTATATCCTTTTTATTTCAGAAAAATAGTCTAGATTTGATCCACAACTAGCTGGAAAAATAGTTAAAGCTTGATCTAACTTTTCTCCATTCTTTCACATCACTTCTGGTGTGATCTTTTGTACTTATGATTAGTTTTCCATGGGATCTTGATCCTGGGGGCTTGATCACCCTTCTTGATTGATGCCATCTCATCTTTCTATCATGAATACATTTAATCCCACTTTACATGTATGATTCAAATACTTTAGTGTGAGTTTGAAGTAAGTTCATACTCTCATTAAAGTGGGGGCTAAATGTGTTGCCAAAAAGTGTAGTCTTTGGCATTTTTTCATTAATTTTGGCCTTTTCCCTTGGATTTGGGCCTTGTTTTACCTTGATTCAATCTTGTAACCTTGCAATTCAACAATAACCTAATGGTGTTTTACTAAGGTGTTGTGAAGTGTTGTAGTACATTTCGTAACTTTTCTAAGACCCTTTCGACATAATTCACCTAAACAACACAACTTTTCCCCTTTCCAAGCCTTGTGCCAAGGTGTTGTAAAGTGTTGTAAGGAATTTTCACCCTTTCTTATGCTAATTTGTCCCCTTAATTTACTTTTAGTCCAGACTTAAGTATGTTTCGAGAGAAAAAGCTAATAAAATTCATTAAACATTATTTAATTCTTGACCACCACTTCAAATTTCCCAAGTGGACTAGGTCATCACCTTGGGTGACCTAGTCCCTTTGGGCATAAATTTCAAAATTAAAACAAAATCTAATGGGAATCTTGCCTCCTAAACCCTAGTGTCAGCCTATCATGTTGCATTTCAAGAAAATTAGGGTTTAACATGTACAAATACGGGTTTTCACCTTCATTTTTCTCTCTCCCAAGCTCATTTTTCACATCTCTTCACAACCTCTCTTGCAGTCCTATCTTCACAAGCAAGCAATCAAGCACAAGGGTTTCACAAGAAACCTCCATTGGAGCTGTCGTTGCATGTTGTAGACCATGAAATTTTTTTTTTTGGTAAGTGTTTCCATTAAGTTCATCATTCAATATTACTCTCCCCTGATTTATTTCTCATTTGGGTTTAGCTATCATCAAAGGGGGTTAATGTAGGCAAACCCCTATTCCCTAACCCCAACATTCTCTTGGTCTTTGCATGTGTTTGTAGTTTGTACTTAGATTTTGTGAAGTAAAAAGTGTTGGAGAAGGTATAAAAATCCTACTCAAGTCACATCAAAGCATCAAACCATGGAAGGAGCAACAAGACAAGTTACAGGTCATTTTCGGGAGTTTTAGACATAGATTATTGTAGAAAAGGGAAACATGAATCGGGAACCATAAAATCAAGACCTGAATTCTTCAAAAGCATCAAGAGGAATAGGTCACCACTATTGGTGACGTTTTCCCTATCCTAAGTCTGAGAAAGGGTTTTTGCTTTTTTTGGTACCCATTTCCCCGAAACCTAGTCCGATAGATTTTCCCAATAGGAGGACTAGGTCGCCCAACTTGGCATAAGTCTCCCTTTGCTGATTTTAGACATTTTCTAGAATATTCTAGAGCCTCTCATTGACAAAATCACATTTCCAGGTGCACAATCTCTTAAATTTCCCGTTTACTTTATGTATTGCATACTTTTTAGGGCATATAGTGTAGTTAGTTTTCATTAGTTTACATTTACTTTGTTTACATTTCATAAATTAGATTAGTATCATTTTATTTTAGTTTCTAGCCACACATCACACACACATATCACAAGCTTCATCAATCATTTATTAAGGATGTGCACATTCCTAATCCATGATTAGGATGTGTCACATCCTCCAACTTTTTCAAGTTGGCTCCTAATCATCATTAGCCACTTAACCCTCTTCTAATCCCTCATCAGATATCCTAATCAACTCCCTTGGTAAACTCTCCCCATCTCCCAAGGAATTTTTAATTCTTTTTTCTCTTTTCAAGGTCCTTTTGAGGAATTTATAACTCCTCTCTCATCTACCAAGGGATATTAAATTCATTTTCTCTTTCCAATGAATATTTAATTCCTTTTATCCTTCCCATGTACCATTAAAGAGGATTTTTTAATTCCTTTGGCAACCAGTGATCTCAACCATTGATCCTTTCTCAAGAATCAATCTCCACCATCCATTTCACTCTCTTTTGCTAAATGGCTAAGATTTAGCCATTTTTTCATTCATGCAACCTCATTCACCTTTAAGAATTCTCAATCAAAATATATCACATTCATCATCTCAATCTGTCAATCCTTCAATCTCCATAGCCATCTTGCATCCAAATGAAGCTCGCATCCAAATCAAGCAAAACAAGTCATTATACTTCTGAAATCAATCTAGGAGCACACAAATAAAATGATCAACAAAGGCCAATCAACCGATCAACTTCGACAAGTTATATCAGTCTATAGTCTTTGACTTTTTTCATGTTCAACTAGGAGAATATTGAGGTGTTGTGTTTCCTTTGTATTTTCATTCGTTTTGTTTTGCATTATAGACTACGGGATTTTCACTACACACATTTTTGTCACATTCGGTGGGACCCACATCACATGTTTATCCTTTTACGTTTTCTATTGTTTGAGTTTTGCAAGTTCAAACCTTGATTAGAAAGGTGAAACTACCTTGATGAGTGAATTTTCCACTTATAGGGGTGAATTTTTTTCTCCAGATAGGCTAGATTGCCAACAGGGGTGAATTTTCTTCTCTAGACAGGCTAGATTGCACATAGGTGAGTTTTCTTTTCTAGATAGGCTAACATGCAACCTACATGGCTGAATTGTCTTTTTGGGGTGATTTTTCCTCCTTTAGGGGATAAATTGGTTTGTTCTTCAGAATAGAAGAACTTGACTGGTAAGAATGGGCGAGTTTGCAACTTACAAGGGTGAACTTGCACACTTAGAAGGGAAAATTTTCCTCATACAGAGGTGAATGTGAGATAAACTGGAGGCTTTGATATTCCATTTTCAACATTGTTTTAGTTCAATTTTTAGGTTCTAATCTGCTAGCTCATCTATTTTTGAGTTTCCTCACTTTATCCTAACAATCTATGCACCTTGTCTTCATCCACCCAAGATCGGTGATTGCAAACTACTAACACATCTTCTACAGAACAATTGATCCAAGACCTTTAGGTAGTCTATTTGTTCTTTTTCACACTAGCTAGGCACACAGCTTTAATTAAAGGGTAAATGAACTTATTTTCCATGCTTGTGAGTGGACAGTTGATGTATCCAATCCCCTTGCACCACTTGGCAATCCTAGTAGAAGAGAAATCATAGTTCACTCTAGTCAAGTCAAGTCAACCTAGGAGGTGCTAGTGTGTCTAAGATCTCTCCTTGTGCTATGTAAAAGCATAGGATCTAGCCAAAATGTCTAGTGTCTTCTTCCTTTAGCAAGACCTACCTTAGATTTCATCACCTAGGAGATGATTCCAACCACGTGTTACTGGTAGGGTATATAAAGGGGGGAGAACGAAATTTGTACCCCAATCTAGTCACATCATGTCTAGCAAACCATCGAAGCTAGGGTGATACCTAGATAAGACATGAAGAGTTTGTATGAGTTTCCATTACCTCGCTAGGGCTCTCGACTTACACTTGTGATGGGCTGGTGTTCACAGTTGTGCCTCACATACCTTGCATATATCAAGGAAGCCCAGGATAGCCTTATATAACCTACATAGAGATGTGTGTTTCAACCACAACTTGGTGTAGTGCAGGGGATACAAACCATACCCAAAATTTACTCACCACATACTCCCTTGGGTTGAGATAGGAATCCTCATGGTGGACTATGATATTCCTTGAGTGAGAGCATGAAGGTGATCCTGTGGCATCTATTGATGACCTTGTGCCATTGGAATTCTATTTATCCATCTTCATGAGAAAGGGTGCTCTAGAGAACCACCCTAATATCATGCTTTTTTTCCTCCACCCCAGTCAGTCCTTACCTTCAGAGGTGAGTTTGCCCCTTACACAGCCAAATTTTCATGTTAGTCACTTTCTTAGGTGACCCTATTTTTGCCTATTCTCTTGAACAAGCAAGTCTGTCCATCCCTTAGCCAAGTATATCAGTCCCCCATCTATCGAATTCACCCATTTTCCTATTCATAGGCAATTTTTCTCACTTGTTGAGTGAGCTTGCTTCCCTGTTTGGAAAATTTGCTCTTAATAGGGGAGATTCTGCTTTCCCCTTTTAGTCCAGTCCATTATCTTGTTGATCAAATTTTCCTTTTCCTTGTACATGAGTGAGTTCTCCACATTCTTAGGCAAGTTTTCAACCTTCTTGGGTGAATTTTCTTAGTGTAGTGGCGACCTTGGCTCTCATTCAAGTCTTTTGTCCATTCGAAACCCCATTTAGCTCCTTTTTTTTGTCTGTTTGACCTTTCACTACCCTATTCTCCATCTAACTTCTAGTTTGATCCATTTAGGTGAATCTGGTTGTCTATTGGTGGTCCTATCCTCCACATGAGTCTCTATCTAGATCCATTTAAGTGAATCCATTATTTTTGTTTGTTATCCCGTTCTCCATCTGAGGCCCCATTTGGGTCCGTTTTAGTGTCCATTTGGCCATTTTATGTCTCGTTCTCCATCTGAGTCCCTATTTGGATCCATTTAGGCATATCCATTTTTCTATTGGTGGTCCTATCCTCCATCAAGATCTGTTTAGGTGAATATATTTTTTCCATTTGCTATCCCATTCTCTGTTCGAGGCCCCGTCTAGGTCCATTTTGGTGTCCGTTTATCCATTTTCCATCCCGTTCTTCTTTTGTTTCCCCATTCAAATCCATTTAGGGGAATTGTTTATACCATTAGGAAATCTTGAAAGTCACACCTATTTGTTCTTTAGTCAGAATTTCCTATTCTTCAGTCACATCTACTTGTTCTTTAGTGGTTTTCAGCTTCTTGGGCGAGCTTGTCAACCTCTTCGATGAGTTTTCTACCTTCTTGGGAAAGTTTTCCACCTTCTTGGGAAAGTTTTTAACCTTCTTGGGTGATGTTTCTACCTTCTTTGGTTAGTTTTCTTCCAACTAGGCGAGCTTGCTGAGAGAATTCACCTATTCTCTACACCAAACAATTCTTGATTGAACTTGCAAGCTTCTTGGGTGAGTTTTAACCTTCTTGGGTGAGTTCCAAACCTTCATAGGCCAATTTCCACCTTTTTGGATGAATTTTATTTTCTAGATAGGTGAATTTTCCATTTTTGGTGAAGGTCAAAGAACATATAGGTGCACAAGGTCTTGGATATATCTCCCAAGACTCACACTCTAAATTTTTTGGTACAACCTCCATACATCATAGGTGAGCCTCTTCCAAAGGAATAAGAGGCACTTACCATCTCTCCACAAAATCATTTGTTTCCATCCCCCCTCCTACATCATGTTACCCCAAAACAACCATCCATCTTCCTCCTTCATCCTCTAAATGCATTTTGGGTCCTTATATCCCTCCATCTATGACATAGTTTAGGTTCTTATGTCCCTCCACGCACCATCAGACATCCTCCATATCCATAGTCCATTTTGGGTCCTTATATCCCAAAATCAAATCCTCCACCTTATCCTCTTCGTCACCTCATCCATCCATCACCTATCCCTATGACACACCATCCTATCCCTAGAGAACATCATAAAAATACTAACCTCATAATCCCTAATCAAGATCAACAAAGGAACCCCTCCATACATGTTATCTCACATCCTCAACCCACACATCATCATCAAAATCTTACCTCTATCACTCCATTCACATCTCCTTTGGATCATCCATTTCCTTATACCCGTCCCATTTCTACTAAAAGAACTTTGGATGCCAAAGTAAAATTGCATAAATCCAAACATCCACATGAATCTAAAGCTCCTTGTGCCCCCTTGAAAATAAATGTTGAATAAAATAAAAATCAAATCCAAAGGCCAAATCAAACCTATAGGCTACAAAGGAAAGAAAATATCAAAAACATGTGGATCCCAAAGACAAAAGCTGCCATGACTTCAAATTCAAAATTCTTAACAACAACCAAAGTTGCTAATCCAACAGATAATCATTCACATACTCCATCTCTTACATCTATTTTGGGTCCCTATGCCCCAAAATTCACTACCCCAACTCCTCCATTGTCCCCACACTCCCCATCCAGGCATCCCTCTATTCTTTCACATCCACCACCACATGTGCCGATGTTGGTTCTGAACACATTCCCCCATCACACATCCAATCCATCATTCCATCCATGCACTTTCCAATATCCCATCCATTATCCCACATATCTACCCTAGCAAATCCCTTTAATCTATCCATTCTAATAAGGTTGTACCAACATCTGAATAGTCACTTCAAACATGGGCTCTTATTACCTCATATGGAACTTAATGCTTGAGTCCTTCATCCATCTCATTTTCAACTATCTTCTAAATCCATATACCCATATCCCTATCCTTATCCATCTCCATCCGCATTTCTATCCAACAAGTCCAAAAAGCCCAAAAAGTCAAAAATTCAAAAAAATAGTAAAGAGAAATAATTTGTCCAATGGTGAAAACTTGGATAACAAGCACCTTGGATAAATACCATTATAAAAACCTAGAAAACAGGCATCATGTGTAAATCGCCCATCCAGTTTACTTCCACACTTGGGGGAAACTTCCATCTGCGTATCCCCTTCCTCCATCTCCTATGTCCACCAATCTTCCACATCCTACCCATCATATCCCATTTGTATCTAGTCCCTCCATGTTCCTTGAGATCTTGATCAAGATAGGGGCACATATATATACATCCTTTGGATATCTCTTGGCATACATTCCCCTCATCCATATGCTACCACATTCCTTATCATCATACATCCTCCTTCCTTATCCATGCATCCTATCCACCTCTTGTTGGATGTTGTGGTTGTGTTCCTGATATGTGGTTGTCATTGATGTAAACACTATTAGCATTGATGATGCTTAAGGTTGTATATGTTGAGGATACTGAGAAAATTGTAAAAATATTATTACTGGTAGCCAGTGAGGTTGAGAAGGTTAGAATTTTGGAAAGTCTTGTATATTAAAAATCTAAAGGTGCGATTCAAAGGGTTTGTTGCTGCAGCTTTCTATTATGTTGTCCAAACTTTTCAAAGGTTCTCATCAAGATTTGTGGAAGTTATGAAGATCTGTGCTCCTATAGTTATTCAGTTTCTATAGATGGTGTTCTTGGGTGAAGTGGATGAAATTTTGGTAATTTCATGTGTTGTGCATGTACCTATGACATTCATGGATGAGTCTAGATCATGCTCTATCCTTGTTGTACATTCACATTGATCAGAGTGTTCATGATCAAAGATTTTTCCTATGTGTGCTTGATTTTTCATGTTCTTGGCTGACATGATGATGTCAGCATGTTGTAGATCCATGAGTAACAAAAATTTATTGTTTGGCATGTTTGAAGGTGATTTTTTGGGTCCTCACTATGTTGTGATTGAATTGTGTTGGTGCACATTGAAATTTATTCGTGTATTGAGGCCGACAGTTGTAATTTATTCTTTATTTGTGGTCAACTAAATAGTTGATGTAAATCCATGTAGTAGATATATATGTGTTTGTTTTCCTCATTTAGAGGAAATCCTTAGTGTGTACAAGTGATTTACATGTGTGAATAAAGGTCAGATCATTCAGAGCAGAGTGTGGAGGAGATTGAGTAGAGTGTGGAAGATTTGGTAGAATTTTTTGTGCACCTAACTAGAACTGTAATCAGGCTTTTATAGCGGATATTTTCTCAGTTCAACTTCATCAGATGGATTTAATCTGATTATTTAATGTAAGGTAGTGAGCCTTCCCTTTGAGTAGCGTTCTCTAGGCAGTACACCTTAATGCAAGTGCATTCCCTTTTATTCTTCATTATACTTCTAACAGGGTATAATCTTATGGACTAACATCCACCATGGTTTTTCCCCTAATAGGGTTTCCACATATAAAATCTTGGTGTTCATGTGTCTTTGGTGTGTTATTATTTTGTGCTTGCACTTTTATTTATTAGATCTTAGATCTAAGGTTTATTAATGTTGCATAATTTTGATTTTGGTAACAACTAATTCACCCCCCCTCTCAGTTATCTATCCTTGTTTTGTGAACAATTAGTATCATAGATAGTTCCTCTAAAGGAGCCTAATAGCTTGAGGTGATTTGAGATGGCATCATACAAGAAAGATAGTCCTAGATTCGATGGTACAAACTAGTCTCTATGGAAAGTCAGAATGGAGTGCCATTTGAAGTGCATTGGAGAACCTTTCTCGAAGATGACACAAAGTGAATATATTATTCCTCAGAATGGTTCATCCTCTGAAGATGATATCAAGCAAGAAGAAGCTAATACCAGGGTAGTAGAAGCATTGTTGAGTGCTTTGAAAATTTTGGAGATGATAAATGTTTTAGGATTGAATACTGCATACCAGATCTAGAAAAAGTTGGAAAAATTGTATGAAGGAGATGTGATAGTGAAGAGTGCTAAGCTACAAAGTCTAAAAGGCAAGTGGAAAGACTTAAAGATGAGTGAAGATGAGAATATCCTCTCTTTTTCTCAAAAGGTAAATGAACTGGTGATGAACATTAGATGTGTTGATGAAACCTTGGATGATGAAGAAGTTCTGGCTAAGATACTTAGATCTATGCCTCCATCCTACAAAACAAGAGCTCATGTTATCGATGAACTCAAGATAGTGAAAAATATTGCAAAAGACATGCTGATTGGAGAACTTACTATCTTTGAGTTAAGTGAATTTGGTGAATCTTCTGCTACAAATGAATCTGCATTCAAAGCTACAGTATCTGGAAAAATCCAACATAGATACAATCTGGGTGAGAGTTCCAAACGGGCATTCAAATATGAAGATGAGATGAAAAATATTGAAGATGAAGACAGAGAACTAGAAGAACCCGAAACATTAATTGTGAAAAGAGAATCCAGAGGTCATGGTAAGTTCAAAGGAAAGTTACCTATTAAATGTATTTCTTGCAGTAAAATAGGTCATTTTTCATCTAGATGTCCTGAAAGAGTTTCTAAGTACAAACCTGAGAAGACTAAATTTCAAAGGAAATTTTAGTATGCTGAAGAAGGTGTAACTAATGAATAATCTGATAAAGAAATCAAAAATGAAGATGAATGGGTATCTATTGCTATCAAAGAAAATGGTCAGGTGTCCACCGAATCTACTAGCAATGTGAATGCTAAGAAAGATCTTGCAGAAAAAGATGAAGAAAAGAATGAGTGGGTAATTGATAGCGGATGCTCACATCATATGACTGGTGATAAAAACAAGTTTGTAAGCTTGGAAGACTATGATGGTGGTGTTGTAAGATTTGGAGACAACACTTTTGGTGTGATTCATGGCAAATACACTATTTCTTTTGGTGGTAAGAATAATAATGATGATGTTCTTTATGTAGAGGGCTTAAAGCATAACTTGCTAAGTGTTGGATAGATGGTAGACAAGGGCTACAAAATTCAATTCAAGAATGGTAACTGCAGAATAAGGGGAATTTTTTGAAATATGATTGCTTCAGGTACAAAGACAAAAGGTAATATCTTTCATTTAAGCATTGCTAGTGAAACTTGTTTAATTGCTCATATTTATGTAAGCTAGTTATGGAATATGAGGTTGTGTCATGTGAAATTTTATAACATTGTCAAGATAATCACTACTCAAGTAGTCAAAGATCTTCCTAAACTAGTAAATTCTAGTGACACTATGTGCAAGGAATGTTAGATGGGAAAGGAGACAAGAAATTATTTTTGGAGAAAACAGTATAGCTCTAATGGAGTGTTGGATTTGATACATACTGATCTATGTGGTCCATCCAGAATCTGAAGTCTACAAGGTGAAAGGTATTTTATGTTGCTAATTGATGATTATTCTAGAATGATATGGGTTTCTTTCTTAAGAGAAAAAAATGAAGCATTAGAAAATTTCAAAAGTTTCAAAGTTATGGCAGAGAATGAGATAGGTTAGAAGATCAAATGTCGAAGATCAGACAGAGGTGGTGAATTCTCTTTTCGGGAATTCAATTCTTTATGTGAATAGCATGGAATCCAAAGACAGTTATCTGCTCCATGGACACCTCAACAAAATGGAGTTGTTGAAAGAAAGAACATAACCTTTCTAGACACTGGTAGAACCATGATGCTGGAAGAAAATGTTCCTCATGTGTACTAGAGAGAAGTTGTAAGTACTGTTGTGTATACCATTAATAGGGTGTATGTCATTAGTAATTTTGGTAAGACACCTTTTGAGCTATGGGTTGGTTATAAGCCTATTGTCAAGTATTTAAAAAAAAATCGAAGCAAGTGTTAGATCAAGAGAGATGATGATATAGGAAATTTTGATGCTAGAAGTGATGAAGGAATATTTTTGGGTTACTCTACTAAAAGTAAAGCTTACGGGTGCTTTAATAAGAGATTAAAGAAAATGGTTGAAAGTGAAAACGTCAAATTTGATGAAAATATTGTTAGACCATCTAGATATAGTGGATATGATTCAGATGATAACACTACCAATGATGTTCAAACACAAAATCAACTTTAGATTGTTCCGGTGAACCAAGGGAATCAAGAGGTAGAAACTAGAAGAAGTACAAAAGAAAGAACACAAGAACAAGAAGCCAAATAAAATCCTATAACTCCCAAGTATGTGAGGAAAAATCATTCTAATAGTCAAATCATAGGAGATAAGAGAAAAGGTGTGCAAACTAGAAGAAGAATTTTGGAAGAATATTGTCTAATTTCGGAAGCTGAGCCTAGCAATATCATTGAAGCATGCAAGGATGAACATTGGATGAAAGCCATAAAATAAGAACTAATACAAATAGAGAAGAATGATACATGGGATCTTGTTCCTAGACCTTAGAACAAAAATGTGATTGGAACCAAGTGGGTGTTCTGGAATAAGCTAAATGAGCAAGGTGAAGTGGTCAGAAATAAAGAAAGACTAGTTTGCAAAGGGTACTCATAGGTGGAAGGTATTGATTTTGAAGAAAAAATTTCCCCTTTTGCTATAATTGAAGCAGTTAAGACTATTTCTTGCTTATGCTACTTTCAAGAATTACAAAGTCTATTAGATGGATGTAAAGTTAGCATTTTTGAATGGTGATCTAGAAGAGGAAGTCTATATTGAACAACTAGATGGATTTCAACTAACTAAAAAATAAAATATGGTATGTCGATTGAAGAAAGCTATATATTGACTTAAGCAAGCTCCTAGAGCTTGGTATGCTAGATTAGATAAATATTTTCTGAAACTCGGATTCAATAAAGGTACCGCTAACAACAATCTATATTTCAAGTTGGATCAGAACAAAGAATTGATCCTTGAAGTCTTTGTTGATGATATTATTTTTGAAGGTGATGATGAATTATGTATGAAGTTTGTTGATGACATGAAAAGTGAATTTGAAATGTCAATGATAGGAGAGCTGAATTTTTTTTTAGGGTTGCAAATAACATAGTTAGATGATGGAATTTTCTTATCTCAGTCTAAGTATGTGAAAGAGTTACTAAAAACGTTTGACATGTAAGATTCAAAGCCAGCTGGTACACCTATGATAACCAGATGCAAACTTACACAAAATGATGACTCTTCTAAAGAAAATCAGACAAGATACAGGTCAATGATTGGTGGATTACTCTATTTGACTCAGATTAGGCCAGATATAATGAATGTTGTATGCATGGTTGCTATATTTTGAGTTGATCCTAAAGAGTCTCATGTGACTGATATGAAAAGAATTTTGAGATACCTAAAAGGGACAATTGATCTTTGTCTTTGGTATCCTAAGGATGATTATCTTATTCTAAGTGATTTCGCTGATGTTGATTTGGCATGAGATGTGGATGACATGAAGAGTACTAGTGGCAGTGCATTCTTCCTAGGGAAGAAGTTGGTATCTTGGCTAAGCAAAAAGAAGAACTCAATTTCATTGTCTACTACTGAGGTAGAATATATTGTTGCTGCAAATAGTTGTAGACAAGTATTGTGGATAAAGAAACTTTTGAGAGATGTGAGAATTGAGTATGAAGAACCCATTGCCATATTTTGTGATAATTTGAGTTCCAATAATATTTCCAAGAATCTAGTGTTGCATTCAAAGACAAAGCATATATCCATCAAGTATCACTTTTGAGAGATAAAGTGAGTGACAAAGAAGTTAGATTGGAGTACATACCTACCAAAGAAAAAATTGTAGATATCTTTACCAATTCGTTGCCTAAGGATAATTTTGAGTACCTTAGAGGCAAGTTATGGGTGATTTTCCCTCTTGATCGGAACTAAGATGTAGGTATTAACATTAGTCTATGAAATCATAGCTATATCCTATTCCAGATTGATGTTGTGGTGGCTGCTACTCAGTAGAAGTAGTCATATGATTCAAATTTTTGATTAGAGCATGTGTACCTTTGATATTGATGTCAAAGGGGGAGAAAAATAATGTGAAAAATGTGGGAGAGAAGAGTAATGAAGAGTGCACAATCTCAAGGGGGAGATTTTTGGAGAAGAGTTAGTTGGGTTGATGGTATTATTTTTCACATCATGTGTTCCCATCAATTCTAGAGGGGGAGATTGTTGGATGTTTTGGTTATTTTTTTTATATTTGGTTGTCATTGATGTCTACACTATTAGCGTTGATGATGCTTAAGGCTGTATATGTCAAGGATATTGAGAAAATTGTAAAAGTAATATTACTAGTAGCCAGTGAAGCTGAGAAGGTTAGAATGTTGAAGATCTGAAGATGTTCTTCAAAGGGTTTTTTGTTGAAGCTTTCTAGTATATTTTTTGAAAGTTTTAGAGGTTCGCATCAAGATTTGTGGAAGTTATGAAGATCTGTGTTCCTATAGTTGTTCAGTTTCTATAGATGGTGTTCTTGGTTGAAGTGGATGAAATTGTTGAAATTTCATGTGTTTCCCATGTACATGTGATGTCCATGGATGAGTCTAGATCATGATCTATCTTTCCTTTATGTTCACATTGATCATATTGTTCATGATCTGAGATTTTTATGATGTGTGCTTAAGTTTTCATGTTCTTGGCTGACATTATGATGTTAGCGTGTTGTGGATCAATGAGGATTAATATTTTCTTGTTTGGCATGTCTGAAGGTGCTTGTTTGGGTCCTCACTATGTTGTTACTAACTTGTGTTGGTGTGCATTGAAATTTATTCATGTATTGAGGCCGATAATTGTAATTTATTCTTTATTTGTGGTCGACTGAATAGTTGATGTAAATTTGTGTAGCGGATATATATGTGTGTTTTTTTTCCTCATTTAGAGGTAATGCTCAATGTGTACAAGTGATGTACATGTGTGAATAAAGGTCAGATAATTTAGAGAAAAGTGTGAAGGATATTGAGCAGAGTTTGTAGAAGTTTTTGTGTGCTTAACTGGAACTGTAATCAGGATTTTGTAGAGGCTATTTTCTTAATTCAACTTCATTAGATGGATTTAATCTGATTATTTTATGTAAGGAAGTGAGCCTTTTCTTTGAGTAGTGTGCTCTAGGCAGTGCACTTGAATGCAAGTGCATTCCCTTTTATTATTCATTATACTTCTAACAGGGTATAATCTTATGGAATAACATCCACCATGGTTTTTCCCCTAACAGGCTTTCCACATATAAAATCTTGGTGTTCAGGTGTCTCTGATGTGTTATTAATTTGTGCTTGCACCATTATTTATTGGATCGAAGATCTAAGGTTGATTAATGTTGCATAAGTTTGATTTTGGTAACAACTGATTCACCCCCCTCTCAGTTGTCTATCCATGTTTTTCCAACACCTCTATCTATTTTCTATTTTCCACCCATCCTTCTACAATACATCTCCATTCCTTATCTACCCCTCCTACTAGTTTCCATCCCTCTTGCCTTGTCAAACATGACCTATCTAGAGTGGGGCATCTTTGTCTTTATCACATAGTCCTTGGTGGCATCATCCATCCAGGAAATCCCTTCCATCTCCCCTATCTTTATCTTCCTATTCATCTTCCAAAATACTTATCCCTTTATCCATCCATCCTTGCATCTTTCTATCTCCTAATCTTTATCAATCCCTCTATTTATCTATATTTTCCTTCTATCTCATTGGTATCTGGATATAGGCTACCCCCATGCAATCTAATGCAATTCATCTCACTATCATCATTCCTATCTATTTCTCACATCTTTCTAATATCCAATCACTCTTCATCACTCATTTATCCATCGTTTCATTCTACTAATTCATCTTTCAATGATTTGGATAACTATCCCATCCCTGAGCTTCACATAATCCATATATTATGCATTTCCATCATCCTATCCACTAGGTCTATCTTGTCTCATCATATCAGATCTATAATTGTATCTTTTTATCATCATCATCTCATCATCCCTTTTCCATTGTCTATCTTTGGCCTTGTTTCAAACTATGTTTCCCCTACATTTTCATGTAAGCGAGGTTGATCGTTTTATCCACCCCCAGGGAAATTTTCCATCTAGTCTTTGTTCGTCATGGTCTCCATGGTCAGTTGTTGGTCTCTTGTTGAACTACAAGGGCACTACACTTTCACATAGGAAAGACTGATCTTTGATCAACTCCTGAGCCCCTAGGTTTTTAGAGTGTGTATGTCTTGTGCCCTGTCATCTTTTCATGTCATCAAGTACATCCCTATCCTAGTTGAGACATGTAAAAAAAGGACATTATCATCATGAGGTTCAATTGGTTGCAGATATCCTATATCATGTCGATCCTCTAGTTTAATTTCCATCTTTGGTATCAATAGGATGCATCCTTCCTAATAGACCACCTCAATCCCATCCACCCTTTCAATCCTGTGGCAAATGAAATTTGAAATTGATTGTGATATTTTTATGCTTTTGACATTTTTTTATCATTTAAGCTCCCTATTATACCTTTTCAACATCACCATGATCCATCATATCATGGTGTGCTTTGACTAGAAAACATAGGTGTGTACCTTGATCTTTTTGTCTTCTTTGTGTCTTTCTAGTAGCTGCATAGGACCCACCAAGATCCCTATGGTCTTGTTTTATGTTGGGGAATCCTTTTTGTTTTTTGTTATCCCAACATCAAGCCCAACCAAAGCCCCTATGACTTTGGGATGTTGGACTAACCTTTCTTTGTTGTGTTAGTCCTATGCATGTAATACAAGGTCACCCTGGTTCCTCATACCCTGGTGCATAGTATCTCATGCAATATCAACATAAGTGCTCATTACATGGCAAAATAATGTGTCACAAATAAATTTCTTGATTTGGTTACTATCCATTCACCCTAAACCTTTCATCCTTCATTACTCTCCCTCATCTATCTATCCTATCTATTTTTGTCCTCCCACTTTATTTATCCTCATCATATCATCATCTTTTCAATCTCATTAGCCTAATATAGATATGTTAGTCTAATAATATTTTCATCCATCGTTCTCATCATATCATCATCTTTTCAATCTGCTTAGGATAATAGAGACTTGTAATTCTAGGCCTCTTTTCCTCCATCATCTTCATTCATTTCAACAATGTCACATCTCAATCCAATCCCAATCCATTCAATCTAGCACAAATCATCTAATCGCATCCTTGATTTTGTTCCCATCTTTTCTACAAGCCTTGATCCAATCATCCTCATCATCATCATTTAAATGTATCCTTCCCTATCCTGTTATGTTATTTTGGGATGTGTCCTTCCCTCATAAAAAACACTCTCATCATCATCATCATTGGGATGTATCCTTCCCTACCCTATTATGTTGTTTTGGGATATGTTCTTCCCTCATCAAAAACACTCTCAGCATCATTATTGGGATGTATGCTTCCCTATCCTTGTGTTGTTTTGGGATGTGTCCTTCCCTCATCAAAAACACTATCATAATTATCATTAAGATGTATCCTTCCCTATCCTTGTGTTTTTTCAGGGCATATCATTCCCTCATCAACAACAAATCCTCCATCATCAATCCATTTTTTCTTGTAGCTTGATTGGGGCACCATCATATTTCTCCTTGAACCCATTTGAACTTGTTGTTATCTCTTCATCTTACCATCATCTCTTCTATTTATCATCTCCTATCATCTTCCCCATCTAACCTTGCATCATCTCATCCATTTTGAGATCACACCCATGTTCTCTTAAACCCACATGTCCTCTCGAGGGGACATCCTCAATCCCTATTCTTCATCTTCGCTCCTAGCATATTTCCTCCTAGTCACTCCTTTGAAAAACTAGGGCATCTTCCCTAATATAACCATCTTCTTCCTGGTGCTATCTTTTAATCTTTTTTGAAATGATGCTACTTCATAACACTATATCAAAGAGGGGAAAAATGTAGACACCTAAATTTGACCACTTATATCTAGTCAAATTTATCCCTTTTTAGCGTGACCATGATTGTTGATGGTTTAGCCTATTCCTGACCCTCGTAGGCTAGAACAGATGGTTAGGGGGTCTTATTTGGTAGTATTTGATATGGCTTCACCTCCAGTGATCAGTGAGAGTTCAGGTTTGAGCTTTGTTAGACTCCGTTTGAGACACTTACTATTTATAGTAAGTGACTATTTCAAGACAATTAGGGTTACTATCTATAGTAGGACACCTGAATAGGCTTCTTTTGCAGTGTCAATCCCTTACACCATTGGTTTGATCAGATAATAAAGGATTTACTATTTATAGTAAGTCAATGGTTGATAGAGAAGGACCCTTAGTATTTTTAGTAAGGTAGTTGGATGCACAGTGGACATGATGGTTAACTCCTAGGTTTAGATGGAGTCAAGAAATAATGATTATTTATGGAGTTATGTTATTTTAATTATCAATACAGTGATTAATTTATTAATAATGTGCAATTATAATGTCTTACAATTACTTTATGTGCAATGGGGCCACGACCCTCATTTAAGTGATTTAAAAGTTCTTTAATTAATTTTGACTTGGAGGTTGAATATTAAATTATTTAATAAAGTCAATGTGCACTCAAGTTATATTTTTTTAAATGATATTAAAGTGCATTTATGATCTTTGGATTTGAGTGCCCTCTTATGGAGATATATTATAAAGTCTTATTAAAACCCTAAAAGTGGATTTCAAAAGGGGATTAAAGGCTCTTAAGAGTTGAGAGGATAAGTAAAAGCTTCTAAAAAGAAAAATCAAACTCATTATGAAATGATCATTTGTCTTTTCTTTCTGAGTTTTTTGGGTTTTGTGCTAGAGGCCAAGGGTTTCAGACAAAAATACATTGGAGAATGAAAAATGTTCAGTGTGGAAGCAATTTTGAGGTTGTGAGAGATCAACCGAATTATTGTGGGTGTAGAGCTTCATCCAGAAGTTCTAATTATGCTCAAAAGAGAAGGAATTACATCTAAGGGTTGAAGATTATTGAAGAATAATTGGTTGCAAACCTAGAGATTCCTTCTTGGCATCCATTCTACAATAAATTTCAACAATTTAATAGGTGCTACAGTAACACGTGAACAATGTTTTCTATAGTACTAGTGCATATCATTAGTGAGAATCTACAGGAAACATGAGGGTTTGAAGAGAAATCACCCAGCCATTGTGAAATCAAGTATTTGAGTCCATTTATTTCCTGTTGATGATATCTTCCCTCAGGATGTAGCTTTGAAGGTAGTCATAATTTCATTCTTTTTTGGTTGTATTTCTATCAGCAGCATGATGTGGGAGTACAAAGACAAACGCCTAAGTTAAAAGGCTCTAATCACTTCCATTCTTAGGGTTCAAGGTTCCTTGGTGGGTTGCAGCCATTATTATGGTGGAGAATAATTAGTTTGTAGCTGTCACAACACTTTAGCGACATTACTTATTGTTAACAATTTCCCAAAATTTCTTATAAATAAAGGGCTTGCATTTCTGGTATGCTAAAATCAATATTAAGCATTGTAGAGGTACTCTTATCAAGAAAAAGATCATTTGTAATCAGTCCATTAAATATAAGTATTTCAGTTTGAATAAGAAGGTTGAAACTAAGTTTTCATACCATATGTTTGATGTAATTCCTTTGTTGTAAATGCATGGTCTCAGTCCTGAGCTTGTAGGCAAAGTGTTTGTAAAAATATCTTATTGTTGTAGATGATCATTTATATGGAAGTTGCATGCTAAATTTTTGTCAAAATTCCTAGCTATTGTAGATGTACATTTTTAGTCCATTATATGTATGAAAAGGTCAAAAACAATTAGCATATCATTTCTATGACATTGCTAATCAATCTTGCATATTTAGAAATATTCAAAACACCAATTGCAACATACAAACTTATAGCAAGACAAACAAAAATTCATATTAGCAAGTTCAGACATTGTTTGCAAACAGTTCGACAAAATTTGCAATGCAGAAAGTGAAGTGTTTTGAGTCAAATTAGGTTAGGCTCATTACAATGGTATAAGAGGCAGTTTCTTGCCAACCTATTAGGTAAGTTTCAACTACAGTTTAGAAGGTTCAGTTGAACAACATGGCTATTTCCTAGAAGCAGTGGGACAAGAATATGAAAAAGCTTAAGCAAAGCTTGAAAGAGTTTGAAGAAATAAATAAATTTCTTTCAGACCCTACAACCTTAGATAAAGTAGTAAGGTATATGGCATCCATATTCAAGTCTACATCATAGAACAAAGCGAAGAAGGAACAAGAGGTCACTATAGTATCTAGAAGCCTCTACGATGAATTCTCAATAGTTAATGACCAACATATAGTTGATCCTTTGGAGAGAAAAATCTAGACTTTAGAAGATGAAGTGTACGGGGATATGACTTCTACAACACCTTCTGATACATCATAAGAGATACATAGCAGCAATACCTTAGATGTTGATGTGTGCACAGGTGACAACACACATGATGTTGTTGATTATGAGGGAAGTGATGTTGATTCATCGTCATGCTATAGTTAGGATTTGGATGGAGAGAAAGAGGTGGTTCAGAAGATGGAACATGAGATGTACGGATCTGATCAATTTGGAGGTATTGTTCAGTTTGTGAACAATGCTTTGTTTGAGGTGGACACTACTATGGCCTATGATAATCCATTTTTTGAGCTGGATGTTGATCACACTCTAGACCCTTGTCTTGAGTTGAGTAATGATAGAGATTTTTGGAGTCCTCCTAGTGCACCGAGATGTCAGATGCAACTCATAGAGGAATTTGTTGATGTGTACATGGTGTAGAGCACATACGGTTTCACATTTGATCCACATGTACATGACTTGTTTTAGGTACATAGTTCTGATATGCACGTGCTCGATATGTTGGGTGATAACATATCTCAGGTAGTTATAGGGAGCAAGTGTTGCCAATAGTTTGACTTGCTTCCTTATGAGTTTATCTCTCCTATGACAGATGGTATTGAGGTTGACCGGGTATAGCATGATGATCCAGCCTCTTTCCAGGGAGTAGATGGCATTCATATTGGAGATTGCGTGTTTGGTAGATCTTCTACCTTGTTCTCTTATGATGATTATTATTTGATTCAGGACTTGGAGAATTGTTGTGTTTTGGAGATACAAGGTATCAGAGTGGCACAATGGGAGGTGATAGGTATTGGCTTGCCAATAGTGTGGTTGCATCAGATTCACCATCATAGTTTTGGGATTGAGATGATTCAGTAGGTTGTGCTAGTGTTGGTGTTATAGAGGTTGTTTCTTGATTGCAAGGAAATTACATAGATCTACCCTTGGGATCTAGGTGGAATTTTTTTTTACTTTTCTCTTCAAATTTCTTAGGGACAAGCAATTTCTAGGAGGAAAAACTATAATGTCCCCTTTTTAGTGTGACCATGACTGTTGATGGTTTAGCCTATTCCTAACCCTCATAGGCTAGAGAATATGGTTAGGAGGTCTTATTTGGCAGTATTTGGTATGGCTTCGCCTCCAATGATCAGTGAGAGTTTAGGTTTGACCTTCATTGGACTCTATTTGGCACACTTACTATTTATAGTAAGTGACTATTTCAAGACAATTAGGCTTACTATCTATAGCAGGGCACCTAAACAGGCTTCTTTTGCAGTGTTGATCCCTTACACCATTGGTTTGATCAGATAATGAGGGATTTACTATTTATAGTAAGTCAGTGGTTGATAGAGAAGAACCCTTACTATTTTTAGTAAGGCAGTTGGATGCACAATGGACATGATGGTTAACTCCCAAGTTCAAACGGAATCAAGAAATAATGATTATTTATGGATTAATGTTATTTTAACTATTAATAAAGTGATTACTTTATTAATAAAGTGCAATTATAATGTTTTAAAATCACTTTATGTGCAATGGGGCCATGAACCTCATTTAAGTGATTTAAAAGTGCATTAATTAATTTTGACTTGGAAGTTGAAAATTAAATTATTTAATAAAGTCAATGTGCACTCAAGTTATATTATTTTAAATGATATTAGAGTGCATTTAAGATCTTTAAATTTGAGCACCCTCTTATGGAGATATATTATAAAGTTTTATTAAAACCCTAAAAGTGGATTTCAAAAGGGGATTAAAGGCACTTAAGAGTTGAGAGGATATAAAAGCTTCAAAAAATCAAAATCAAGCTCATTATGAAATGATCATTTCACTTTGCTTTGTGAGAATCTTGGGTTTTGTGCTAGAGGCCAAGGGTTTCAACCAAAATTGTATTGGAGAACGAAAACTCTTTAGTGTGGAAGCAATTTTGAGGTTGTGAGAGATCAAATGAATTATTGCAGGTGGAGAGCTTCATCTAGAAGTTCTAATTGTGCTCAAAAGAGAAGGAATTTCATCTAGGGGTTGAAGATTATTGAAGAATAATTGGTTGAAAACCTGGAGATTCATTCTCGGCATCCATTCTACAACAGACTTCAACCATTTAATAGGTGCTACAGTAACACATGAACAGTGTTTGCTACAGTACTAGTGCATATCATTAGTGATAATCTACAAGAAACACAAGGGTTTGAAGAGAAATCACCCAACGATTATGAAATGATGTATTTGAGTCCATTTATTTGTTTTCAGTGATATCTTCTCTTAGCACATGGCTTTGAAGGTAGCCATAACTTCATTCTTTGTTGGTTGTATTGCTATCAACAATCGGACATGGGAGTAAGGAGGAAAATGCCTAAGTTACAAGGCTCTAAGCACTTGCATTCTTGGGGTTCAAGGTTCCTTGGTGGGTTGCAGCCATTATTATGGTGGAGACTAATTATTTTGCAGCTGACACAACACTTTACCAACATTATTTATTGTTAAAAATTTCCCAAAATTCCCTATAAATAAAGGGCTTGGATTTGCAAGTATGCTAAAATCAATATTAAGCATTGAAGAGGTACTCTTATCAGGAAAATATCATTTCTAATCAGTCCATTACATATCAGTATTTCAGTTTGAATAAGAAGGTTGAAACTAAGTTTGCATGACATATGTTTGATGTAATGCCTTTGTTGTAATTGAATGGTCTCAGTCTTGAGCTTGTAGGCAAAGTGTTTGTAGAAATGTCTTATTGTTGTAGATGATAATCTATATGGAAGTTGCATGCTAAATGTTTGTCAAAATTCCTAGTTATTGTATATTCACATTTTCAGTCCATTATATGTATGAAAAGGTCAAAAACAATTAGCATATCATTTCTATGACATTATTAATCAATATTGCATCTTTAGAAACATTCAAAACACCAATTTCAGCATACAAACTTATAACAAGACAAACACAAATTCATATCAGCAAGTTCAGACATTGTTTGCAAACAGTTCGACAAAATTCCCATGGCAGCAAATGAAGTGTTTTGAGTTAGATTGGGTTAGTCTCATTACAATCCCCCTACCCACATCAATTAAATAATGTTTCCATTATTTAATTAATACCCCTAAAGTCCTCTAAATACTTAAGGTATTTAATTAAATAATTAAATATCTTACCCTTAATGCCTTTCTTCCAAAGAATTAAATAAATAATCCACTTTCTTAATTCCTTTGATATCCCATCCATCCTAATCAACTCCTAACCTTAATCCCCCTTGCTTAATCTTTTATTAAGGATGTGCACATTCCTAATCCATGATTAGGATGTGTCACATCCTGCAACTTTTGCAACTTGGATCCTAATCATCATTAGCCACCTAACCCTCTTCTAATCATTCATCAACAGGCCTAATCAACTCCCTTGGTGAACTCTCCCCATCTCCTGAGGAATTTTTAATTCCCTTTTCTATTTTCAAGGCCCTTTTGAGGAATTTTTAATTCCTCTCTCATCTACCAAGGAATATTGAATTCCTTTTCTCTTTCCAAGGAATATTTAATTCCTTTTATCCTTCCCATGAACCATTAAAAATGAATTTTTAATTCCTTTGGTCAACTGTTGATCTCAACCATTGATCCTTTCTCAAGAATCAATCTCCAACATGCATTTCACTCTCTTTTTGCTAAATGGCTAACACTTATCCATTTTTTCATTCATGCACTCTCATTCACAATCTATCAGAATCATCCAAAATTTCCTCTCTATCACACTACCATCTCACACTCAATCCTTAATCCTTGCATCCAAATCAAGCTACAACAAGTCATTATGCTTCCGAAATCGATCTAGGAGAACACAAATTGAAAGATCAACAAGGCCAATCAACCAATCAACATGGACATGGTATATCACTCTTTTCTCTTTCAATTTATTCAAGTTCAACTAGGCCAATCTTGAGGCATTGTTTGTTTTTTTCCTTGGTTTAATTTCATTTCATTTTTCATTCTAGACTAGGAAAATATCTGTGTTGAAGTTTTCTTGAGACATTGAGTATCAAATTATCTTATGCCCTTACTTCCCTAGTGTATATGGTTATGAATAGTTGGATTGTGGCTATATTAACTCTTAATTAAGTCATATTATCATTAGTATATTTTTAATTAGTTTTTGAGATCAGCCTAAGACTTATATAAGGCTATCTAGGTCAGCCTAGGTGATATCCTAGGCATGAATAGGTATATATAGGAGATTGTGAGTCTTATTTGATCAACATGTTGAATATTGTGTTCTCATTGAAGAATATTGGAGGTATCCCCCTCAAAGTGGCATATTATTATCAATTATTTGCAGAATATTTCATATTATATTCTATTGTGAATATTATTTCATTAGAAGTGGTATCAGAGCATGATCTTGGCTTCATAGAGGCAAGGTTTTTTCTAAATATTGAAGGCAATTTTGGGAAGAGCATATCTTTCATATTTTAGCAAATTTTTTTCTGATTTTTAAAGGGTTTTTGAAGAACATATTAGAAAGGATACAATACAGATTTTAGAGAAATTTGAGAAGAATTGAGTGAACTATTACAAAATTAGGGTTTCTACACAATTTATTTGGAATTTGTATATCGCTCAAATCCTGTTGAATTGGAGCTTGATTTTTAGTGGGTTTTAGGATATATACTAGAAGAGCTGATAGGCCAAAATTTGGAGAAATTTAATCACAAATTAGCAAGTTATTAAAACCTTAGGGTTTCCACATATATCACTCTCAAGGCTGCAAATATTCTTATTTCTTAGAGATTTTTCTAGGTAAGGGGTATTTTGGCCCTAGTGCATTATAGTAAAAATTTAATAGAATTTAAATCTCATTTGTGTGATATATTTCAAAATTATTGGCTTCTATCATGTCAGGGCCTACAACAGGGGTCAAAAAAATGTTGTCACATCGGGGAAGACTCCTGATAAGGATGGGGTAACAAAAAAGGATATTAATCCCAATGAGGAAATAAGTAAGTTCAAGGAATAAATTTACTCAATGAAGATGGATATGTGTGACCTAAGAGGAGATATATTGTACATACAAAGCATGTTAAGCACCTTTACGAATGAACCAAGAAAGGAGGTCTCAATCAACCAAGAAGAAGAAGAAGAAGAAGAACCAATATGATAGTAAACCATTGCATAATAAATAATTCTCACAATAAAGTAGTGAAACAACAAATGAGAAATGGGACACACGATATGTTGAGTGGAAAACCCTCATAGGGTAGAAAAACCACTCCTAAATTGATGCCTTTCAGGCTCTTATTTGAAAACCATTGTCGACAATGCCTTATAGGCTAATTTATGAGCACCAACTCAAGGAGCACCAACCCCTCATTTTGAAACACCAATTTCAAAGTGCACCAACCCCTTTTTAGTTTACAAAAATACAATAACACAGAGGAAATCTTTGTTTTCCTTTTTATCACTCTAGCCTCTCAAAATGAATACCTCTAATATCCTCAAGGTTCTTAAAGATGAACATTCAAAATACTAAACATATTCACATATCAAGACTTTCATACTGCATTTTGTATCAGATTTACAATATTAGAGTACTCACTAAAATGTCTCTCATAATAGACAATAAAAATGTTGTTTTCAATCTCTCTTTTTCTTAGTTATCACACTTTCAAAATAGTGATGGATCCCTTTTTATCCTTTCACAGATGTCTTTCAAAAAATAATACCAAGGTTACAAGGTATATATCATAATCTAGAGTTTTGATACTAGAAAAAATATGCATTTTTAGAGAGTAATTCTGAAACCCTGAAAAACCGTGAAGGTGGGGTTTTCTCCAGAAAGAGACAAAGTATCATTAGTGGATTTGTTCTCTGAACCTTGACCACAAAAATAATATGACAAATAATACCATCTGATACAAAATTATTATAACGCATGCACCAATAAAACCATTTTCAGTTTTGAGGGTTTTCAATGGAACAAAAATATCCTCAAATATCACAAGAAGTAATTGTAACTAAACCCCTCTCATTATAAACTCAATAACCAAAAAATAAATGATTTTTCTAGAATGCCCACCAATGAGTAAGGAAATGTAATGTAACTGAAATAGATGCATTTTCTGACAAAGAACAATCAATCCCATTTGAGCATTTTCAGATTCAAACAAAAGAACATAAGCTGACTTCCAAAAAATGAGTAGATGAACCAATACTTCCTTTCAAATTTGACACTAAACAAGCAAGGAAGGAGTTACCTTAAGATTTTGCAAAAATAATCAATGAAAATACTAGGTTTTGACAAGTTCCTAGTTGGATAAAAACAATGAATCTTCTTCCACTATCACCTAATGTGAAATGGATAACCATGTACCAGTCACAAAATGTCTCCTGCAAAGAGCTCAAAGAAACTTTGTCTCAACTTGCAACAAGAGAAAAAAAATGACAGAGTAACAGCAAAAACATGTTACCCATGGTGGTGGTGTGGCTAGGGTTTCAATCCAATAAACAAAATAATGACAAACAATGTTTTCCCTAACTTATCTTCGAACCTTTCGATTCCTTAGACAAAACATAATAACTTTTGAAGTCTGAAATAAAGCACAAGTATTGAAAGCATCATAGGAAATACAAGTCCACAGTCAAGCAGATTAGCAAGGAGGCTGACAATATCAACACATTGATAATTTCCCAAGGAAGTGTTGATTCAATATTACGCTATTTTGAAGTCTTTTCCAAATGTTGACCACAATAATGACTAAGAACATAATTACCAAAAATTTGATGCCATGTCACTTCCAAAGTGACTTTTTAAAATTTCCACATATCTTCTATCGGCCAAGTATACTATGCAATTTTACTCCAAGCCAAAATCACTATAACCCCTTAAAATAGACTTAGGGAAACCCAATAGGGTTACATTATATGCTTTGTACAATTAAGGTGCTTGATTCAAAATAATGCCCAGATCAACATTTTAATATTGCCATGATATTACCTTTGAGCCATAGAGGTGACTTTTACCAAGTCACATACAATTAACACTATGATAGCCAAAGTTCACCTTCAGAAACTGTTTATGATATCAAGCCAATCTGAACCATATAACTAGATGAAGACTCCATATATGTCACTCACTATGTCCTAACCAGTGACACCACCATAATGTTAGAGAGCCATGAAATGACATAACCAACTAAAGAGTGAATAAAAACCTCATATATCAATGATGCTAAATGAATTATCAGACTCGAGTGCCAAAGAGAACATTAG
This sequence comes from Sequoiadendron giganteum, assembly GCA_007115665.2. Lineage (NCBI taxonomy): Eukaryota > Viridiplantae > Streptophyta > Pinopsida > Cupressales > Cupressaceae > Sequoiadendron > Sequoiadendron giganteum. The sequence goes on from CM021106.1 coordinate 268,634,206, forward strand.
TATAATTCCAACCCAATATGCCATGTAACAAGTAATGTATCGTATCCGATGAAATTAGGGAGATATGTGCCATGATTAACCAATGATACCAGTGAATCCACCTGATAAGTATCAATGGAATTGAAAACCAACTGATAATGAATGACTAAAATAATATAGCTAAATAGCCATCCCATATACCTGTATAAGCAAGAAAACCTTTATCTGCACATGAAGCTCAACCTGATCAGTAACACAAGATATAACAAATCTGAATGTAAACCAAAGCCATAATATTGTCCATAGTGAAAGTACTGAATTTCAGAACATGAATAGACCAAGAGTAAGCTAAGACTGAATCAAGTACCACAATGTCAATGCCAAAATGCCATAGCTGAACCAATGAATATGACAAGACCAAAGTGCCATAATATGAATTTTGACATCAAGGACAAAATATGCACAAAGAGAAAGTAAAAAAACTCCCCTTTGTCCTTGATGGCAAAAAATGAGCCATCTTAACCAAAATCTGAACCAGAAACCAAAAATCATTCTCCCCCTTTTTTGTCACAAGGACAAAGGAGAACCAGTAAAATGTCAAGAGATGTAACTGAAATAGATGCAGATTTAGAAATGAAGCTACAAATGAGGACCAAATGAAGCAACAACAGGCTTCTCAGAGAGCTAAAAATCTCCCCCTGAATCCATGATAGAGCATTATGAGAGCAAAGATTGAGAGACAACTCCCAATCTAGACCGACGTCTTTCAAATACCTCTTTAGCCAAAGGCTTAGTGAATATATTTGTTACCTGTGCTTGAGTAGGAACATATTGCATAGAAAATTCATTATCCAGCACCTTTTCATGAAGAAAGTGAAATTTAATAGCAATGTGTTTAGTGCGAGAGTGCTTAATAGGATTTTTGGAGATATTAATCATAAGATTGTTATCACATAGAATAGAAACAGGTTTAGGAACATCAATACCCATATCAAATAGAGTTTGTGCCATCCAAATTACTTGAGTACAACAAGAGGTGGTGACAATATATTCTTCTAGAGTAGTAGAGAGTGAAACAAATTCTTGTTTCTTGTTGTGTCATGCCACTAATCGAACACCAAAAAATAATGTAGCACCACTGGTGCTTTTCCTATCATCTAGACAACCAGCCCAGTCAACATCAATATATGCAATTAACGAAAAATCATTTCTTCTAGGATACCAAAGACCATAATCAAGAGTTCCCTGAACATATTCAAGAATTATTTTAACAACAGTGACATGCGCTTCCTTAGGGGATGACTGCAATCTTGCAACCATGCAAATTTCCTGCATTATATCAGGTCTAGAGGCTATTAGATATAACAAGCTACCAATCATTGACCTATAATCAGTTGGATTTACATCAGGATAATCATCAACCTTATTAATTTTGTAGCTTGTAGCCATTGGAGTGCTAACTGGATGACATTCATCCATTTGAAATTTCTTGAGCATCTCTCTTGCATTCTTTGTTTGAGAGAGAAATATACTATTTTCAAGTTGAGAAATTTGAAAACCCAAAAAGAAAGTTAATTCTCCCAACACTGACATTTCAAACTTAGATTCCATAATCTGAGAGATTTTTTTACTCAAAGCAATACTATTGTAGCCAAAGATAGTATCATCTACATAGATTTCAACAACCAGAATATCAAAACCTTCAATCTTAACATAAAGATTGATGTCAACACCTCATCTAACAAATCTTTTTGAAATCAAATGATTATCCAATCTAGAGTACCAAGCTCTAGGTGCTTTGTTTGGGCCATATAGAGCCGTTTTCAGCCTGTAAACATGATTAGGCTTGTTTTTGCAAATAAATCCTTCAGGCTATTCTATATAAACTTCTTCATCTAAATAGTCATTCAGAAAAGCAGTTTTGACATCCATTTGATAAAAAATAAAGTTATTGAAAATAGAATAAGCCAAGAATATTCTAATAGATTCAAGTCTAGCAATAGGTGCAAAGGTTTCACCAAAATCAATACCTTCTTGCTGAGCATACCCTTTGTAGACATACCTTGCCTTGTTGTGAAAAAAAATCCATTTTCATCATGTTTATTTTTGAAAATCCATTTACCACCTATGACATTCTTGTCATCTAGTCTTGGGACTAACTCCCAAGTCTGATTTTTCTTAATTTGATCAATTTCTTCTTGCGTATCATTAAGCCAACATTCATCAGTTAGAGCTTCATCATATTTTTTATCTCAAACTATGTAACCAAACATAAAGTTGTAAGCTCAGCTATGTGAGCCTTTTCATCAGATTTAGCTTTTCTTCTTCTTGTTTGAACTCCTGCATATTTATCTCCAATAATCAGATCTTTAGGATGGTTTCTAGCAAGAGATTTTGAAGGATGTTTAGAAACACACTATTCAGGACTTGTTGATTCAACTTCAAGCTTTGTTGTTTCAAATCCTTCTGAATTTATTTCAAGTTCAAATTCCTCTTTTACATCATCTTGCATAGGTTCAACATCTAAATGTAGTCTTTCATCAACTTTTACACTAACTACTTCAACAATCTTATTAAGCCTTTTGTTAAGACATTTATAGGATTTACTATGAGTTGAGTATCCCAAAAAGATACCCTCATCACATTTTGATTGAAATCTTCCAAGATGATCATCATCTTTCCTGATAAAACACTTGCTTCCAAAAACTCTAAAATGCTTCACATAAGCTATTTTTCCATGCCATAGTTCATAGGGGGTGTATTTACATTTCACCCTCAGTTTCAATCTATTAAAAATATAAACAGTTGTATGAAAACCTTCTTTCCAATACATATCAGGCAACTTAGCCTTATATAGCATTGTTCTAGCCATTTCTTTTACTGTTTATATTTTTATGTTCAACTACCCCATTTTGTTGAGGTGGTCTAGTGGCAGCGTACTGCCTCTTAATACCACATTGTTCACAGTAATCAATAAACTCCTAAGAGGTGAACTCACCTCCTTTATCAGATCTTAGACATTTGAGCTTTAAATCTGATTCTTTTTTAACCATTTTATGAAAGATTTTGAACCTTTCAAAAGATTTTGATTTGTGTTTCAAAAATGTGACCCAAACCATTCTAGTATAATCATCCACAAACATCATAAATTACTTTTCACCATTAATAGACCTTGTTCTAGTTGGTCCACATAAGTTTGTATGCACTAACTGTAAATTTTTTGATAAAGAATGTTCTTTTCTTTTGAAAATGACTCTAGTTTGTTTACCACTTAAACATTCTTTGCACACATAATTCTTTGGTTTGTTAAGGACTGGTAAACCTTTGACATTTTGATTTTTTCTGATTCTAACTAGATTGTCAAAATTTATGTCCTAGTCTCTTATGCCACAACCAACTTTACTCAACTTGACCCATTAGACACATACCTTGATTATTGTCATTACTAGATGTGTCAAGAAGATTGTAAACATTCCCTTTGGTCCTTCTTCTAGCTGCAATATCCTTTCTAGGCTTGTTTTTAATATCACATCCCTATGAAGTGAACATAACATGATAACCACTATCACAAATTTGACTGACACTTAGAATATTGTGCTTTAGACCTTCTACAAAGTACACATTGTAGATAGGAGTGTCCTCATTCAGAAGAAGTGAACCTCTACCTTTAATCTGTATACCAGAATTATCACCAAACTTCACATATCCACCTACATAATCTTCAAGTTTTATGAATTTATCCTTGTCACTAGTCATGTGGTTAGAAAAACCACTATCTAAGACCCATAAGTACTTTTTCTTGGAATGAAAATCAATTTGAACTAACATAGGTTTCTCTATGTTTTTGGCATTCTTAGGTTTCCAAACCTTTTTGGTTTTTTGTTGATTATTTTACAGATCATCTTTGCACTGCTTAGCAGAGTGACCCAAGGTATTTCATTTAAAGCATCTTATATGTCTAGAAAAACCAAGGTATTTCATATGACCAAACCTAGGTATCCTAGAATTGATAAGCCTACAAGAGCTCACTTTGTGGCCAAATTTGTTGCAGAAAAAATAGTACCCATAAAAGAAAGGGTTGAAATTGTATGATGTTCTGTTATTCCTAAAAGGATGAACATGATTCTTATCAGAATCAAGATGATTTAATTCAAAACTTTTGTTTGCAGCAACATCTTTTTTCTTTGCATCATCATTAGAACATTCACCCTTTCCAAACCCAATACCAGTTTTATCCTTGTTCAATTTCTTCTTACTAAGCATTTCATTCAGTTTTAAAGTACTCTCATACTTTTCAATTGTCTTCCTAAGATCAACAATTACATGTTCAAGTTTTTGAATTTCTTGATCTTTATGAATTATACCAATACGAAGACAATCTTCAACTCTCTTGGATTCTTCAAGCCGAGTCTTCAGAGAGACTATTTCTTGATTTGAAATTTGCTCTTGAGCAAGAGCTTGAGTAGAATTTTTTTCTTGAGAAATAATTTTCTTTTTGAATTTTCTAATCTCTTTTAAAGCACATTTCAGTTCACCTTCTAGATCTACTTCACCATCTTTAGCATCATTGTTGTTAGTATCTTCTTGCTGAATGATTTCAACCATGAATAAGGTTTCATCTTCTTCAACAAAAGAATATTCAGATTCAGTGTCTGTTTCATTTTTACTAAACTAACTCTCCTTCTTTTTGAAGCTGATTTTTTTAAAGGTCTATAGGCCTTTTTCTTGCAATTTTTCAGATTTTTGATTGTCACTATTTTGATCACCATAGGGGCTCTTTGTAGCAAAGTGACCTATTTTTCCATAGTTAAAACACTTAAAGGGAAGTTTTCTCTTATATTTTCCAAATCCCTTTTAAAGATTTCTAAGAAAATGGGATTCTTTAGAATAAGAGAATTATGACTCTCTAACCTCATCTTTTTCTTTCTTTTCAGTGTTAAAGGCAGTTTATTTTCCAAAGGAATTGCTTTTTATGGATTCTCATTTCATAGGCAGTCAGAGTGCCTTGTAAGTTGTCTAGGGTAATCTAGTCAAAGTGTTTCTTTTCTTCTAGAGTAGAGACCTTAGCTTAAAAGTTAGTCAGTAAGGTTCTGATGACCTTAGTTACAACATCAATTTATTTTACATCTTCTCCTAACCCTTTCATAGAATTGACAATTTCATCAACTCTCAAGAAGTAATCAACTCCTTTTTCATCGTACCTCATTTTTATTTCCTCAAATTGACGTTTTAGAGTAAAGACTTTTGAATTTTTAACTTTTTCATTTCCTTGATAGATGGTTTCAAGTTAGACCCAGATATCCCTAGTAGAACTACAATTCATGACTTTGATAAAGACATATTTATTCAATGCACACAAGAGAGGATGTGTTTCTCTAGCATTAGTTTCATATTTTTTCTTTTCATCAACAATGGTGGGCAATGTAGTTGGTACAATATACCCAGTTAACACTATGCTCCACACATCAAGATTAATAGAAGTCAAATATGTTTCCATTTTGATTTTCCAAAATACATAATCTGTTCCATCAAATAATGGAGCTCTATTCATAGATGTGCCTTCATGAGCTTGAGACATTTTAAACAGACTCCAAGACCAAAATCAATCCTAGGTTGATTAGACCTATCAAAGGACCCTACGCTCTGATACCAATTGTTGGAGTGAAAGGACACTAAGAGGGAGGGGGTGAATTAGTTTCATGAACCAATTTAACAAATTTTAGAAAATGAAACAAAAATGAATAATGCTCTCACTATTTCAATGATTAAATCATCCATAAATTGAATGCAACCATTTAGAACTGAAATGAGAAGTATGATAGTAAAACATTGCATAATAAAGCAGTGAAACCACAAATGAGCAATGAGACACAAGATATGTCGAGTGGAAAACCCTCCTAGGGTAGAAAAACCACTCTTAAACTGATGCCTTTCAGGCTCTTATTTGAAAACCATTGTCGACAATGCCTTATAGGCTAATTTTTGAGAACCAACTCAAGGAGCACCAACCCCTCATTTTGAAGAGCCAATTTCAAGGAGCACCAACCCCTTTTCAGTTTATAGAAATACAATAACACAGAGGAACTCTCTATTTTCCTTTTTATCACTCTAGCCTCTGATAATGAAAACCTCTAATATCCTCAAGGTTCTCAAAGATGAACCTTAAAAATGCTAAACATATTCATATATCAATTTTTTTCACACTGCATTTTGTTTTAGATTTACAATATCAGAGTAATCACTAAAATGTCTCTTAGAATAGACAATAAAAATGTTGTGTTCAATCTCTCTTTTTCTTAGTCATCAAAATTTTAAAATAGTGATGAATCCCTTTTTATCCTCTCACAGATGTCTTTCAAAAGAAATTATCAAGATTACAAAAAGGTATATATCATAGTCCAAAATTTTTATACTAGAAAAAATATGCATTTTTAGAGAGTAACTGTGAAGCCTTGAAAAACTGTGAAGGTGGGGTTTTCTCCAAAAAGAGACAAAGTATCATTAGTAGGTTTTTTCTCTGAACGTTGACCAAAAAATGAATCTCCACCAATAATACCATCTAATACAAAATTATTATAGCCCATGCACCAATAAAACCATTTTTAGTTTTGAAGGTTTTTAATGGAACAAAAATATCCTCGAATATCACAACAAGAATTTGTAACTGAACCCCTCTCACTATAAACTCAATAACCAAAAAATAAATGATTTTTCTAGACTGACCACCAATGAGTAAGGAAATGTAATTTAACCGAAATAGATGCATTTTTTGACAAAGAACAATCAACTCCATTTAAGCATTTTCAGATTAAGAGAAAAGAACAGAAGCTGCCTTCCAAAAAATGAGTAGAAGAACCAATAATTCCCTTCAAACCTGACACTAAACAAGCAAGGAATGAGTTACCTAAAGTGTTGCAAAAATAATCAACGAAAATTACTAGGTTTTGATAGGTGCCTAGCTGGAGAAAACAGTGAATCTTCTTCCACTATCACCTAATGCGAAATGGATGACCAAGCACCAATCACAACATGTCTCCTATAGAGCACTCGAAGAAAATTTGTGTCAGCTTGCATCTAGAGAAAAAAATCACAGAGTAATGGCTGAAACATGTTACCCATGGCGACGGTGTGGCTAGGGTTTCAAGCTCATAAACAAAATAATGACAAACAATGTTTTCCCTAACTTATCTTTGAACCTTTAAATTTATTAGACAAAACATAATAACTTTTGAAGTCTGAAATAAATCAAAGTGATGAAAGCATCATAGGAAATACAAATCCACAGTCAAGCAGATTACCAAGGAGGCCAACAATATCAACACATATATAATTGCTCAAGGAAGTGTTGATTCAATATTATGCTATTTTGAAGTCTTTTCCAAATGCTGACCACAATAATGACTAACATAATTACCAAAAATTTGATGCCATGTCACTTCCAATGTGAATTTTGAAAATTTCCACATACCTTTTGTCGGCCAAGTATACTATGCAATTTTACTCCAAGCCAGAATCACTATAACCCCTTAAAATAGACTTAGGGAAACCCGATAGGGTTACATTATATGCTTTGTACAATTAAGGTGCACGGTTCAAAATAATGCCCAAATCAACATTTTAATATTGCCATGATATTACCTTTGAGCCATAAAGGTGACTTTTACCAAGTCACATACATTTAACACTATGATAACCAAAGTTCACCTTTAAAAACTGATTATGATATCAAGCCAATCTGATCCATATAACTGGATGAAGACACCATATATGTCACTCACTATGTCCTAACCAGTGAAACCAAGATAATGTGAGAGAGCCATGAAATGAAAACCAACTAAAGAGTGAATAGAAACCTCATATATCAATGATGCCAAATGAGTTATCAGACTTGAGTGCTAAAGAGAACATTATTATAATTTCATCCCAATATTCCATGTAACAAGTAATGTATCATAATCGATGACATTAGAGAGATATGTGCCATGATCAACCAATGATACCAGTGAATCAACCTAATAAGTATCAATGGAATTGAAAACCAACTGATAATGAATAACTAAAATAATATACCTGAATAGCCATGCCATACACCTATATAAGAAAAATAACCTTTATCTGCGCATGAAGCTCAACCTGATCAGTACCACAAGATATAAAAAATTTGAATGTAAACCAAAGCCATAATATTGTCCATAGTCAAAGTACTAAATTTCAGAACATGAATAGACCAAGAGTAAGCTAAGACTGAATCAAGTATCACAATGTCAATGCCAAAATTCCATAGCTAAACCAATGAATATGCCAAGACCAAAGTGCCATAATATCAATTTTGACATCAAGGACAAAATATGCACAAAGATAAAGTCAACAAATCTTTCATTCAATTTTATGGATAAGAAAATCATGTTTTCAAAACCTTTGTTCTCAATTATTTCACATTATTGTTATCATAATTTTTCCTGATACAATCATTCATGCATCTATTATTACATGTTATCCTTACTCCACTAATCTCATGATTAATAAGTTTATTAAAAATTTAGGCAACCTTCAATACCATCTTGCATCCCTTTCCACTATATTGCAACCCATGATTATGTAGCGTGAGATTCTCACCAATCTAGTCAATGCTAACTTTGAGGTCCCTTAGCTTTAAAAGAATAATGGAAAAGGGGAACCCTATACCCATGACTCCACATTTTTATCCCTCTATAGTGACTTCATATTATTTAACAATTTATTAAATTATAAATATTCCCATTATTCGTCAATGAGACCATTTTGAACAAGTTTGTTAGCCTTCCCAACCATTCTGCAACTTCCTTCAACCAAATCATCTCATTATTTATGCATCATTTTTATGTGAATATTGACCCTTAAATCACCTTTTTGAACGAAGTTCACTAAAGGAAGGACCCTTATGAGAATGTTTTAGGTTTTATATTTTGATACCAATATCTATATTCTTAAATGTAATGATCAAAGGGTTTTCACTGGAAACATTCAACCAAAAATCTGGAATAAATTAGTCTTCATGTGGTATTTTTCCTTTCTATACCTTTGAACTAGCCTTTGATATTGTCAATAGGAAATTGAATAGTTCAAGGAAAATATTTCTATCACCTTACCAACTACTACCTCCTCCTCAAGCCTCTCTACATCATATAATTCTAAACACAAAGAATTTAATAACCATTGATATAAACCAAAATGATAATGTCACATATCCCTCTTCATCAATTTTGATAATATTTGTGCAATAATAATGAAATTATGATTTAACCAAGCTATATAATCCTTTCCATCCTATCCTTCAACAACTTCTCTCTTAAAAAACAAATAGCTTACCCTATTCACCCTCTTGATATTAATTTCCCATCCCCAAGACCTATTTTCGTAAGTCCTTCTATCAACATCACCACATGTCTAGGCATGGTGCTAAAAAGTGCATGTCTTAGGTACCTTATTTAGGACATCATTGACACTAATGTCATATAGGTCATTAGTATAAATGAGAATGAAAAATAAATTGATTGCACTACAAATCTATACCAACTCTTTCCCCTCACACATAACATCTCTTGACTTCAATCCTACATTGATATCCTCTATGAAAAGTAGATATCAATATTATAATCCTTCACTATTCTTTCACATCATGGGTACAATGGATTCTCAAACTCATGCCTCTTGATTTAACCCTTTTCCTAATTCTATAATTAATTTCCCTTACATCAATGTTCCTATTAAAATATATATTTGTCTTTTGTATGTCTAGGTCCTAGTTTCCCAAAATATAGCTTTTGGATTTTTAAGTGGATCTAGTGAGTATGGTTAACATTATTATAGAGGATTTTTCATATGTTAACTACTACCACCTATATTTTGATTCTTCTTTGGAAATATATTTGTACACATACAATAACCTCTCTATAAAAACTCCTTGCTCTATCATTTTATCCACTTAGGCTAGCCCCAAATCTATAAATATTCTTTGTCACATTATTGCTACATAAAAAAATTATTATTTCTTCATGGGCAGCTATTATCTCAACATGATAAAGAATATCCCATTCATTATTCATATTTTTTTTGTTTTCCCATAATAGTGTCGTAATGTGTTTGACACATTCACATTAGATCTTGGACCCTTTTGAGCTAAATGAACTTAATTGTACCTTATTTAAGGTATTTTAAAGTGTTGTACAACACTTCCACACTTTTATAGGGTTTTCATAAATAACTAGGCTTCTTTATGCCTTATTTAGCCTTATTTCGCATCCACAAACCTTAATTAATGCATATATTTGAGGATAATCTTGACATACAAATCAACATCCAATCATAATTTAGGTGTTTTTAGTTTGTGTGGCCCAAATTTAGTGATTTGGGACTCATATTCCACCTTGGATGTATGAGTCCCATCTAGGTTTTTGGGCCTCAATCTGCATTTTGCATCATTCTAATCATTTAAAAAGAAAATTCCCACAGTTAAGCCTAATAGGACTCATACACCACTTTTGGCATATGAGTCTCATGTGGCCCAAAATTAAATTTAATTCAAATTATTAGTAGGATTTTATTCTCTTAAATATGATTTTGGCTTGTAGTGTTGCAATTTTTGGAAATTTGGCATAAACAATATAAATCCAAGTTTCTCTCACTCTAAGATTTCATGTATTCATACATTATAAGAAAATTGTGATCAAGGAAGAATTCAAGAGTTTATGATCATTCACAAGAGCATTCAAGAGTCTTCAAGAGTTGATTATCAAGTGTTTTAGAGCATTATTCATTTTGAACATCTAGAATACTAAGAGTGGGGGGTGAATCAATATTCCATAAAACCATGGCAAAATTCATCTATCATTACCATAATTTTGACTAATTCAGCAAGAAGGAACATAAAAAACAAATCAATGCAACCATACACATGAACACCAGGTTTTTTACATGGAAAACCTAGAAATGGAGAAACCATGATGAGGTTTAACTCACAATATATTTTATTTGGATACAAAATATTATAGGGCTCCATGCCAGGACTCACTGTCCTTAAAAAGGCTTAGTGCTTGAGTAAAAAACATGGCTAATCACTAAGATACAAAGATAATGGCTCACTACCAAAAGGTTGAGCTGATGAAATACACCTTCAATGTGCAAGGTACAATTCCAATGAAACTCAGAATATGAAGTGCTACCTCACACAACAATTTCTCAAAAAAATTGCACTAATCCTCAACTGATAAAAAATTTAGGCTCGGACCTTTCTTCCACACACTTTCACACACATCACTCTTCACTCTTCTCTACTCTCATTCCTAAAAATATCTTATATATATACAAGTATATCTTATTCATCAATTAGGTCAGCCTAATTAGATGAAAAAAATAATCCAAACTCTCTTCAATGTCAACACCATATATAATTTAAACATTTAATCCATGTAGTGCATTATACCAAGTTGACTAACATCCATAAAACACAGCTAGTATCCATAATGAATTGTATATGCTGAGTCGGCCAAGACTAGCACACAATTCTCCAAACCAAAAAATAAACCTAAAAGTAAACACCTTCTAGATCTGAGAACACATTAATTTCCCATCATACCACCAACATAGAGATAATCAACCAAATCGTAGCATTAGAATTTTTACCTTAATAGAATGTCTCCCACACAATATGCCAATCCCAAAACAACAGTAGAATACAAAGTTGAACTCTATAAGAGATAACTTTATGCTCACAACTAAAGAAATCTCAAGATCTAGGATACAATTTTCTGAATGATTCATGATAACATGGTTAATATATTAGAGTCATGTCAAATCTTGCAGTGAATTCTACACTCAAATACCAACAAATTGATCCATCAAAAAAGAGTATTACCAATAGAGAACAACTTTCGATAAACCATGTAGACTTCCCATATAGTTATCACCATGTTGACATCAATGAAAACATAGAGACAACCAAAAAAAAAAATCCATACTTCATGCTCATGTTGCAAGGCCCAACAATCTCCCCCTTTGGCATTGATGGTAACATGCATGACAATTTTTTTTTCAAATATACTACAACTAAATATCCTAAATACTTCCCCTATCAAAACCGTTCTTCACAAAAATGTTTTTCTCTGATAACCTCCATCTCTTCATTTCTTTATCTCTCTATCTCTTTATCTCTCCATCTCTTTATCTCTCTATCTCTCCCCCTTTGACATCAATGAAAAAGGATGGGGTCAGGTATGTATGTATATATGCATCAAAATGTAACCAAAAATATATGAACACTAAATCGAATTGACCTAAAGAAGAACATTTGAGATTCTCTAGGATGACCTTCCATGATGCTTTTCCTTCTTCGCATGAACCTTTTGCACTTATAAGTGTCTTGTGAAATACCTCAAGCTTAGTTAAGGAATCTATACCATCTTCTAGAGTATTGGGACTAAGATTAATCTTTGATAATTCACCAATACAACCAAGAGTACTAGAAACACAAGTGTGCCTGAATTTAATCATGTCTTTGAGTGCCACAAACTTCTTGATAACATCAGTCCTATGATCCTATAGAGAAAAATATTATCCTAAAGCTACACAATGTAGGACCATCTCTAATTATCTCTATCTTCTCGTAACCTATATGTGTCTACCTAATTTCTCATCTGAGACTCATTCATCCTTATCTCACTTCTTATATCCAATGTACTTCTAGACAAATCTAGGAAAAAAGAAAGTAGTTCTAGTGCCTCTTCTTCACAGACCTATACACTCTCTAGCTCCTACATCACTTGAATATGTGAATTTGCACAGTTTTCCTTGATATCTTCCTAATTTACTTCATCAATCCCTAATTCTAGCATGCACTTCAAGTCCAAATATGTATACCTTCAAACAATCAATCATGCCACGAAGATTATCCATAATATAAATAGATGAATCAAAATTAGCACCGAGAATAACCTTCTCCAATTCTTCCAAATCTCCTTGAATATTAATTCTTTCATGCTCATGTTGAGCTCTCTCAAACTCACTTTCTTCTTCAAATTCTTTTTTAACAACACTCTTCCTTTTCTTCCCTATTCTAGCTGTTCTATCGGAGGTACCTTCTACACTATGATTCTTAGGGATTTCCAAAAGAATTTTAGCATTATTGTCAAATTCAACCTTTGATACTTCATAGTCTAATTCTGATATCTAAACCAAATTTGATTCAATAGCTTCCATTTGACATAAATCTATAGACACAAGAAAATTAATGCTTCTAGAGTACCTTTAAGCAACACTTACTAGAATTCTAAGCCTTCTACTCATCCTCATCTGAAATGATCCAAAGAATAAAGCAAGGGAAGCCTCTTGTGCATCCAAGCTACCAATATTTATCATGAAGTTCTTTATTTGACCATTCTATCCTTATTATTACCAGTAGTTCTCTCAAAAATTTGAAAAGAAAAGAAAACCAAATTTCCATACTAGAATATGTTCTTATTCTTCCTGATTTCCTTTAAATTCTTCAAAAGATGTATATTAAGTAATTCAAACAAGTCATAATCCATACCTCTTTTCACCATATCAATAGTAGTATGTACAACAACAATAGAAATTGTAAGGTCATTGTTAGGAATAAAAAATTTATTAGCAATGACCATAGCAACATACCTTATTACCAAATCCATAATTGATCTCAAATCAATCTCTTTCCCTTCATGATTTGTACTAGTAACCTCAATTATCTCTTGCTCATCCATAGTCTTCCATTTGGGAATTGGTCCGGAGGAACACAAACTAGTTACATCTCTAATTGCTTCTTTGGTAATCAAATGTGTCTCATCAATCCACAAAGACTCATCATGAATTCTAATCAATACTATTCAAATATACTTCTTCTCAAATTCAAACAAATGGATTTTCCTCCAAACATCCAATTTCTTCTCAACTAACACTCTGTAGGCATCAACGATCTCTTCCAATTGATCCTTCCATAACATACTAGATTGAACTAATTATATTTTTTCTATATTGTAGTAAAAATATCATAGATATCTTCTATGGGAAACACTCTCGGAGGGATACACAAGAATGCACCAATAGACTCTTCTAACACATTCTTCAAATATCTCTTCAAACTAACTTGCATTATATTCACACTATTCAAAACCTTTGAATTATCCATAGAAATAAAAGTGAAAGATTGTGAAAATAGGAATACCTCTATAAATGCTAACAATAAATGTATAGATATCCTCCTTCTGGAGCTCACTTTTAATCCACTTGATTTCTTCTTCAAACCTCGAAACTCTGAATTGCTCTCTAAACTTCCTTTGCACGCTTCTCTAAAAATACATAAGCCTCTTGAATTATTTTAATTTATTCCTTTCATTTTGAATGATTTTGAAATATATGCTTCAACTCACAAGTATATTTCCTTGAAATTTATGTATTCCTACATTCTTTCAAATTCTGTAGACCTCATCCTTCACGCATACGATTGAGATAATTCCTTCATTATGTTACCACATTAAACATACTTTTGTAATGATGTGACACAAGTATCGATGATCAGGCTAATATATTTTCTAATAATTTCTCCCCCTTAACCACTGCTTGAGTTAAAATTTGATAGGAGTATCTACACAAGAGGATATCATAGATAACACTGATAATTCTAAATCTTTCTTGAATTATTTTTCCCTTCTCGAAATCTTTTTCGTTTCCTTTCTTACTTCTTATGGATTTATGATTTGATCATTCTTCTTCACTAGATAATTATTCTTTCTTCTTCTAAGGTTATTAAGAAGTTGTTTTGGATTGTTGTACTTATAGCAAATAAAATTCTTCTTTCCATCTTTTCTTTTATTCAGCTTATCTTTATATAGACTAACTTTATATCCAATATTCTTGCACTTAAGGAATTTTTTCAGGGAATCATAAAGAATCATTCATCTTACGGGTATGTGCAGGATCATGATGGGCCAAAAAAGTGGCAATATGATGGGTATGTGGCTGACAATTTATTTTTTATCCAAAATTGATGAAACGAAAAGGGTTTTTAAAAGAGATTCTCAGCTTTCCACCAATATAAATTATCCTTTACTTTAACTTTAATAAATAATTATTATTCATTTTGTATTGAATTACAACTAAAGTCCTAATTTTTAGGCTGATTGAAAAACATCTATAGCTTTCAAACGATATCATATTTTTTGAATCCAAAACATGTGCCACATTCTATGCTTTTCATAATATAAGATTAAAAAACAAAAAAATTAATTTCATGAAGTTTTGACCAAGTTAAGGTGGTCAGACATACAAGTCTTTATATTTTTTTAAAGTTGTCATATAAAAATTATAATTAATTCTTTAACTAGAAGAAAATACAAAAAAATATGCATCACATCGAGAAATGAGTCATCTAGTTATATCTAAAATCTTATAAAAAAATATTATCATTTTAATGTGGTTAGGGTGGTCAAACAGACACCTACTTATTTTTTCCTTGAAATTTAAGTACTAATGTATTGAAATTTCAAATTTTCACCAAATAGATTTTATTTTTTTGTAAATAAACCTAGTAATTTAGAAACTACATTCAATTTTCTACAAATTCTATTCTTACATATTTTTGAAATAATATAGATAACTTATTCAAATTTTTATGTCAAGTTGCCAACTCTGATTTTTCTGAATTTTTTGCCACTTAAGGGCCTGTTTTTTCCATGATGATCCTGCACATACCCTTACTTTTGTTTTCCTTTTCCTTATGACCAATTTTTTTTAAGAAATAACAAACACAATTGAAAGATAAATACCTTTTAGCATCATATTGTTTGATAGGAGTTCTTCCAGAGTTTTTTAGATCCTTGATTCATCCATCTTTGCACATAGTATTCTTTTCTTTGTAACTTTTATCTTTCTCAAACCCTAAATCATTCTTATCCGTTGCCGATTTCTTAGAGGAAATCAACTTATCAAGCATTTCCAAGATTATCTTAAATTTGTCTTCAAAAATTCTTTCCTTTTCTAGATTAGATCTCAAGATTTTTGCTTCTTCCTCAAGCTTTATACATTCATCTATCTTCCTCTAAAATTCAGTTTCCCGACATTCTTTAGTTCTTTTCTTCTCATCCAATTGTTGCAACAGGCCAGAGACAATTTCATTTTCCTTATCCAAAAGATCACATGTTTAAACAAATTTACTTTGTATCTATTCAATATACTCATTCACTTTTATCAACTTATCCTTCAGTTCTTCTATTTCTTCTGAATATCTAGCAGGGATCACTTCCGAAGGAAAAAAATTCTTATACTCAAATTCTGGGACCTTCCTCAATTTGTTAGGATTCATTTGAGGAACCAAGCTCTAATACAAAATTTTGAACATCTAGAATACTGAGAGGGAGGGTGAATTAGTATTCCATAAAACCATAGTAAAATCCATCTTATCATTACCATAATTTTTATTGAGTTAGCAAGAAGGAACATAAAAACAAATCAATGCAACCATGTACATGAACACTAGGATTTTTACGTGGAAAACTTAGAATCAGAAAAACATGGTGAGGGTTAACTCACAATATATTATATCCAAATACAAGATATTATAGGGCTCACTTTTCTTAAAAAGGTTAACTTCCTAAGTACAAAAGATGGCTAACCGCAAAGATATAAAGATAATGGCTAACTACCAAAAGGTTGAACTGATGAAATACACCTTCAATGTGCAAGGTACAATTCCAATAAAGGTCAAAATACGAAGTGTTGCCTCACAAAGCAATCACTCAACAAATCTGCACTGATCCTCAACTGATAAAGCATTTAAGATCAAACCTCTCTTCCACACACTTTCACACATACCACTCTTCGCTCTTCTCTACTGTCATTCCTCAAAACATCTTATATATACAAGTATATCTTATTAATCAATTAGGTCAGCCTAATTGGATGAAAAAATAATCCAAACTCTCTTGTTTGGTAACATGTATAATTTTAACATTTAATCAATGTAGTGTATTATACCAAGTCGACTAACATCCATAAAACATAGCTAGTCTCCATAATGCATGACATAGGCTGAGTGAACCAAGACTAGAACACAATTCTCCAAGACAACAAATAAGCCTCAAAGTAAACACCTTCAAGATCTTAGAACACATTAATTTCCCACCATACCATCGGCATGGAGACCATCAACAAAACCGTAGCGTAATAATTTTCACCTTAATAGAATGCAGAGTCTCCCACATAGTATGCCAAGCATAAAACAATAGTAGAATACAAATTTGAACTTTTTTAGAGATAACATTATGCTCACAACCAAATATTTCTCAAGATCTAGGATAATTTTTTTTGAATGAGTCATGATAAAATGGTTAAGAGATTATAGTCATGTCATATCTTGCGGTGAATTTTGGACTCAAACATTAACACACTATTCCATCGCAAAAGAGTATTACTAGAAAAGAACAACTTCTGGTAAACCAAGTGGACTTCCCATATAGTTATCACAATGTTAACATCAATGAAAATATAGGGACAACCAACAAAAACTATCCATACTTCATGCTCATGTTGCAAGGTCCAACAATTCAAGCATCAAGAATCATGGCAAACTCATCATGCATCATGTTTTTTTTTGAGATAACAACTGTGATGTATGGTTTTATGATTCAACCTAGCATTCAATTCAAGATCCACATCCATTGGAGCCACTTTATACATATTTCCAACACATTATTGCTAGGGTTTGGTTTGTTAGAACAATAAATTCTATTCATTCATCATTCTCCTTTTATATTTCATTTTATTTCAAGGTTTCACTACCAAAATGGGGTTTGACCAAGCAAAACCCCTTTCCACTAACGAAACAATATTTTCCCCTCTTCAGTGTGTGATTTTGACATATAGGTTGAAGACACATTGAAGAGTGTGTCACCAAAAAGTGTAGCGTTGACACTTTTTCACTCATTTGGTATTTTTCTTGTGGTTTTGGGCCTATTTTAATAAGAATTCTATGGTGTCTTGAAAAGCTATGGTGAAGTGTTGTAACACATATCCTTATTTCTAGGACTTATCCACAATAATTAACCTAAATAACCCTTTTCCAAGCCTTAGCCTAAAGTGTTGTAAGGTTTTATAACCAACCCTCACACTTTCCTAAGCTTGTCATCACTAAATCAACACTTTCTTATGTTAAATTGGCCCCTTATTGTACTTTTAGGCCTGAATTAAGCGTGTTTCAGGAGACAAGCCTATTAAAAATCATTAAACATAACTTAACTCCCAACCACCACTTGAATTTTTCTAAGTTGACTAGGTCGCCAGCTTGGGTGACCTAGTCCCTTTTTACATAAAATTAAAAATTAAAACAAAATTCTAACGGGAAATTGCCTCCAAAACCCTAAGGTCGGCCTATCATGTGTTATTTTTGGGGAAATTAGGGCATATCATGTATAAATAAGGATTTTTCCGTTATTTTTCATCTCCTAAGTTTCATTTTTCTCCTACCTTCTTCTCCTCACCACTCTTCTCAAGCAAGCTAGGGTTTTATATTCTAAGCCATCAAGATACATTTCTGAAGCATTCAAGGGTTGAATCTTCCACAATTGTTACAACAACTCAAGATCTCTCATCGTGGAAAGTTATTAAGTCCATTGCTTCTCATTTCATTTCATCATTTGATTTAATTATCTACAAAGGGGTTTGACCAAGGCAAACCCTCAATCCCTAAAAATCAACATTTCTTCTTCCTTCTTTGTGTGTTTGTAGATTTAGGTACTCTAAGGGTTTGCAGATCATTGAAGATAAGGTTGAAGACTTGTTGAAGACACCTCCTTATTGAATAGGGAAAAACATTTGCAAAAAGTCACTTTCAGGTTTGAGAACTAGAGTTTCAAAAGCGAACACCTGTGAAGAACCAAAGTGCAGACCAAGGTCTTCTATTTCCATTCTTTGATCTTCAAAAATTCAGAAGTGGACTAAGTCACCAAAAATGGTGACCTAGTCCCATTGAACCTATTTTTAAGAGATTTTTGTAGATTTGGATACCCATTTGGTCGAAACAAGCTTCGATGAAGTTTTCCAAATCTGAGACTAAATCGCCTAGAATGGTGTAAGTGTCCCAATAGGCCTAAATTTTAGCATCAACAACCTTTCCAATCTCCTTTCTAGTCTACAATATATTTCCAGGTGCAACACTTCTACTACTTTAAGTTTTGTTATGGTTTTCTTGCATTTTAGGTCATTTAACATAGTGTTTTCAATACATTTGCATTGCATTATTCTACATTCATTAGACAAATTTAATTCATTAGTTTTAACATTCAAATACACTCCACACACATCACACCCATTTTACCCCTAACATTTGTATGAACACCAAGAATACTTTGCATGAAAGAGGCCATTTTCTCAAAAAAACTCCTAGGAGAAAAAAACCTAGGAGCCTATTAGGAAATCTTCTTTACCTAATACATATTTTTGATGGTTAATTTTGGTGAACCTAATGTCTAAATCCCTTATTTTCTTATTTGGAGTCCTTCATCATCTTAGGTTTTTGTTGCACTACATTTTACATTGTTTAAATTGCATTCTAGGGTTTAGCATTTTGCATTAGTGGAAGTGCATATAGTGGTGCAGGGGCTCCTTGGTGTCTAAATGCCTCCATGAGGCTTTAATGAATCTTTTTTTTTTATTTAGGTTGATTACATTGTAATAAGGTACTAAGGACCATCTTCAATGTTTGTAATAATCTTTTAAGCTTGGTGTTGAGTTTTGGTGTTTGTACTAGGTCTCCTTCTCACCATGTAAACTTGATGGTGCCATGATGCAACCAGGTATTTGAGGTGAATCACCTTGGTCATTTGATGTGTTTTTAAGAGTCGTTAACACCTTTTGAGTTCTCTATCTAGTCGAGTTATTGGTGGGTAGAGTTAATTTCCTTAACTAGGAAATTAGAGGTCTAAATAGAGTTAGTTGGCTTCCAACGTCACTCCAATTAAAAATGAAGTTAAGGGACATTGGAGGGAGGTTGATAGATTTTAAATATGCCTCTCTTTGTTGAGGCAAGGTTTTTGATGAAGAGATAAATAAGATTCAATAAAAATTTGCTCTATTTTCTAAGTTTATTATCAAGCTCCAAGGATATAATGGTTTGAAAGGGGGTTGAGTTGGATCTCTTTTGGCCTTGGTTTGGATTAATTTCATTAAGGGAAAAGGGAGATATTCATATTTCTTTGTCTGGTGGTTTGAAACCCTCCAAAATTAAGGTTTTGATTGAATTTTGCTTGTGTCTTCTATTTCCACCATGCATTAAGGCCAGGACTGGGTGGAATAGGAGAGAATCATATGTACTTTGATCCTATAAATTTTTTAGAGAGTGGCATGCAGATTTGGGAAGGATCTTTGAAGATCGAGGCCTAGCATCATCATCTGATAGACCTAAAGTCAAGTGAAAAGTCTAATTTTTGGTATTTGTGTGAGTTTTTTGTGAATACAGTCATGCAGGGAGCTGTGAGATGAATGAAAGAAGGATATATGAACTTACTTGTGGTTGATGGGTGTTGGGGAGTGCCTAGGTACTAAGTTCCTTGAGTTGAGCAGGCTATTAGGTTTTCCTTGTAGCGTTATATTTTGGCTTGTTGTGACCTTACTTTTGATTGTCAGGAAGGGAGGCTTTGAGACCTTGTAAGGCAATCCAATAGTTTTCCAAATTCAATTGTTTGGGACTGGTAAAGGATTGTATGTGGATTTTTTCTTGAATATCCTACCAAGCAGTGCTACAAGAGTTAAGGGTGAAAAGAGGCCTAAAGGCTAGAGCGATGATAAAATGGAGTTCCCTAGGTGCAAGTTAGGGTGTTGTGTTCTAGAGTGGTCAAATGAAACATGTTCTAGGGTAACAAGTCTTGTCTAAACCTCTGTCTCAGTTTTATTGGCAAAAATTCCATGTTGAAGTGGTAGGGTTACCTTCTTGTGAGTTTGGAGATATGGTGTCTAAGTGGGCATATTTGAGAGAAGATGTGTAATATATCTTATTAGGTTGATCCAATCTACATAAAAGTGGTATCAGATCTTGTTTTGATTGTGGGAGGCTACAAAAATATTGTGATAAAAGAGATACTGAAGAACAATGCCTCTAAAATGTGGGTTTTTGGTTGCAAAGGAGTTGAAGGCCCTAAAGGAGAAGGTAGAATAATTATAAGCCATAGAGAGGAGAAGACTTGCTACTGATGAAGAAGGTACCTCAGAGGAAGAGGTAGAAGGTGGTGAGGAAGAGACTCCACCAGTTGAAGAGATGGCTCATGTGGAAAGGAGATTTTTGGGTGCCTTACAAACCATAAATGTAGTGTCTTTTGAACCTAGGATGGACATACCAATGTATGTGGATAAGATGAATGTTGAGGTAGTACTAGAGTGGGTAGATGTATTGAACAGTTAATTTGAGTACAAGGAAATGACAGATAACAAGAAGGTTAAGTTTTCCAAGACCAAGTTGAGTGGATCAACCTTGATTTGGTGGAATTATCACCAAGGAGAAAGAGTAAAGGCAGGAAAGAACATGATTACTTCATGGGAGAGAATGCTAAGTAGATTCAAAGCACAATTCCTCCCTACAAATCATGAAGTGAAAGTATTCAAGAGGTTACAAAACTTAAAACAAAAGGATATGGATGTGGCAACATACACTGAAGAGTTTCATAATCTCTGCATGAGATGTGACCATGTGGAGAATGAGAAAGAGAAAGTGGCCAACTATTTGAATGGCCTAAGGTTTGTGATTCAAGATGAGATCAGCATAATGACCCCTAAGATAGTGGAAGATTTTTTCCAAGTGGCATGTAGGATTGAAAAGAATTTGAGAAGAAAGCAAGAGCAACAAGGAAGGGGTAGGGGCAATTTTGGTGGAAGAAATTAGTCACAAAATAAACAAGGGTAGTCAAGTGGAAAAAAAGAACAAATTCAAGATTCAAGAGGATGAATTAGGGGTAGGAGATCTAATGGAAGAGGAATATTTGGTGGAAGAGGTTCAAATTCATTCTCTGGAAGATGCTTCACTTTTTACCAATTTGGACACCCATCCTTTAAGTGTCCTGCAAAACAAGCTTCAAAATCTTATGGTGGGGATAGGAGAAAATAGTTGGTACAAGAAGAGGATTCTCAAAGTGTGACTTCACCTTCTAGACCTATTGATCCTAAGATTGGAGAGAACTTGATGATGAGGAGGATACTTTTGAAGGTACCAAGTACCAAGGAGCCACCATAGAGAAAGTCCTTGTTCAGGACCACATGAAAATTCCATGGGAAGGTATGCAAAGTAATCATATACTCAGACTCTACTGATAATCTAGTGTCCTTAGAGATGGTAGAAAAATTGAAATTGAAGAACATTCCTCATTATAATCCTTACAAATTGTCAAGGTTAAATAAGAATCAACAAGTGCTTGCCAATGAGAAAACTTGGGTGGAATTTCAAACGAGGGACTATAAGGATAAAATCCTTTGTGATGTTACTCCCATGGATGCTTGTCACCTACTCTTAGGATTTCCTTGGAAATATGATAGGAAATCCCAACATGATGGGCATGAAAAAACCTATAAGATCAACAAAGATGGGGAATATTTCACCTTAAATCCCTTTTCGGATGAAGTTATAGATAAAAAAAATGAGTCTATCATGATGGTAGGAGGGAAGGAGTTTTTGCTGACCTTAAAGGATGAGGGAGGTCTTGGGTTTACCTTGGTTGTTAAGCCAAGATGCAAGTCTAATTTGTCTACAAACAAAGAAGGATCCACCCCTAGTGAAGTCCAAACCTTGTTGGATAGGTATAAGGAGATTATGGTGGATGAATTGCCTAGTTCCCTACCTCCAATTAGAGATATCAATAACCATATTTATCTAATACCAGGTGCCGCATTGCCTAATAAGGCTGCCTACAAAATGACCACTATTGAAAAGGAAGAGATAGAAAAACAAGTGCAAGAACTATTGGACAAAGGCCTAGTGAGGGAGAGTTTGAGCCCTTGTGCTATTCCAACCATGTTGGCCCCTAGGAAAGATGGTAAGTGGAAGTTATGTACTGATTCAAGAGCCATAAATAGGATAACCATCAGATACAGGTTTCCTATGCCAATAATGGAGGATCTTATGGATTGTCTAGGAGGGGCTTGCTATTTTTCTAAGATTGACTTGAAAATTCAATACCACTAGATTCGGATCAGAGAGGGGGATGAATGGAAGACATAATTCAAGATGAATGAGGGTCTCTATTAGTGGATGGTGATGCCTTTTTGCTTGTCAAATTCCCCTAGTACCTTCATGAGATTAATGAATGAGGTATTGAAACCGTTTATTAGAAAATTTGTTGTGGTTTATTTGGATGACATTCTTATGTTTAGAAATTCCAAGGAGGATAATTTGAAGCATCTTGATATAGTGCTAAATAGTTTGCATGAAGAGGGATTTCTAATTAACATGCAAAAGTGTGATTTCATGAAAGAAGAATTGGTCTATCTTGGGTTTGTCATAGAAAATGGTCGTTTGAAAATGGATCCATCAAAGGTTGAGGCCATTCTCAATTGGCCACCACCTAGATCAGTGGGTGATGTGAGAAGTTTTCATGGCCTTACAAGCTTCTACAAAAATTTAATCAAGAATTTCAGTCACATTTGTACACCAATCATAGATACAATCAAAGGAAACAAGAAGATCAAGTTCCAATGCACCAATGAAGAAGATGAAAGGTTTGAATATTTTGAAAGAAAGGTATCAAAGTAGCCTATACTTTCTCTTTTTGATTTTAATAAATATTTTACTATTGAATGTGATGCAAGTGGTCAAGCAATAGGTGCTTTCCTAAGTCAAGAGGGAAAACTGGTTGCATTCTTTAGTGAAAAACTAAATGAGGCTAAGAGGAAATATTCTTCATATGATCTAGATTTATATTCTATGGTCTAAGAATTGAAGAAGTGGAGGCACTACTCATTACCAAAGGATTTTTTTGTATTCACTAACAACCATGCACTTAATTTCTTGAATGGATAGGAAAATTTGAACCAAAATCACATGAAGTGGGTTGAATACATACAAACATACACCTTCACCATAGAGAACAAGAAGGGAAAAGAAAATAAAGTTACAAATTCCCTTAGTATAAATGTCGTGTTGGTTCAAGAGGTTCAATTGCAAAGTGTGGGCATAGAATCTCTTAAAGGTATGTATAAGGAGGGTGAAGATTTCAAGGCTATTTTTGTTGTTTTCTCTCAATTTTCAGATGCTTTTCATAGTGATTATGTTGATTATGTTTTACAAACTGGCCTATTGTTCAAAGGGGCTCAATTGTGCATACCAAAGTGTTCTATGAGGGAGAATTTGGTGAGAGAAAATCATAGTGGGAGTCTTGGAGGGCACTTTGGACTTCATAAAACCTTGGAGTAGGTTAGGAGGTTCTACTTTTGGCCTAAAATGCAGGTTGATGTAAGAAAGTTTGTGGAGAATTGCACTATATTACAAAGGTCAAAGGAAAGTAATTAAAATTATGGCCTATACCAACCTCTACCAATCCCAAATAGACCTTGTGAGAACATAAGTATGGATTTTGTCTTAGGATTGCCTAAGACTCAAAGGGGAGTTGATAGTGTCTTTGTAGTGGTGGATAGGTTTAGTAAAATGGCACACTTTATTCCTTGTAAAAGTAATAATGATGATACTAATATTGTAGGACTATTATTTAAAGATATTGTGAGGATCCATGGTTTTCCTTTGCGAATTCTATTAGATAGGGATTCCAAATTCATTGGTCACTTTTGGAGGACCTTATGGAAGAAGTTAGGGACAAATTTGAAATATAGTTTTTTCTACCATCCTCAAATAGATAGACAAACATAGGTGTTCAATAGATAACTTGGTAATTTTTTAAGGTGCTTTACAATAGAGAATGGTATTCAATGGGATTTGGTCCTACCCCAAGTAGAATATGCTTACAATGATTCTCTAAATAGAAGCATAGGAAAAAGTACCTTTGAGGTAGTGTATGGAATGAACCCAAGGGGAATATTTGAGTTGAGAGATTTGAAGGGAATGGAGAAGAGAAGTGTAGAAGGAGAGGAGTTTTTCATTGCAATGAAATCAATTCATGACCAAGTGAAGGAGAATCTCAAGAAGATTATGTTCAATATAAGGTGGGAGATCTAGTATTTGCATACTTGAATAAGGAAAGGCTACCCAAGGGAAAATACACAAAGTTACAAATGAAGAAAATAGGCCCTTGCAAGATCATTCACAAGTTTGGGAAAAATTCCTATGAGATAACACTCCCTCCTGGAGTGGCTATCTCCCCCATTTTTAATGTTGCTAACTTGTACCCCTTTAAGGTATCTTTAGATGTAGGTGTAGGTATTGAAGATGATGAGGATTGGGTGCAAGAGCTTCCACCATCTGAACCATTGAAGCTTAAGGCTATCCTAGACAACAAGGAGGTAAAAAGAACAAGAAAGAAGGTATATAATGAATTTTTGGTTAAGTGGTAGGGTCTTCCACCTAAAGATGCAACTTGGATGAGTGAAGAAGATATCAAATAGAATGGTATCACTTTGCAACAACTGATCTCAAGTGGTACTTGACATCTCTTCCACCCCAAGTGTATGGTTTAGGGGTACCTTGGGGTATAAATTCCTCCATGAGGCTTTAATGAATCTTGTTTTATTTTCCAGGTTGATTACAATGTAATAAGGTCCTAAGGAGAATCTTCAATGTTTGTAATAAGCTTTTAAGCTTGGTGTTGAGTTTCGGTGTTTGTACTAGGTCTCCTTCTCACCATGTAAACTTTGTGCATCTAGGTCAAATAATGAATCATGGTTCCATGATGAAACTAGGTATTTGAGGGGATTCAACTTGGTAATTTTATGTGTTATGAAGAGTCTTTAACACCTTTGGAGTGATCTATCTAGTCAGGTTCTTGGTGTGTAGAGTTAATTGCCTTAACTAGGAAATTAAAGGTCTAAATAGAGTTAGTTGGTTTCCAACGTCCCTCCAATTCAAAATGAAGTTAAGGGATGTTGGAGGGAGGTTGATAGAGTTTAAATATTCCTCTCTTGCTCGATTCAAGGTTTTTGATGAAGAGAGAAATAAGATTCAATAAAAAATTGCTTTGTTTTCTGATCTCCTGTGCAAGAATTGCTAATCCCGTACTTGGTACAGTCTATAGGTTTATTTTCAGACTCCAAGGCTATAATGGTTTGAAAGGGGGTTGAGATGGCTCTCTTTTTTCATTGGTTTAGATTAATTTCATTGAGGGATAAGGGAGATATTCTCATTTTTCTGTTGGGTGGTCTGAAACCCTCCAAAATCAAGGTTTTGATTGAATTTTTCTTGTGTCTTCCATTTCCACCATACATTAAGGCCAAGATAGGGTGAGCTGGGAGAGTATCATATGTAATTTTATCTTATAACTATTTTAGAGAGTGGCATGTAGATTTGGGAAGGATCTTTGAAGATCTAGGCCTGGCATCACCATGTGACAGGCCTAGAATCAAGTGAAAAGTCTAATTTTTGGTCTTTGTGAGAGTGTTGGGGAGTGCCTAGGTACTAAGTTCCATGAGTTGAGCAGCCTATTAGGCCTACCTTGTAGCATTATGTTTTGTCTTGTTGCTACCTTACCTTTGATTTTCAAGAAGGGAGGCTTTGAGAGCTTGTAAGGGAATCCAATAGTTGTCAAAATTCAGTGGTTTGGGCCTAGTATAGGGTTGTATGTGGATTTTTTCTTGACTGTCCTACTGGGCAGTGCTACAATGGGTTAAGGGTGAAAAGGGGCCTAAAGGCTAGAGCGATGAGAAAATGGAATTCCCTAGGTGCAAGTTTGAGTGTTGTGTTTTGGAGTGGTCAAATGAAACATGTTCTGGGGTAACAATTCTAGTCTAAACCTCTATCTCAGTCTGGTTGGCCAAAATTCCATGTTGAAGTGGTAGGGTTACCCTATTGTGAGTTTGGAGAATTGGTGTCTAAGTGGGAATATTTGGGAGAAGTTGTGTCATCTCTCTTATTAGGTCGACCCACTTTGCATCATATAGGTTTCTTTTTTGCATCTTAAAAAACTAAACATTTTTGAAATATTGAATTTTCCTTTTGGGTCTACCTCATACAACTCAAAAACCACCTAAATTCATCCAAATCTTTTGCAAAATCTCAAAAAAATTACCAGGTGGACTAAGTCACCACTTTGGGTGACTTAGTCCCTTCAGGCCTTTAAAATAGCCTTTTACAGAGCTAAAATCCTAGTTTTCAAGCTTCTATTTTGTTGCATCAACTAACTATATCCATTGGTTGTGTTTTTGTAACATGCATTTCTTTATATTTAGCTTCAATTAACTCATTTCATGCATTGGACATTTTAAATTTTTCAATCATAAAATTTCATTTTCAAATCATTGCATAGTGTAATCAACAAATTAACTTGTTTGAAATCTGAAAATTGCATTTTGTTTTAAATATTTACATTGAATTTCAAATTTCAACAATGTTAGTTTCAATTCTTTCCAAAATTTGATAGAAAATGTTAGTTCATAAAAATTTTAATCATCCATTCAATGCATTCCCTAGTTATGAAAGTCTAGCCAATGAAAATATAAATAATTTTCTTAAACTTACTCTACCTTCTATCTCTCCTATTTTTGAGGATGATGTGTTAGAAGCAAATACAAACATAGACAATCATGATGATCATAATTGTTCCTCTCATGATACCTCTCCTTTTAGTGACAAAGGTATCCTGATGAAAGAAGGTACAATCATTGAGTGTCATGAAGGTATTTCTTGTTCTTCTCCTCATCGCCTTTGGGAAGATATTTTAGCACAAGAAAATGAAATCATAGACACTTTCCTAAACATCACCTTACCTAGACTCTATAACCATGACAATCGTCCTTCTGTTACTATCCCTCCTTGAGGCAAAGCTGATAGTTTTGTGTTAGGAGCTATCCTTAATGCCACTCATGGGAATCTTACTCCTCCCTTTCCTCATGCCCCTACAATTTGGGAAGACTTATTTGAACAAAAAATTCCTTCTCTTGCTATCTCCCCTATTTGTGATGAAGCTACTTCCCAATTCTAACCATGAATTGTGAGGATCATATTACACACTCTTCTACTAGGGTGGATACTATGAAACACGAGAATGTGACTTTAGAAAATAAACTAGAGTCTTCTTTTGATATCCTTATGATCAATAACCAAGAGAATCAACCCATTTATCCTCCCCTTCCATACGATGAAGTTATTTTGGAAGAACCAACCCTTGAATGTCAAGCACACTTGGTATATAGTTCTCCTAGAAATCTCCTACAAGGGAAGGTATCATGGTTGATCTCCTTTCAAGCAACAACAATGTGTCTTCCTTCGGTGATGGTACCAAGATGATACTAGATTTCCCTTTCTTAGACATACATCAAACTAAGACTGATGAGTTTATGCATACACAAGTGTCCATTAGACCCCCCTTGATCAATAAACCTCCTACATACCCCATGGGCCATCCTAAGAATCCTCTTATTCTTTACCCACCATCACACAAGCAACTATCTCCAACCACACTTGAATTAATCCTTCACCCACCTAAGCACAACATATCACATCAACCAAGTTACAATGATATTGCTCACATATATGACAAAGTCTACAACATCAAGGCTAACTTTGCTGACACTTTGTTTACTCATCCACATAAATAACATTAGTTGTTGCTCCTTGTCATGTAATAGTTATAAGATCATAGCATACTCATTATTGCATGTTTCACATCCCTCGTGAGGAGCAACATAC
The DNA here is from genome assembly GCA_007115665.2 of Sequoiadendron giganteum. Lineage (NCBI taxonomy): Eukaryota > Viridiplantae > Streptophyta > Pinopsida > Cupressales > Cupressaceae > Sequoiadendron > Sequoiadendron giganteum. Next base: position 268,662,998 of record CM021106.1, read on the forward strand.
CATGATCCATTATAGGCTCACCTTTGCCCTGCACTAAGTGGGGGAAATTAGTTAAGTAACCTTGTCATCGTATGTCACTTATCATTGTCTCTTTCGACTACTCATTAACCTTTCAGACACTTATAGGAGAAAACTTGGGTTGTCGACAAAATGCCTTAATTTGACTCACATGTGACATACTATCTATCCCCTTCTTCATTGTGTAGCTCACTTCAGAAACATATGAGTTGGCATAGGGCTTTCCAAGTTAGCTCTGATGCCTTCTTTAACCTATCCTTGGCTACTTTAAAGAAATTTCTCACAACAATGGTATTAGAAACCACTCTAAAGTTGCGGCATACATAGATGTCATCTTTTTACAAAATTCCATGGTGTGATTTCTCATTTCCTTGTGATGTATCCTCTTCTTGGTGGTGTCATTGGTTTTGATTCCTTCCAAGAGTGTACGATCAACTGAAGTGGCCTAATATGAATGAAGCATCCCATGGATAATGATCTGACACCAAAAATTTTACTATCTTGGAGACATTAGGCACAATGCTCCCTAAGACTTAGACCTTGCATGAACAAAGAAAAATCCCCTTTAACAAAATCTTCACATAATATTTAAAATCATTTACACAAGCATTGTGGTGCCTTATCAAAACTATCAAGTAAAGTAACTTTGGTATGGTTAGTATAATGGGAATTCGACACACTCACATGAGTTTCTCATTATACGATGGGAAGCCAACACATTGGCATGAATTTCTCACTAAACCACCTTTTGGGCTTTCTCACCCAACAAACAACTAAACATCTCATCGCCCCAAAGTGAGTACACTCCTCTTTGGACAAACAACCTAGATCTGATCCACAACTATTTGGACAAACAATCAAAGCTTGATCCAACTTTTCACCTTTTCCTTTTCTCTTCCTTCTATTTCTTGTCATCGCATTATCGCGTATCTCATTTTGCTGCAAATAATTCACCCTTGAATGCAACCTCTTACATTGATGTCTCTTTGAATTAGAATCTTAAATCCTGGGGGCTTTACTATCTTCTTCATCTTTGTCATTCTTCACCATCTCCATTGGGTAGTTGTAGGACATAATAACCCAGCCAAAACAACCCTGGGCAAAATAACCCAGTCATAATAACCCAAGGACAAAATAACTAGCAGGGTCATAAGAACCCAAGCCAAAATAACCCGTGGTCATAATAACCTATGGTCCCCGTAGGAATATAGAGAAAGGAAAACAAAATGACCACAGGTTATTCTGTCCATGGGTTATTTTGACCATGGGTTATTATGATGGGGTTATTGTCTCTAGGGTTATTTTGGTCGGGTTATTATGTCTGGATACCCCATTGAGCTACTTTAGTGTTATTTTAAATAAAGTTCATACTCTCACTAAAGTGGGGGCTAAATATGTCACCAAAAAGTGTAGCCTTGACACTTTTTCACTCATTTGGGCCTTTTCTTGTGGTTTTTGGCCTATTTTAATAAGAATTCTATGGTGTCTTGCAAAGGTGTGGTAAAGTGTTGTAACACTTCCCTCACTTTTCTATGAATTTTCCACAATAATTCACCTGAATAACCCTTTTCCAAGCCTTATTCTAAAGTGTTGTAAGGTCTTATAACCAACCCTCACACTTTCCCAGACTTGTCATCACTAAATCAACCCTTTCTTATGTTAAATTGGCCCATTAATGTACTTTTAAGCTTGAATTAAGTGCGTTACAAGAGACAAGCTCATTAAACATCATTAAACACCACTTAATTTCTGACCACCACTTGAATTTTTCCAAGTGGACTAGGTCACCACCTTGGGTGACCTAGTACCTTTTGGCAGAAAATTCAAAATTAAAACAAAATTCTTACAGGAAATTACATCCAAAACCCTAAGGTCAGCCTATCATGTGTTATTTTTTGGGAAATTAGGGAACATCATGTATAAATAAGGGTTTTTCCCTCATTTTCCATCTCCTAATGTTTATTTTTCTCCTACCTTCTTCTTATTCTTCTCCTCACCACTCTTCTCAAGCAAGTTAAGATTTTGCATTCTAAGTCATCAAGATATATTTCTGAAACATTTAAGAGTTGAATCTTCCATCATTGTTGCATAAACTCAATATCTCTCATCATGGAAAGGTACTAAGTCCATTTCTTCAAATTTCATGATTTCTAATTTAATTTCATCATTTTATTTAATTATCTACAAAGGGGTTTGACCAAGGCAAACCCCCAATCCCTAACAATCAACATTTCTTCTTCCTTCTTTGTGTGTTTGTATATTTAGGTACTCTAAGGGTTTGTAGATCATTGAAGATAAGGTTGAAGACTTGTTGAAGAAACCTCCTTATTGGCTAGGGAAAAACATCTAAAAAGTGTCACTTTCAAGTCTGAGAACTAGAGTTTTAGAAACAAACACCTATGAAGAACTGAAGTGCGAACTGAGGGCTTCCATTTCCATTCTCTGATCTTCAAAAATTCAAAAGTGGACTAAGTCACCAAAAATGGTGACTTAGTCCCACTGAACTTATTTTTTAGAGATTTTGGTAGATTTGGATACCAATTTGGCCAAAACGGGCTTCAGTGAAATTTTCCAAGTTTGGGACTAAGTCACCTAGAATGTAATAAGTGTCCTAGAAGGCCTAAATTTTAGCATAAATAGTATTTCCAATATCCTTTCCAGTCTACAACATATTTTTAGGTTCACCACTTATGCTACTTTAAGTTCTATTATGGTTTGCTTGCATTTTAGGTCATTTTACATAGTGTTTTCAATACATTTAGATTGCATTAGTTTATAACATTTAAATACATTCCACAAACATCACACCTCACACCCATTTTACCCCTAATATTTGAATGAACACCAAGAATACTTAGCACGAAAGAGGCCATTTACTCAACAAAACTCCTAGGTGAAAAACCCTAGGATCCTAAAGGGGAATCCTCTTTCCCTAATACATATTTTTGGTGGTTCAAAGATAGATTTTGGAGAAATTTGTCAATTGTTCAAAGTTTTCAATTTTTTTACCTTGTATTGGAGTTCATTCGAAGATATCTACAGGTTGCAAATCAGAGTTTTAGATCTAGATATATGGTGGAAAGATAGTGTAGACCTTGAAGAGTAGAATCAAAGTTTGAATTTGCAAAAAAAACTAACTGGACTGGTACACCACTTCTAGTGTATGAGCCCCAGTATAGGAAAACATTTTGATTTCAGGAGTTTCAATCATATCTTTGGTAGATTTCTATTCCTAACCAAAAACCCTAATTTGGGACTAAATTGCCCAGTCTTGCATATGAGTCCTAGTCAATATTAAATTTAGTAGTTTCATCATTTCAATTCTTCATCTAGTGCTCTTTAGATTCTCAGGTGCACACATTTCATCTCTCATCTTTCTATTTTGAATTACATTCCTTTCTAGATAATTTAGTGAAATCTTGCATTGCATTAGGTTTAAGCAATAAGTCTTGCATTTCATTATTTTTTCCAAGCCTTAGCTTGGTGGTGAACCCCTCTTTAATTTATAATGAAACCCTAGGACAACCCTATTGCAAGATGTCTTTCTCCTTTGCATACATTAGATTAAGATCTCTAGGGATTTCCTTGAATGCGAGTGTAGAAGATTGCTATTCTATCTCCCAAGCATATAAGAAAACAATTTTCAACCTTTCATTTTGGTGAACCTATATTTAGAACATCATAATTTTTAATTGGAGTGCATTATCATCCTATATCTATCTTGCATTAACTTTTAATTAGGTTTTACATTAATTAATTAGGATTGGGTATGTACAAGATCATCAAGGAAAAAATAGGCCCTTAACTAGCGATGAAAATTCAAAAAATTAGAGCTAGGTAACTTGACGTAAAAATTTCAATAAGTTATCTATATTATTTCAAAAATATGTAAGAATAGAATTTGTAGAAAATTGAATTTAGTTTCTAAACTACTAGGTTTATTAAAAAAAAAAAACTATTTGGTGAAAATTTTAAATTTCAATGTAGTAGTACTTCAATTTCAGGGAAAAAATAAGAAGTAGGTGTTTGTTTGACCACCCTGAACACAATAAAATGATAATATTTTTTTATAGGATTTTAGATATAAGTAGAGGACTCATGTCCTGATGTGATGCATATTTGTTTGTAATTTTCTCCAAGTAAATAATTAATTATGATTGTTTATTACAACTTTTAAGAAAACAAAAATCTTGTATGTTTGACCACCTTAACTTGGTCAAAACTTCATGAAATTAATTTTTTGTAATCCTATAGTATGAGAAGCATAGAATGTGATGCATGTTTGACATTCAAAAAATGTGATACCATTTGAAAGCTATAGATGTTTTTCAATCAACCTATCAATCGGGACTCTAGTCGTAATTGAAATAGAAAATGAATAATGATTATTTATTAAATTCAAAGTAAAGCATAATTTATTTTGGTGGAAAGCTAAGAATCTCCTTTAAAAACCCTTTTTTTTTCATCAATTTTGGGTAAAAAAAAATTGTCAGCCACATGGGCCATCATATCACTTACATATCACCACTTTTTGGCCCATCATGATCCTGCACATACCTCATTATTTCATTAGTGAAAGTGCATATAGGTTGCATTTTAATTTCTTGAGTCATTGAAAATCATTTGAAATCTACATTTGCATTTAGTCTACAGATCATCCAAAGCAAAAAGCATAAAATTCACTTAATGTTTTTTGAAATTTGTAAAAAAAACCCTCACTGAGACTCATATGCCCCTTCGGGATATTTAGTCCTAGTGGCAATTTTAAAGTACATTTTCTAGAATTGAAAAATTTGTTTATGAGCTTTTTTTCGTTGTTGATAACTTTTTTTTTAGTTTACAAAGTTTTTGTTATATTCATTACATTGCATTTAGCTTAAATTTCATTTGCATCCATCTTTCCTTTAATATCCCTTGCATGAGATTTTATACTTGGTGTCCTATTTCTATACTATAGTGAGACAAAGTTCAAGAATCATCTCATCCCATGATAGCACAATCATCATGGATCTTGGGTTGTCTAGCTCTTTCACTCCTAGTATTGAGACTAGTTCACTAGGTATGGACCATACCTTTAACAACTCTTTTCCTACAAGTAGTGTGATGTATGTTGAAACATTGGTTGCTAGTGTTCCACAAGAGAAAATAATCCAAATTATTGAAGAATTAGTCAACCTACAAAGCCAAATAAGTACTAAAGACATTTCAACCACAGTTATCCCTACCATAGATAACATACATCACATGATTGAAACTAAAGGAGTTGATCTTATGCATAATATAATTCAGATTTTTGGACCATGTCTTACCTCAAACACTAGTTTTCCTTTACCTACAAAAAATGTTACAAGTAAAGGAGGAATTCAAATTCCTCCTCCCACAACAATTACCTCTATTCCTACCTATACTAGCCCTCAATTTACAACAACAATGCAACCTACTAGAGTAATGTGATCCCTTCCTTGGGTGTTTCCGCTAGCATCCCTAGTACCTCTGTGGGATCTAATATCATATCTCCTACAACCTTACCACCTATAAGAATTCCATTAACTTGTCCCTCAAACACATACACCCCTCCACCATATTCACCTCCATCTCACAATACAAAAAATTATCCTCTCATACACCAAATTTTACAAACCATTTCATTCCTTCAAAAAAAAGATTCCACTATCAACCAAAATTGAAATGGCCCACCTACATATTATATCAAAATAATTCCCTTTTCCTTGGAGATATTGAGAACACCTATTAGAACTATAAAATTTTGAATTTTTACAATCTATTGCATTCATGAATATTTCATCATTTAATCCTTACATTAAGCATAAAATCCCCTCTTTGCATTGTCTTCCGTATTCCATGTCATATGACCCATTTTTAATCTAGTTACCTTTTCTCATTCCATAAAAAACCATATTGGCAAAACATGGTAAAAGTCTCCCCGAGATATATTTTCACTAACATGTATTGGTTGTAGATAGTCGGCAAGACTTTTCCTTTTGTTTCGGCGACTCTGAAGATTCATATCGGCATATGTTGGGGCATCGTCATAATGTCACAGCGAACTCTGTCTGTCTTGCCAACTAGTAATGTGGCGGGGTCATTTCGGCCAAACTAATGGGTATCGGCATGAAGTCATAGCGACATCATTGTGTCTTGCCGATTGACTCGTAAGCAAAGTTTTCGGTAAGACTTGTGTCTTTAGGGAAGGTCTTGGCGAGGTCACTCTTGTCTTGCTGAACTTAATACAAGGGGATTCAAGGGACTGTTGGAAAAAGTCTTGGGGTCTTGCCGACTCAGAAGATATGCCGATAGAGATATGTGTCACCAGGAGAGGAATCTTTCGGCGTGAGCTTCGCCGAGGTCCGAGTGTTATATTGATAAGAAATTCGGGGAGAGTCTCGCCGAGTGGGAGTAATCTATAGAGATGTTTTCGGTAGGACATTTCATATCGGTACGAGTCTTCTCGAAGATTCACTGTCTTGCCGAAAGTGTATTTTCATTTGTAGATTTTTCGGCGAGACAATTCAGAGAATATGCTGAAGTGATAATTCATCGACCAAAGGGTAAAATTTTCTTGGCGACTATAGTTTGAAGGGAATGCATATCGATGTGAGACAATGAGGTCTATGTAACGTCTCCCCGACTTAGAATGTTACAGCGACATAGAAAACATGAGCAACATTCATCATTTTTGGATTCCAAGTGTCGATAAGACTGCATTTTTGTCCTAGCGAAAGATGTAATAGACGTTGAAAAGGGATTTCGCCCTAGATTTGAAAATCTCTTACCGAAAAGACATTTGATGCGATAGTGCCAGTTTCAAATTGGTGTTTATTCGTGCTTCATTAATGGCGCGACGAAATATAACAGTAGATATTGAATCAATTCTTCAGTTCTGAGTTGATTGCAGGAGAATTGGTGTGCTGAACAGAGAACCGGGATGATTTTCAGTCTGAAAAGCTCGAGCAGAAAACTGTAAGTGATTACTCCTTGGCTTTTGCATTTCGATTATATAAATTTTGAGAATGGAGTCCTCTAGTTCTAGAAAGGGTAAGGGTAGAAAGCTTGCTATTTCTAGTTCATCAAAGGGAAAGAAGCAAAAAGTTGATACAGAGCAAGAGGGTACTGAGAGGAGATTAAATTAGGATCTTATTGATCAGCTACCTGGCTCGAGCCCAAAAGCAAGGAGGTTTGCATAGCTTAGGGCAGAGATAGATAAATTAGATGACAGGTGTAAGTTCATAAGTGATGTCTGGACTGCAATAAGGGGTTATGAGCTTTTTAATTTCCATTATCATAGAAGAAACCGTTTTGAACCAGTCTGCAACACATGGAAATTAAATGTAGGGAAACTGGTGTGCCCTAATGTATTTGTAAATATAGAATTGATAAAACTACTTGCTGATGACTATGATCCAAAGCACAAGGCTATATGTGACCCATCTGGAAAGCCACAGATATATGTGTCCAAGGAAGCAATAGGCGAGGTTTTCAAATTGGAGGGGTTTTGTAATGAGGAAATTAGTTGTGAGGAGTTGGAGAAAGAGTTTTCAAGAATGGATACAATATATAAGGGTTGGAGGTTGCCTATCCATAGGATTAAAAAGGGTAACAAGTCAGAACCTTTACAAGAATCTGAGGCACCTCCTTATCATGTAGATCTATTTGAGCCTTATATGAAGTACACATACTTTTCAGTATGTCAAGTGTTGGGGATGGATGCCCCGGAGCTCATGTCGATTGTACCAATGATTATCACAGCGGATATTCAATATCACAACTCCAGGCCATTTGATTATGCTTCATATATTGCTAGGGAGCTTGATTCAGGGTTGGTGGCCATAAAGATTGGAGCTTCTATTGTTCATTTAAGATATTATTCATTGTTGATGCACTTGGTGCTGTTTTATGGACAAGAGTTGGGAGTGTGGCCTTCAAAGATGAGAATTTCTCAAGTTGGTAAAGAGGGTGAAGCATTGCCTGTTCAATTGTGGACTGCCATTTGGGATAGCACGTTTGCGAGTTCTAGTTTCATTCATTTTGAAGAGTATTTTGTGAAAACCTTGTACAAATTGTATAGGTATCCTTGTAATTATTCATTAACTATTGAGATTAAGAGGTTTCTTCGGCCAAAGGATTTCAATGGGCCAATTGATCATAACTGGGGTGACTGGTACTGTTTGGAAGGAGCCACAATGATCAGGGTGTATGGGTTTGAGGATGCCCCTTTTATTTTGCCAAGGACAGTTCCAAATAGAATTGCTTATTTGGAGATTGTTAGACAATTAGATTTCAGCAATGTGATGCTTTTCAGTTCTTACGGGAAACAAGCTTTTATGCCTAGTACATTATGTTCTGGTGATTTCACCATGTTAGCTAAAGAAGGATATAACTCAATTCTTGATAGATTGTTGCACTATGATATGAAAAGGGGGCCACTCAGGAAAATTTTTGATCCTGAAGGGTATATCAATTCAGCCAAGGAAAGGATTAATTTTGGAAGGTATCAACATGTACCTTGTCCTTTTGATGACATGATCAAAAATCTAGATGAAGAAGAAGCAGAGGCAGTGGTTGAAAGTTATAATCAGGGGTTGCAGGATACAGGAAACTTGTCTTCTGAGAGTGAGGAAACTCCAACAAATAAAGTGCCACATAGCATAACAAAGAAAGTATCTAGGCTGAGGACTCAGAAGTATGTTTGCTCGATTAGGGAACAGAGCCTTGAAAGTGGTGATGTTGATGCAAGACATATGGAATACAGGTCATTTGTCTTAGATAATGAATTTATAAATTCTCTAGAGTTTAAAGCATTCTTGTACAAACAGAAGGGAAAGGAAATAAGAGAAGGAGTCGGTGCCATCACTTCTGGGAATGAAGAGCAACTCTTGGATCAATTGAAGAGATGTGTGGATGATGAAATGACGAATATGACTCCTGAAAAAGGGAGAAAAATGCTGGAGAATGCTGGCATAATGATCTTTCCTGGACTTGATTTAAATTCTGCATTAGTGTTTGATAGTTTCTTAAAAGATGGTAATACTGCACATAAATTGGATAAGGATAAGGTGACAGAGGTATATGCAGGTTCTAAATTCAACACTGATGAAGGATCATTAATGATATGGGCTTTATACCCACCCCACAGGAAATCAATAGTGATTGATATAGAAAAGGAATTTGGTCATGTCACGACCTTAAAAGTTGGAGAGGCTGATCCTATGGTTGCTGCAGAGATTGGTATTGATATTGCCAAATTGAATAAAGCACAGATTCAAGCATTGATAAGGGAAAGAGAAATGTATAAGGCAAATAATGAGAGACTGCTAAGAGAGAATGATAAGTTGAAAGACTTGGTTGGTGTTCCAATAGTTCCAACCAAAACTCTCACTCAAGGAGAAAGCTCTCAGATAAAAGATCATTGGGTCGGGTCAAGTGCTTATAGTCAAGGAAAGTATGATGCCATTACAACCATTGTTAAGAAAAGACAAGTCATTTTAACATCCTAGGTAAATCAATTATGGGGGAAGTATTCTTCTACTCGAGATGCGGTGAAGGAGCATGAGAGGATGAATGAGCAGATTATGGATAAATTTTATGAATTGACCACACGAGAAGAGCCTGGCAGTACTGCACTTGAATCTGCAAACAATATTATCAGTCGTCATCAAAAATTCTATGAGGAATTGCTCAGGGATAAAAAGGGATTGGTTGAAGCTGCCAAAATGATTGTAATTACTATCACCTGAAACAACGAAAATAGTGTTCCACCTTTTGGGAGGTGGAACACAAACTAGGTATTTGGAGACCTAGACGTATTTCCCACAAGTTTCATTCAAGGAAACCTAGAGATTTCAAACCAAAGGGTGGAATGAAGGAAAGAGATCTGATAAAGTTTGTCCTTGAATCTAATTATGAATTAATGAGTGGTTCAAAACCAAGCTAGGGCTTGGAAAAATTTATGACATGCAAGATCTAATGAAGAAGCCTAATGATGCATGAAACTTGAATAAATGGCCTATAAAGGAAAATAAATCTAAATAGAAATTTGTAAAATAAAAAGTGTACACTTGGAAACTTGTAGAGGCTTGAATGAAGATAGGAAATTCTACAAATCATAAAATTTAGGCTTACTTAGACTCATTCACCAAGCTACGAAACTTAGTCCCAAATTTGGGTTTTTGCACAAGAACAAGTTTCTGGAAAAAGGGTATTTGAATCTGCAAAATCCTAAAAAATGCCTATAGTGGGACTCATTGGCCACTTCTAGTGAATCGGTCCCATTTTGTCACGAAGTGTCCTAGGAGCATAATATTGTATTGAAACTTTGCAAGTCTCTAAAGATGGATCAAATAAACACTTTCCCACTAATTTTATACAAATTGGATGGATACTTTTCCCTAGATCCAAGTTTCCATGAGTCTTGACAACTTTTCATGACAATTTTGATGAAATTTTCAAATTTTTAATTTTGGTACTTTTGAAGGCTTCAAATCCACTTTTGTTTAATCTATAAACCTCCAATCACACATGTAAAGAGGAGAAAAACTCTTTTTGATTGTTATTGAATAGGGGCTTGTCTTGGTCAAACCCATTTTAGGTAATTAAACCAAATGATGAAATAATAAAATACTCACATGAAACATGCAACATAGGACATGGAACATGAGAAATGATACCTTCAATAATTTCTCTTAATACAAATCAATAATCTAGCATGAAATGACCATCAAGGATATAGATCTAGCTCTTGAGATAAGTGTAGAACAATGCTTGATCTTGGATCTTGAATGCAACATCACAAAACTAGATCAATAAAATTCTTGATGCTTGATAATATTGACATGATAATGGATCTTGAATTGTTGCAACAATTGATGAAGAATTCTACCCTTGAATTCCTTAGAAACGATCTTGTGAACTCAAACTTGCTATTAGGAATTCTCTCATAAAAGTCTTAGGTGAAAATGAGTGAAATAACCTTGTATTTATACTTAATTATGCAACAATTCTTGAAATTAAAACACTACAAGCTGATATCAAATCTAAGAGGATTAAATCCCACCAAAATTTTGAATTAATTTTGATTTTGGGCCAAATGAGAGTCATTCATCCAAGGTGGTGACTGAGTCGCATTAGGCATAATTTATGGGACCATTTTCATGAATTCTTAGAAAGGTGTGAAACCGGGTTTAGGATCCAAAAACATAGGTGGGACTCATTCACCCAAGGTGGTGAATAAGTCCCAAATCACTAAATCTAGGCCACACAAGTTGAAAACATATGTATTATGATTTGGTATTGATTTTTGTTGGGATTATCCTCAACAAGATGCATTGAATGAGGATTATGGATGTAAAATAAGGCCAATTAAAGCATAAGAAAGCCCAATTATTAATGATAACCTTAGAAAAGTGTGAAAATGTGTTACAACACTTTACAACACTTCAAATAAGACATGATTACGGCTTATTAGGTTCAATTAATTAATAAAAACTTAGAAAAGTGTGAAAATGTATTACAACAATTCACAACACCTTAATAGGGTACAATTTAAGTTTATTAGCTCAAAAGGTCCCAATACCTAATGTGAGTTTGTTAAACACATTACAACACTAAGTCAAAGCATACTTAAGCCCAATTTATCATTAATTATTCCCAAATTAAGCAAGGAAAAGGGGGACCTTTTTTTGTCATTACACCTAGCCCCGACTTTAGTGAGAGGATGAACTTGCTCCAAAATCGCACTAAAGTAGAAATTCAAGAGTGGTTCAATCATACCAATGAAAATGGTCTAGGATAACAAATATTGAGGAGATAACCAAGCTCCTAGGATCCAAGATCCTATGTCAAACTGACATAAGCACAAAAGAACACGTACAAGGTGTATACTATGTAGGATCAAGATACATGATCATGTAATGTCAATAAATAAAAGAAAGAGAAACAAAAACAAGTAAAAATAAAAATGAGGTGGATCAAGCTTCGACCATTTGTCTAACACTATGTGGATTAGATCTAGGTTGTTTGTCCAAAAATGTACACACTTTGAGGCAATGAAACTATAGGCTATCTACTAGGTGAGTAATACAAGAAGGTGAGATGCACTCACACACACACACTGGTGACTAAGGGAAATTCATGACTTAGATCAGCTTCCCATCAAGCCATACTAAAGTTAAATTTCCTGATAATTTTGATAAGGTGCAACACAAAAATGATGTTTAAGCAATATGAGACAAGCAAAATTTTGTATTCTTGGAGCTCATGAACAAATAATGAAATGTTATCTTCATGAGATAAGAAAATCTTTGAATTCTTGGAACTCATGAATAAACAAGATGGCTCCATAGGTATGAAAAGTGTATTATGCAAGGTGGCCATATAAAAAATAGTGTAAGGTGCATTCAAAGTGATTTTTCTATTTGTATATGGTATCTTCTTAGGGAACCTTATGCCTATTGTCTCCAAGAGTGGACAATTCAAAGAAATATCATGATCTCAAAGGAAATGAAACTCAATGAAACCAAAAAGAAAAGGTCGCATTACAAGAAGAACAAAAATCACACAATGAAACATGAGTGTCGATGTATGCCCCCACTTGAAAGTGGTTGCTAACACCATTGTTGTGAGCAATTACTTTAAATTAGAAGAGGACATGATAGCTTATTCGAAAAGCCCTATTCCAAGTCATATGTTTCCAAATCAAACTACATCATGAATGAGTATGTCACATGTGAGCTAACTTAAGGCATGTCGTCCACATCTTAAACTTGCTCTTATATGTACATGAAAGGAGGTCAACTAGCCAAAAGAGAAAATGACAAATGACATACCAGGACAAGGCTAACTAACCCCTTTCCCCCACCTAGTGTAGGACAAGGATGAGCCAAATAGGATGAAAATAAGTTTTAATTAGAAGAAATAGGTTCCTCAACATAAGGAAGGGCCCCAAAATCCTTAAGATGTTGAATTATATTACTCAAAGCCTTACATTAATTAGTAGCATGACCATGAACTCTATGATATGTGAAAAATGAACCCTTGTTGTAATACTTCTTTCATGTTCTTAGAGGGAGAGATATCAGATGATCTTGGAGTAGTCACATCAAGATTCTCTCTTGATCAAAAGTAGAGGATGTTTATTTATTTTGTGACAAAGATATCTCTTGCTTAGTAGAGGATGCCATTCTTGCACAAGAGTCTTTAGATTGAAAATTTTTGTACTCTCCTTGAAAGCGGGATGTAAAATGTAAGGAATTCAAATCATTAGTATTTTGCAAGATAAAATTGACATTAAGCAAATATTTCTTTCTTTGTTTTAGTTCTCACAAAGGATAACAATCAAGACCACTAGTGTCTATCAATTCAAGATGCACTAATGTTAAAGTTGTCTTAGAGGAATCTATTTTAATAGTTTTGATATTAAGTGAAGGCTTGTATATATGTTTCTTTTGAGGGGAAATAACCAAGACCACTATTCCTTTCCTACTTGTGAGTCTCTATAGGGAAACAAAGAAATTTTTCTTAGGAACCACGTTCTTTTCCACTATATCCAAGTTGTTTCATCATTTCATAACCTTTTCCATAAATATTCTTCATCTCTTTTTGATTTAGTGGTTTCTCATAATTAAGTTCATCAAAGTTTGTTGTGTAATCTGTTGTCTATTGTGCTAAAGTGGTTGAGGTGGATGCTTTTGAAGGGTCTTCTAAATTTTGTGTTGACATTACTGCTTTTTCTTTTCCATTTTTAGACTCTTTATTTATGATCTTGTATTATCCCATGAATGTTGGTTCAAATTTCAAAGATCCCAAATCATATAGTGCTATCATTGTGAAGGGTCTATCTTTTTGTTTTTCTTGCATGGGTTCTACTTGTGTAGTGTTTTCAAAGGATTCTACTTATGCTTCTCAATGTTTAAACAACTATTTGGGTAAGGGTTAGCTTCGAGTGTGTACACTTTGTTGTTGTAGGAATACTTCATTACACTATGAAGATTAGAAGGAACCCCATTCATTGTGTGGATCGATAGTCTTCCTAAAAGAAGGTTCTATAGAATATTGTGAGGCATGACATCGATCACTATTTCTAATGTGGCCTTTCTAGTTGTAATAGGTAAAGTGATCACTCTGAGTGGTTGTTTTCCTACATTATCAAATTCCTTAATAGAAAAAGAGCCAAGTTAAATTTTTTATTTATCCATGCCAAGCCTATCCAAAAGATTTATGCTACACACATTAAGAGAAGAACCATTGTCAACAAGGGCCCTCTTTATTCCAATTCTTATGTTTATTCCTTGCATCATGGTTGCTATGTCATTTAGTTTTGCACTAGAGGGAACCACAACTTGTTGCAAGGTTGTTTGAAGCATAGTGTGATAATTAGGTGAATTATAAATTAGGTCCCATAGGGATATATTTGCATGAGCATTCTTAAGTTGTTCAACAAGATCATACTCCTTCCCACCATGTGAAGTTAAATGAGGAGAATTGAGTAAAATAGGATTAGGCAAAGGGAGGGATCTTGAATTTTTTTTTCTTGGTTGTATATTGCTTCTAGTGTTGTACATATGAGCAATGGTATGATGAATTGGCTTCTATCACACATTATTCTTAGGTGGATAAAGGAAAAGTTTGGGTTTGTTTTGAGTTTGAGGTTTGTGTGAAGGTGGATAAAGAATTCATGGATTCTTAGGATGTCCCACATGGTATATAGGAGGTCCATTAATCAAGGGGGGTCAAATGGACACTTGCGCATTCATAACCTTAGTGGTCTTGATTTGATGTATTTCTAATAAAGGGAAATCTAGTGTCATCTTTTCACCATCATCTAAGGAAGGAAAAATAGTCATTTTCTTCCACCATGATATACTCCCTAGGAGGAAATTATTTAGGAGACCTACAAACCAAATGTTCTTGACATTCAACGATTGGTTCTTCCAAATGACTTCATCACAAGTAGGGGAATTTTCGATTATTGGATTTTCTTGCTCATCATTGATGGTGTTTCCTTGTTTACTAATGTTTTTTGTAGGGGAAGAGAGAAATTCAAGATTCCCATTAATTTCATCAATTGTATCTTCTAAAATCAAAGTATCTTCTTCACAAGTGTGAGAGATAATAGGAGAAGAACAAATGTGATTTTCATGATCATTTATGCTTTCATTCCTTTGTTCCATGATGTCTTCCAAAATAGGATAGGTAGGGGAATGATCATTGAGAGGGTTGTTATAGATCTTTACTAGTTTGATCGTTCGACACCAACATATTCTTCTCATATTCTATTTCATCCTCCATAATATTATCACAAGAAGGGAAAGTGTTGGGAGATGAATGCAGACTAGTTTTAGTGTTATGTATGTAGGTTTCAATGGTGTCTTGTTGTGTTATTTTATCATCATGATTACCTATGATTGTTTCTTATTGTTCATCAATATCTTGCCTAATAAGAGAGGTATGAGGAGAGAAACAACTAGGATTCTCAAAAATCTCATTGATTGGTTCTTCTAACACAAAAATATCTTCTTTGCCAATAGGAGAGATATTAGGAGAGGAACGAATATGATTGTTAGGAATGTCCAAGGTTGTATTCTACTTCACTAAAACACTCTCATAGGAAGGGGATATGAACCTTTTCTTAGTATGCATATAAAGGTAAGGTAATAAAATTGTTTGGACAAAAATTAAAGGCACTTCTAAAAATCTTATGCAATGCTTCAAGAATGTAAACAATGTATATACAAAGACTAGAAGTAATTTTATCCAATGTATGAAAAACTTTAAAAATGCAAATAGTGTGTATTAAAGAATGAAAATAACTTTAGAAAACTTATGAATTTTTTTATGAATGTAAACATTGTATATGCAAAATTGAAAAGTACTTTTATCCATATTATGCAAAGTTTCAAAATGTGATCATTTTTAGATCTAATGATACTTATATGTGAAATGATTTCAAAAATGAGTACACTTAATTGATGTTTTTTACCTAGATGCATAAAACATATGTTATTGAAACTTTATAGAATTATAGTATATGTTACCAAGAGGATTATGTAGGTTTTTGATGTTGTAAAATGTAAAATGAAATTTAAAATCTAGACTGGGATTGATTCACCTAGAAGGGTGAATGAGTCGTAGCTAGGGTTTTTTGAAAAAAATTAGAAATTTTCAATTGATTTTTATGCTTTCTATGTTGTATGATGTATAACTTAAGTGAAAATGGAGATTTTGTATGATTTTTAATTATTTGAGATGTAAAAATGCAACCTATATGCACTTTCAATAATGTAAGATTTCTAAACCCTAAAATGCCAATTAACTAGAGAAAACCCTAGTGCAATGTTAATGCAATTAGTATCTTGGATGATGACAGACTCCAAATCAAAAAATGAAATTTTCTATATGTAGGTTAACCAAAATGAAATAATGGAAATAGAGTTCCCCCTTTTGGGAGGTGGAACACAAACTAGGTGTTTGGAGACCTAGACCTATTTCCTACAAGTTTCATTCAAGGAAACCTAGAGATCTGAATCCAAGGGTGGAATGAGGGATACAATCTATTGAAGGTTGTCCTTCGGTCTGATTATGAAATAATGAGGGGTTCACCACCAAGCTAGGGCTTGGAAAAATGTATGGCATGCAAGATCTAATGAAAAATTCTAATGATGCATGAAACTTGAATAAATGGACGTAATGCAAATAATTCAAAATAGAAAGGTATAAAATTAGAAATGTACACCTGGAAACTTGTAGAGGCTTGAATGAACACTAGAAGTGGTGAAAATCCTAAACTTTAGGCCTATTGGGACTCATTCATCAAGTTGTGCGAATAAGTCCTAGATTTGGGTTTTTGCACACAAATAGATTTTTGGAAAAAGGGTATCTAAATCTAAAAAAATATTGAGAAAAATCTCGTAGTGGGACTCATTCGCCACTTCTGGTGAATTAATCCCATTTTTTCATGAAGTGTCCCAAGAGAAAAATCTTGGACTGAAACTTTGCAAGCCTCTAAAGATGGATCGAATAAGCACTTTCCCACTCATTTTATGCAAATTTGATGGATACTTTTCCCTAGATCCGAGTTTCCATGAGTCTTGAAAACTTTTCATTAAAACTTTAACGACATTTCCAAGTTTGTCATTTTAGTACTCTTTAAGGCTTAAAATACACTTTTGTTTAATCTATAAACCTACAATCATACATGTAAAGAGGATAAAAACTTGTTCTTTAATAGTGAATAAGAGTTTTCCTTGGTCAAACCCCTTTTAGGTAATTAAACCAAATGATGAAATAATCAAAGAAGAACATGAAACATGCAAAATAGGACATGAAATATGGGCAATGATACCTTGAATGATTTATTGTAATACAAATCAATAATCTAGCATGAAATGGCCATGTAGGATATAGATCTAGATCTTGAGATAATTGTAGAATCATAATTAACCTTGAATCTTTAATGCAACATCACAACACTAGGTGAATAGCATGCTTGATGCTTGATAATCCAGACATTATGATGGATATTGAATTGCTGCAACAATTGATAAAGAATTATGCCCTTGAATTCTTTATAAATGATCTTGTAAACACTTTTATAATATTATGAACTCAAAATTTCTATTATGAATTCTCTCACAAAATTCTTAGATGAAAATGAGTGAAAGAACCTTGTATTTATACTTAATTATGCAATAATTTTTAAAATTACAACACTACAAGCCAACATCAGATCTAGAAGGATAAAATCCCATGCAAAATTTGAATTAATTTTTATTTTGGGCCAAATGAGAATCATTCTCCCAAGGTGGCGAATGAGTCCCATTAGGCATAATTTATGGGACCATTTTAAAAATTTCTTAGAAAGGTGTGAAACTAGGTTCTGGACCCAAAAACATAGGTGTGACTCAGTTGCCCAAGGTGGAAAATGAGTCCCAAATCACTAAATCTAGGCCACACAAGTTGAAAACACTTGAATTATGATTGGATATTGATTTGTGTTAGGATTATCCTTGGCAAGATGCATTAAATGACTCTTATGGATGTAAAATAAGGCCATCTAAAGCATAATAAAACCCAATTATGATTAATAACCTTAGAAAAGTGTGAAAGTGTGCTACAAAAATTTACAACATTTCAAATAAGGTGTGATTAAGGTTTATTAGGTTCAATTAATTAATAAAACCTTAGAAAACTGTGCTACAACACTTCACACCACCTTAACAAGGTACAATTTAAGTTTATTAGTTCACAAGGGACCAACACCTAATGCGAGTGTGTTAAGCACACTATGAGACCAAGTCAAGGAATCCTTAAGCCAAATTTATCATTAATTATTCTAAAATTAAGCAAGGAAAAGGGGGAATTTTTTTTGTCATTACATCACCAAAAAAATGGTCATATTTCTATTGGAGGTGTTAATGATCAAGAAAATAATTCCATTGCCCCTCCTAAAAAAAATATTCAAATCTTTACCAACCCTATGCCAAAACATAATATTTCATTTGTCAATGCTAGCAAAACTACAAATACTAATGTGATGAATGTAATCAATAAGAAAAAAATCATATCGATGGTTTTGTTGTATTGGTTGAAACTCAACATCACAAGGGCTGAACTAAAAAGCCTCTTGAAATTGCTTTATCCTCTAAAGATATACTTAAACATGCACCTGATGGTCCTCTTTACATAGCCAATTGAATATATGATAAACCTATGAATGGGATATTAGTAGATCCCATCTATAGAGAGAATGTGATCATCAAATAATTCTTACTTGTGCATGATATCTATTAGGAACCGTATGATAAACTGACATGGATAAAAATTTATATTGGTTTCACTTTTCCTACGATGGGACTAATCACCTTACCTTTGTAAATAGGACCAAAAACACTAGATGTCTCATTCTCCATCATATCAACATCAAATCAATTCCATGTGAAGCTTGGTCACCCATGGCTACACTTGATGGAAGTAGTCCCATCAGTCATGCATAAGTACTTAAAGTTCCCCTTTGAAAATGAAATTCACTATGAATCATAGTGGCTTTACTCCTTTTTCTTCCCAAATAAAATTTTCCTTACATTTATTCTAGCCCGAGCCTATATAACGTATTAAACCTTGTGAATACTTATTTTTCAAATCTTACCAAAAATTAAAGGCAAAATACATAGCAAAAATATCCATTCACAACATGCTGCAACCCATGACTGGGCCTACCATCCTTTATGGAACCATGATTGAACCTAAATACATGCCAAGCATCCAAGATCAATCTAATATAGAACCTTTTCCTACTTCCTACAAAAGACCAAGAGATAATGAAAATAATCTCGTTAAACCTCCTAGAATAAAATAGTTTTACAATGTTAAAGAGAAATTCATTGAGAAACCTTCCATAGTTCCTTCTTTTCCTCCCCATAGGGAAGAAAAGAACCCTATGGTTGATCATATCACTCCTACACAAACATAACTTGAAAACCAAAGTAAAAGAAATAGATGTGCAAAAGAGCATAGGCGTAGACGATGTGCCCTTGCTCAAAAGTTAAATGAAGAAATAAACAAAGAAAATAAAGATCCAAACTTGATTGAAGCAACGTGTGATGAGTTTTTCCTTCATTGAAACAAAAATAAATTATACCATAACAAGATTCAAACCCTTCTTTGGACATTATCATTTTACCTCTTGTTGTGATGAACTTGGATGACGATGATGAGATTGCAAAGATTGATGAGAAAGTGCATAATTAATTGAATAATTTTTTGTCCTCTTCTATGAGCTTAAATGATAATTGTCTTAAGAAGAGTGTTGAACCTGGTGATGACCCTCATTTGGAACTTAGTATTATCCATTTTACTAGTTGTCCACCTTCTCTATATGATGAACATGATTGGGATACATAAGACTTGCTCATAGGTTAACTTGAATGTTCCTTACTAGTATTTTACATTGTTTCTTTTCCTTTTGTGTGAATGCATGTGTGTAACGTGATCCCCCTGTGATGTTCTATTTGATGTATCCTTATCTCTTTGTAACATTCCTCTATTTGTACCTACATTCTTCTGTATGTCGTACATATTTGAAATGATTTTCCTTTTATCTTTTTTTCTTCTAATGTTTTACTTTTGAGGATGACGCAAGGTGTTGAGACATTCGTGTCTCTTCCATTTTACCCAGAATATTTTTCTTTATCTATTCTTTTGTCTTGTGATTTCCTTTTAGGCATGATGCAAGGTGTCAAGACACTCATGTCTCCTCCATGTTCCCAAATTTATTTTTTCTCTCTCTTTGTGTCATTCTTCTAGTTCTATGAGTATTTGGGGAATGATAAAAAATTTTGATCTCTCCAAAAACATTGTAGCAAGAACATATTGACCCCAAATCCATAGATCCCTTATGTGTTTGGAGTTCTATTTTGGGGGAAACCCCTTGTTGTTTCCAAGATTGAGATTTATTTGGAAACATATGACTTCGCATAGGGCTTTCCAAGTTTAGATATCATGTCTTCTTTATTGTTATCATTTATCATTTGATACTTTAAAGTAATTAATTCTCACAAAATAGTGTTTAGAAATTTCTTTAAAGTTGGGGCATAAATTGACATTATTCTTTTGCATTTCATCTTTCAGGGTGTAGTCTTCTTACTTTAGGCGATGTGTCTCTCACTTTGTGTATGACATTAGGTGTGATATCCTTCAAGAGTGTGATCTCTCTTAGCATATTACATTCCTCTTAGTGGCTTGATGCAACACATTGCATCCCCTAAGTTGTGAATATTCTATTATTTGATTGGTCCTCTCTTGGATACATTAGGCACAATGCTCCCTAAGGTAAGACCTTACATGAATTAAGAAAGACTCCTCTGAATGTTCCGTATTTTTCAATTTTTTTTTTTTGGTTATATGGCCACCTTGCATAACACACTTTGTATGTTTGTGGAGCCATCTTTTTTTTACATGAGTTTGAAGCATATGAAGCTTTGCTTGCCTCATGAAGCTTGAAGTTCATTGTTGTGTGGCACCTTATTAAATTTATCAAGAGGTTTAACTTTAGTCTGGTTGGATGAGAAGCTGATCTAAGGCATGAATTTCCCATAGCTTCTCGCATGTGGGTGTGAGAATATACTAGTCGTATGTGTATGTGTCACATCATTTTGGATTACTCACCCAATAGACAACCTATAGTTCCATTTCCTTAGAGCGAGGATGCATTTTTGGAGAAACAACATAGATTTGATCCACATCGTGATGGACAAATGGTCAAATCTTGATCCACCCCTTTTGTTTTGTTTTTCTTTTCTCTTAGTCTTTGACAATGCATGCTTATGCCTTGTTATTGATCTTCACATCATTTTTTTTTGTACATTATTTTGTTTCTATGTTGGTTTACCATAATATCTTGATCTTGGGGGCTTGATTACCCCTCTTGATCATTATCATCCTATCTTAGTGGTATTGGTGTATTTAGACCCCTCTTGGTGCGAATTTTTCTACTTTAGTGTGAGTTTGAAGCAAGTTCATCCTCTGACTAATGTGGGGGCTAAATGTGGCAACAAAAAAAGTGTCCCTCTACTTTTCCTTTCTTGTTTGGGCCCTCCTTATTAAATTGAGCATAATATTTCCTTGATTTAGTGTTGTAATGTGTATGGCACATTCACATTAGGTCTTGGGCCCGCGTGAGCTAAATGAACTTAATTGTACCTTATTTAATGTGTTTTGAAGTGTTGTACCACATTTTCACACTTTTCTAGGGTTTTCATAAATAACTAGGCTTTTTTATGCCTTAATTAATGCGTCTTTTTGAGGATGATATTGACATAAATCAACATCCAATCATAATTTAGGTGTTTTTAGGTTGTGTTGCCTATATTTATTGATCAAGGGCTCATATGCCACCTTGGGTGTATTTTTCCCACCTAGGATTTTGGGCCCCAATCTAGATTTCACATCATTCTAAGCATTTTGGAAATGGTGTCCCATAGTTAAGCCTAATGGGACATAGTGACTCATACACCACTTTTGGCGTATGAGTCTTGTGTGCCAAAAGAATAAAATTAATACAAATTATTGGTGGGGTTTTATTCTCCTAGATAGGATGTTGGATTGTAGTGTTGTAATTTTAGGAAATTTGGCATAAACAAGTATAAGTACAAGTTTCTTTCACTCATTTTCATCCTAATCTTTTAAGTATTCATGCATTATAGGACATTTGTGATCAAGGAAGCATTCAAGAGTTTACAAGAATTCACAAGAGTATTGAAGATACTTCATGAGCTAATTATCAGGGTTTTGGGGCATTATTCAAGCATCAAGCATCATGTCAAAGTCATCATGCATCATGTTTGTTTTTTATCTAAAAATCGTGATGTAGGTTTTTTGATTGAACCTAGCATTAAATTCAAGATCTATCAAATTCAAGCAAGAGTCAAGATCTAAATCCATTGGAGCTACTTTCTACATGTTTGTAGCGCTTTATTGCTAGGGTTTGGTGAGTTACAACATTAGATTTTGTTCATTCATCATTATCCTTTTCTATTTCATTTCATTTCAAGGTTTTATTACCAAAAATAGGTTTGACCAAGGCAAACCCCTTTCCACTAATAAAAAAATAATTTTCTGGGTATGTGTAGGATCATCATGGAAAGAACAGGCCCTTAAGTGGCAATAAATTTAGAAAAACCAGAGTTAGGCAACTTGACGTAAAAATTTGAATAAGTTATCTATATTATTTCAAAAATATGTAAGAAGAGAATCTATAGAAAATTGAATGTAGTTTCTAAACTACTAGGTTTATTTTAAAAATAAAAAAATCTATTTGGTGACAATTTGAAATTTCAATGTAGTAGTACTTAAATTTCAGGGAAAAAATAAGAAGTAGGTGTCTATCTAACCACCCTAACCACAATTCAATGCTATTTTTTTGTTTTATAATATTTTAGATATAAGTAGAGGATTCATGTCTCGATGTGATGCATATTTTTTTGTAATTTCTTTCCAAGTAAATAATTAATTATGAATTTTTTATTACAAATTTTAAAAAATATAAAAACTCATGCGTCTGGCCACCTTAACTTGGTAAAATTTTCATGAAATTCAATTTTTTTTTTTAAATCCTATATTATGTGAAGCATAGAATGTGATGCATGTTTCAGATTCAAAAAATGTGATATTCTTTGAAAGTTATATATGTTTTTCAATCATCCTATCACTCGAGACTTTAGTCATAATTCAAATAGGAAATGAATAATAACTATTTATTAAATTCAAAGTAAAGCATAATTTATATTGGTGGAAAGCTGAAAATATCATTTAAAAACCCTTTTCATTTCATCAATTTTGGGTAAAAAAAAGTCGTCAGCCACATGGGTCATCATATCACTTACATATCGCCACTTTTAGGCCCATCATGATCCTACACATACCTTTCTATCTCTTGATTGTTTGATTTGTAGATCTAGGTTGAAGACACATTTAAGAGAAAGTTTGGAGAAATTTGTCAAGTGTTGAAAATTGTCAAAGTTGTCATCTTGCATAGGAAATCATTGGAAGACATCTGCAGGTTGGAATTTAGAGTTTCAAATCAAAAAATCAAGTGGAAAGGATGGAGAAAACATTGAAGAGAAAAATTAGACTTTGAATTTCTAGAAAACCTTAACTAGACTGATATGCCACTTTTGGCATATGAGTCCTAATATAGGAAAATTTATAGATTTTAAGAATTTCAGTCATATCTCTACTAGTTTTTTATTCCTACCCAAAAAACCTAATCTAGGACTAAATCATCCAGATTTCTGTATGAGTCCCAATTAGCATTAAATTCAATGTTTTCAGCATTTCAAGTCTTCATCTAGTCCTCTTTAGATTCTTAAGTGCACCCCTTTCATCTCTTAGCTTTCTGTTTTGATTTACATTTTTTTCTAGATCATTTAGTGAAATCTTGCATTGCATTTCATTAGTCTTTCCAAGGCTTAGCTTGGTGGTGAACCCATATTTAGTTTATAATCAAACCCTAGGACAACCCTATAGAAAGATCTCTTTCTCCTTTGCATACATTAGATTGAGATCTCTAAGGTTTTCCTTGAACAAGAGTGTAGAAGATTTTTATTCAATCTCCCAAGCATAGAAGCAAACAATTTTCAACCTTTCAACACTATTACATATAACAGATATTATCCACTCACCATTTAGACCATTGCCTCTCTTGATTATTTTTGGCCTATCACTTTGGTCCATATTTTTCCTATTAGTGCTAAGTTTTATCTTAGGGATAATTATTTTGGTAGTTTTCTCGTATCAAATAGTTTTTCACCCATTTCATTTTTCTTGCGTTTAAAAGGCCTATACATTATGTATTTTATCATCTCATCTCATTTTTATGAATATTATATTTGGATATTTGGTAGAATAGCTTCATGCTTCTCTCGTGTACTTGTGAGGGTGGTTTGTTGTTGTAGGTTGGGGATCCTGGGAAGGAGCTGCCATCTCCTAAATGGTATCAAAGCTCCTTCTCCTGCTCACCTTCCTAAAGGTTTCATGTCGAGGAGATCTGGGCAATGTTTTTTCTTTTTGAAGATTTTTTTGGCATTTGAAATTTATTAAATTTCAAAGTTGCCATTATTGCCCATTTTTTTTCTATTGAGGCTAGAATTCTGTCTATTTGAAGTATGATAGAGGGAGACATTGTTTTTGATTCAAGGATGATGATTCAAATAAGTGACTCTATTATGTGTACTCGTGGCACATTTCACACTTGAAAGGTTCAATTCTCTATTGAGAGTGGTTATTTTTTGTTTGGAGAGGGTCAAGTTTTTATTTGAAGAGGCTATAGTTTTCCATTGACTACAACAAAAATACACAAGTGAAAGGAGGTGTTGGAAAGAGTAGAGGAGAGGGCACATCATTTTCACGATTTTCTATTTGTTTTGGAGGTTGTGAGATCTGCAAGGGGCACATGGTGAACTTTTTTAGGCCTCTTATCAGTCTTTGAAGGATGTGACACAATATTGGTAGAAGTATTTTTGTAGGAGAGGCCATGTGATGCCTCATTCTGGTCATGAATTTTGTTCTTAAAACTATGATTGACCTCCTAAGGGTCCATGATTTATCCTATTTTTCACTCATTTGACATCTTTCCCATCAAAACTATGAACCAGAACCCACAATTGGAAAGCCATACATTTTTTAAATCAAACTTTATAATTTATAAAGTTTCAACAAAAATATTTATTTAGGGCTTCAAATTATTGCATAAGCGAAGAGGAAGTGGGCCCAAGGCATTTTTGAGGCTGTTTTGAATGGGAACATTTATGCCATATTTTCTACGAAGGTGCCTTTTTTGGCCTTAATATTATCCAATGCTCGCACTAGACATGTGAAGTGCTTGTGTGCTTCATGTGGTGGATTATGTGGTTGGTGAGTTTATTTAGAGATTTGTCTTGGTGATTTGGTGTGGGAACCCACCGCAAAACATCCAATTTAAGGTGTAAAATTTTTTGCTCAATGTTTTTTAGATTCAATTACATAATCAACCCTTTTTGCATTATTGCTTCTTGAAGTATTTTAGAAAGGTGAAATTTAATTTCAATAGGCTACATCGTTTATTTTAGAGTTTTCAATATAGTTTGCTATATTTTTGCTTGCTTTTGGTGCAAATTTTTGTCATGGCTACTCTTGATTTAGTTGAACTTTTAACCCCCCATAACTATCATACCTGAAATATCAAAATGTGTAGGTTGCTCCAATCTAAGGGCTTGTGGTCCACACTAAATGATAAAAAAATCAATTTTACCAATGAGTATGAAACATTTGATTAAAAAAAAAAGTGCAATGAAGCTATGGGTCTAATAGCTTTTCATATTATTGACAACCTTCTTTTCCACATTGAGGAGTGTAATACACCCAAGGAGGTATGAGATGAGTTCAAAATTTTTTTTGATAAGATTAGTGAGTCTCATGCTTGGCAACTAGAGGCAAAATTAACTTCTCTTCCCCTAACGCATTTCCTTCCATTGATGATTTCTTAGTCAAGTTTAAATCTATAAGGTCACAATTGGGCAGATGTGGGAAGGATAAAATTGGTAAGGATTCCATTTTTTAATTTTGTCTAAGAAAAGACCATTCATTTACAATTTTTTCTTCTACCTTCTAATTCACCATTGATGTTGTTCGTAAATGTATTCCAAATGCCTTGTTTTGATACATTTTATGACTATTTGACAAGGGAGCAAGCCAAAATTTCCCAGTTAGAGGAGGTCTCTATGAATCATGAATTAGTTGCACAAGCATCTTAGAGCAATGGGAAGAAGAAACCTAAGGCTAAGATAGAGTCTAATGAGTCCACCTCTTCAAAAGAGGATAAACCTAAGAAGGAGAAGTTGAGTTGTGTGTATTGCAAGAAGAAAGGTCATGATGAACACCACTGTTATACAAAGAAGATTGATTAGCTTTCACTTCTTGTTCAGAAGAACAATATTCCATTGCCCTCATATGTGACTCCTTCTATATCCTCTCCATCTGCATCACCTTCAACTTCATCCAAACCTATACAATCAGGGAATGAAAGATTTGTAAATGGAATGAAAGGTAAAGAAGATAAACTTAAAGGACACACATTGGTATCTTTTGTATTTCATTCTAGTTGCGATAGATGGATTTTTGATTCAAGAGAATCTCATCACATGCGTTTTACTCTCTATATTTTTTTGGGTCTTCATCCTTCTCATACTTCTAATATTTTGTTTGGAGATAGTAAGGTTTTGGATGTTGCAATGATAGGAAATATTTAGATTGGTGATGGTTATTTTAGAGATGTGTTGTGTATTATTGAATTGCACACAAGTATACTTTCCATCTATCAAATTACTCATGGTGAGGTACCTAAGACTGCAAATTTCACTACATATTTTGTTTTTATTAGAGAGGCTGATACTGAAAAGGTCATTGTTGTTGGTGAAGTTGATCATGAGTCTTGTCTCTATGCCTTTTCTCATTTTGTTGATGATGATGATTATGAGCCTCACACCCCTATTACTAGTGTTGAAATTTGGATTTCTTCAAACCTATGTCGATTCATCTCATGTGGCTTTAGAGATAGGTTCATGAGAACAACATGATTTTTTTGATCCTTTAGATCATTCTTTATGGGATAGTCACTTGACGAGTCTTGTGAAGTTGTTTTGTGAATCTCACATTTCTAATTTGGATTATGCATTTGAGGGTATATCCTTTATTTTTGATGATAGTATCTACACTATTGTCACACCATATGTTTCTTTGGAGAATTTTTCTTCAAATTTTCCACATGTTCATGTCGATCCACCTTCTTTAGTTGAGATTGCACCTAATCATAATGTGAGATTTGGTTACATGGAGGCAATAGGATATTTTTCAGTTGCATTTTTCATGTTTATTCTTCCTTTCCTTTCTCTTGCTTCAGAGTTGGAGTTTCTCTTTTATCAATGGTTGTTTCTCCCTAAAGGGAGGCATGTTAAGTGCAGCCATGGGACATTATTTAGACTTCTAGGATCAACACAATATTTTCTTCATCATGGGCAGATATCTAGCATTTCTTCTCTTTTCTATGGGGGATACATAGTCTCTCTCCTTTTTTCTTGTTGAGATCAATGATGGGAGTTGTCCTTGGGGGGTCTTGTGAAGTCCTCCTTTCAATTTTCAGATCTTTTAGTTTTTTTTCTCTTTTGGAGTGGAGTTTCCTCCCACAAGATTTTTCTCTATTTCTCATGTTGTGAGAGATTGCATTGCATAATAGTTGTGCATGGGTACCTAACATGGCCTTGTAGTTGGGACCCATCTTTCATATCACTTTGCATAATAATCTCCCTAAGTTTAAACTTATGGGGGGGTGTTAGTGTTAAGTTTTATCTTAGTGATAATTATTTAGGTAGTTTTCCCATATCAGGTAGTTTTTCACTTTTTTCATTTTTCATGCCTTTAAAAGGCTTGTACATTATGTATTTTATCTTCTCATCTCATTTTTCTGAATATTATCTTTGGATATTCGGAAGAATAGCTTTTTTATTCTCTCATGTATCTATGAGGGTGGATTTTTGTTGCAAGTTGAAGATCTTGGGAAGGAGTCGTCATCTCCTACTTTTCCCACATTATTTTTTAACTAAAATTATACCATCAATATGTCATCAATATGATACTTTATCCAAAACCTTATTTTGCACCACCAAATACATAGGAATAGATTGTGCATTATTAGCTCCACCATTTGTTCCATATTCCATTTGTACAACACCTACACCTATTACTTATTGGCCTCCTATCCCTCCACAAAAGAGGAAAGTTAAATGATCAAAATCCTCTATTGTATTCTTCTTCTTGAAGTAATAGTAAGAGGTTGTTTAGACTTAAGAACCATAATTGAAACTTCTTACTCAACCAAACCTAGCACCACCTACTCTATTCTACATACTTTTAACCTATCTTAAGATCCTCATTGAAAAAAAACTAAACTAATTGAGGTAAATGTTACACTATCAACTAATCCTTCAACCATTATATAGTTGTAGTGTAGAAAATTATACTCTCTTGTAGGTGATACTATAATTTCATGCCTAGTTTAGACCTATTTTAGTGACCCTTGAATTCATGAATTTTAAACATCTCCTAGATAGGCCCTAATTCCCTTTATTATTTATTTTGAGGCCTATTTTTATCGTTTTCTAACAACTCACAAGCGTTGAATAAATGCAACCAGTTATTATTTTTCTTTCGACACTCAATATCCTTGAAATTTGGGCAAGGACCCATATGACCATGGGCTTACATGGTTCCCCTTTCTTATCCATGAAAAAAAAATTAATGTGGTTTTGGGGGCCATTGTAACATTCAAATTTCAAATTTCAAATGTCAACTTTTAGGATTTAATTTTTAGGAAATTGGAGAAATTCCTATAAATACCTATCCTTTCCACCATTTCAAAAAATATAGTGTGGATGATGTACCTTAATTTTATATTTTTTTAAATAATATTTTTTCCCTCACTCCCATATTAATAGACCTATAAAATGTATTACCCTTTATTATGAACTTTTTAAAATATAAATTACTCTAATAGTTGATTAATTTTAATAAAAAATAGCATAAATATAAACTATTTTTAAGTATGGATGTGTAGTGTAGAAAAAATGTATCCCTTTAAATTTTCACACTTGTTTTGGCCATCCCTATTAAAATTGGTCTTCTTTATGCCTTATTTGATCCTATTTTGCATCCACATGCCTTATTTAATGCATCTTTTCAAGGACAATCCTGAAACACATCAAATGACCAATCATAATTTAATTTTTTTGGCTTCTATGGCTAGATTTAGTAATCTAGGAATCATACGCCACCTTGGTCATATGGTCCCACCTATGTTTTGAGGCCTAAAGTTGAATTTGGCATAGAAGTTAGCAATTCTTAAAATTTGTGTCCCGAGCTTAGCCTACTGGGACTCATAGGCCCTAACTTTTGTATGAGTCTCACTTAGCTTGGAATTTATTTTGAATTTAATTACTGGTGGGATTTTATTCTCCTAGATTTAATGTTGACTTGTAGTGTTGTAATTTCGAGAAGTTTGGCATAAACAAGTATAAATACAAGGTTATTTCACATAATTCTCCTTGCAATTTTCACGAGTGTGTGCCATCTAGAAATTCAAGTATTGAAGATAAATTCAAGAGAATTCAATATAATTCAAGAGTGATTATCAAGCATTTTGGAGCTACTTTCATGATTTAAGCATCATCTCAAAGTCATCATGCATCATGTTTTTTTTTTAGCTAACATTTGTGATGTAGGTCCTTATCATTCAAGCAAGCATTCAAGTCAAGATCTACATTAATGCTAGCCATCTCATACAGGATTATAGCCTTTATTCCAAGGGTTTGGTGAGTTGCAACATAGAATATTTTTTCATTCAACATTCCTTTATTCTATTTCATTCATTTCAAGGTATGATTACCAAAATAGGGTTTGACCAAGGAAAACCCCTATCCACTAACAATACAAAAATTTTCCCTCTCTTTGATGTGTGATTTGAAGATATAGGTTGAACATCCATTGAAGAGAAATATTGGAGAAATTTATTAAAGTTGCCAAGTTGTCATCTACATTGCAAGATCACAAAAATTCATCTACAGGCCCTAATCCAGTGTTTTAGACTTGGAGATCGAAAGGGAGAGAAGCTATCGAAGATCACTAAAGGATTCCAAAATTTTAGTACAACCTTGATATTGGGACTAAATTGCCACTTGCGATGTATGAGGCCTAATATACTAGATTTCAAGCATTTTTTGTAGATCCTAGTTTAGTAGTTGTACTTTCTGGTTTTGGCATGAAACCTTAAACCTGTGACTAAATCGCCCCTATTGTTGTATGAGTCCTAGTATGCATTAAAATTCGTATTTTTAGGAGTGGAGACCTTATTTCAAGTATCTTCATTTTTCCAAGTGCCCCTCTATTATTTCTTAGTTCATTATTTTGATTTTCAGTTTAATATCTTAGGTTGCATAGTTAAATTTGCATGCCATTTGCATCTTCTTCTTTCCAAGCTTTTGCTTGGTGGTGAACACCCTTTTTATTTAATCACACCCCTAGGACACCCTATTGCAGATCTATTTTTTTAATTCCATCCCTATATTGAGATATTTGGGGCTTCTTTTAATGAAACTTGAGAGAAATTGGTGGAGGAACCCTAATCTTTAGTTCCATATCCTACAAGAGGGAGAACACCATTTTGTCCATTTAATTTTGGTGAACCTAGCATTTGGATAGTTTATTTTTTTTATTTGGAGCACATAATAGTCCTAGATCTAACTTACATTAACTTTACATTAGTTAATTTGCATCTAGGGTTTCTAAATCTTGCATCAGTGAAAGTGCATATACATTGCATTTTTTCATCTTGCATCATTGAGTTTCATTTGAAATCTATAATTCCACATAGCCTAGACAAAATTCAAACCAAAAAACCTAAAATTCACTCTAAATAGGTTAAAATTAGTTTCAAAACCCTAATCTTGGACTCATACACCCCTTTGGGTGATTTAGTCCTAGTACAAGCTATTTTACCTAAGTTTTGGGAATTTTTTGTTAACATTTTTCAGCATCCGAACTCATCAAAAACTCTAATTAGGACTCATACAATCCTCTGGGTGATTTAGTCCTGTATTAGCTTTTAATCAAAATTTTATAGCATTAAAAAACTTGTTTTTCTTCTTCTATTTACTATTGTTGATTTTCTATTTCATTCATTTCATTGTACATATAGCTTAATTTAGTTCATTCAGTGCATTGCGTAAATTCAAATTTTCATTTACAACACTTTGTTTTAAGATTTTTTCATAGTGTAATTAAAAAATCACCTTGTTTAGAATCTAGAAATTTCATTCACATTTTTTATTTTAGGTCATTGTATTGCACTTTATTTAAAGCATTACATAATTTAGATAGCTTACTTTCTCATGCTAGCATATTTTCTTTTCAAACATTTAGTGTTTATAGAGTATCACATGGCTTGTATGATTCTATCTTATGTACTCATGAACATAATCTAGAAAAAAAAAAAAACCTTTGAAGATCATGTTAGCTACCCTCCTAATATCTATTAGATTTGTAGGAACATCATAACACAAGAGAATGCAAGAATAGATAATAATGACAATCATAATTGTTCTTCTCTTGATATCTCTCCTACTAGGGTAGATAGTATGACACAAGAGAATGAAACCTTAGACAAAAAGCATGAAATCATGGATAACACTAACAATTATATTTGGTTGTATCCTAATATCTCTCCTAGTTGTGAAGAAGATATTTTGGTCTTAGAGGATCAAACAAGTGAAAGTTGTGAGAAACCTATTTTTCTCTCTTCCTTTAGGGAAAAAATTATTGAACAAGAAAATTCCATTATTGATAATCTAGACAATATAAGCAAATTGATAACTCCCTTACTTGTGATGAAGTCATTTTAGAATAGCCAAATTTTGAATGTCATGAACATATAAATTGTTTCTTTGATAAAAAATCTCCTACTAGGGAAGATATCATGGTGGAATAAAATGATAGCATTGAGACATGTCTTTCAAACAATAGTAATGTGGCTTCCTTAGATGAAGAGGATGAAGTGAAATTAGATTCCCCTTCACTAAGAGATCATAAAAATAAGGACAATAATTTTGATGTTATGCACATTAGGTATCCCTTAAACCAATACCCCAAGCATGAACTTATCATTCATCCAACCTCAAAACAAACACAAGTTCAAAATAAACCCATGATTATCTTAGAATCACCTAAAAGGAAACTAGATAATGATAATTTATTACAACAAACAAATTACAATACCATTTCTCATATATATAACAAAGTTTATGCAATCAAGGCTGACCCTAAACCACAAAGTTCTTTGCATACCTAAATTCATGCGAAAATACAAGATCATAAACAAAGAGTCTGAAAAGGTAAAAGATAAACTTGCAATATCAATACAAAATTCAAAAGCATCCACTTTCACCACTTTAGAAGAAAATAAAACATACACCACAAACTTTGATGAAGTTGAACAACTATCAAAATTGAAAGAAATGAAAGAGCTTTATGGAAGAGGTTGTGAAGTTATGAAACAACTTGGGTGTAGTGGAAAAGGATGTGGTGCTAGAGAACAAGATATATATGTCCCTATAGAACCGACAATGCAATAAATTACTAATGGTCTTGGCTATTTTCCTTTGAAAGAAATAAAAGAAAAAAAAAACCTTCACTCAATATTAACACTCTTACAAAGGATTCTTCTAATACAACTTTAAATTTAGTGCATCCTAAATCGATAGATACTACATGTGCGAATATCTCATTAGATATGTATCAATAACAATAGTTGCTGCTCCTTGCCATGTAATAGTTGTAGGATCATAGCATACTCACTATTGCATGCTTTACATTCATTGAAAATAATTTCATTCTTGCAAGGAGCAACATATCATCATTCATCTCAGCTCATACTTGTCCTACACTTAGTGGGGGCAAGGAGTTAGATAGCCTTGTCCTAGTAATGCACTCAATGTTGTCCCTTTGGCTAGTTGTTCGCCTTCCATATATGATGAACAAGACTAAGATGCAAACAACCTACTAATAGGTTTACTCGCATGTGCCTTACTAGTATTTTGCATTATTTTATTTTTCATGTTATGTGTGTGATTGCATGTGTGTAATGTAATATCCTCATACTATTATGTTTGATGTACCTCTTTTCTTGTGACACCCCTCTATTTGTACCTACATTCTTCTCTATGTTGTAAATATTTTTTATCTTTCCATTCATTTGTGCTCTCATTTTAAGGATGACATAAGGCATCGAGACATCTAGGTCTCTTGCATGTTGACCCAAAAGGTTTTCCTTTATCCTTTCTTTGTCTTGTGTTTTTTATTTTGGGGAAGATGCAAGGCATCGAGACATTTAGGTCTCTTCCATGTTGACTTGAAATATTTATTTTTTTCACTCTCTTTGTGTCATTCTTTGTGTTCCACGAATATTTTGGTAATGATGAAAGTTCTGAGCCATCTAAACAACATTGTAGCAAAGACATACTGGCCCTGAATCTGTGGATCCCTTTTATGTTATTTTGGGATTTCATTTTGGGGGAAACTTATTTTCATGATGTAGCTTTATTTGGAAACATATGACTTGGCATATGGCTTTCCAAAAAAGATCTCATGTACTCCTTATTTTTAGCATTTATCAGTTTCTACTTTAAAGTAATTTCTCACATCATGGTGTTTAGAAATTTCTTTAAAGTGGGGGCATACATTGGCATTATTAGTTTTGCATTTCTCATGTTCTATTATGTAGTCTTCTTACTTCATGTGATGTACCTCAAGAGCTTATCTCTCTTAGCATATTATATTTCTCTTAGTGGCTTGATGTGACACACTACATCCCCTAGGTTATGAATCTTCAATTTTTTGATTGGTCCCCTAGGTTAATACCTTACATGAAATAAGAAAAAATCCTCTAAATGTACCTTACACTAGTTTACATTTACAATATTTTTTATATGGCCACCTTACATAACAATCTTTGGAGCCATCTTGTTCGTTCATGGATGTCAAACATACAAAGTTTTTCTTACCTCATGGATCCTACTGTTCATGTTGTGTGGCACCTTATCAAATTTATTAGGAGGTATAGCTTTGGTATGGTTGTGTATATTGGAGCCCAACTTAGGTGTGACTTTCCTATAGCCACCTGTGTGAGTGCATACCCACTGTGTGCGTATGTGTCTCACTAAGAGTTCACCTAGTGGATGACTTGAGATTCCACTAGCGCTTGTGAGAGTGCATTTGGTTTGCATAGTGGACATCATGTTCCACTTATAAGAATTTTTAGACAAATAGGTTAGATCTGATCCAAAATGTGTGGGATAAATAGTTGAAGCTTGATCCACCCCATTTTTTTTTCTTTTTCTTTCTTCTTTATGTTTTTCGCAGTGTATGTTTGTGCCTTCTTATTGCTTCATATATCATTTATATGTGTGTTCCTTTGTGCCTATGTTGGTTTTCCATAGGATCTTGATCATGTGGGCTTGATCATCCCTCTTGATTGTTGTTCTCCTATCTTAAGTTAGTGTTGGTACACATGGACCCCTCTTGATGTGAGTTTGTCTATTTTAGCATGATTTTGAAGGAAGTTCCTCCTATCACTAAATTGGGGACTAAATTTAGTGTAGAAAAACATATCCCTTTACATTTTCAAACTTTTTTGGGCCCTCCCTACTAAAATTGGTCTTCTTTATGCCTTATTTGGTCCTATTTTGTATCCATAAGCCTTATTTAATACATCTTTTCGAGGATAATCTCGACAAGCATCAAATAGCCAATCATAACTTAATTTTTTTGGTTTGTATGGCCTAGATTTAGTAATCTAGGAATCATACGCCACCTTAGGCATATGATCCCACCTATGTTTGGAGGCCTAAAGTTGAATTTGGCATATAACTTAACAATTCTTGAAATTTGTGTCCCAAGCTTAGCCTTTTAGGAATCATACACCCCAACTGGCATATGAATACTACTTAGCTTGCACCTAATTTTTAATTCAATTCTTGGTAGGAATTTATTCTCCTAGATCTGATGTTGGCTTGTAGTGTTGTAGTTTTGGGAAATTTGTCATAAACAATAATAAATACAAGGTTATTTCACATAATTTCTCCTAGAAATTTTCATGAGAATTTGGCATCTAGCAATTCAAGTATCCAAGAGCAATTCAATAGAATTCAAGAGTTATTATCAAGCGTTTTTTAGCTACTTTCAAGATTCAAGCAACATGTGGGTATGTGCAAGATCATCATGGGAAAAGAAAGCCCTTAAGTGGTGATAAAAATTCATAAAATCAGAGTTAGGCAACTTTATGTAAAAATTTGAATAAGTTATCCATATTATTTCAAAAATATGTAAGAATAGAATCTCTTGAAAATTGAATGTAGTTTCTAAACTACTAGGTTTATTTTTATTTTTTAAAATCTATTTGGTGAAAATTTAAAATTTCAATGTAATAATACTTAAATTTCAAGGAAAAAATAAGGTGTCTATCTGACCACCCTAACCATAATAAAATGATAGTAGTTTTTTAAAATATTTTAGATATAAGTAGAGGACTCATGTCCCAATGTGATGCATATTTTTTTGTTGTTTTTTCCAAGTAAATAATTAATTATGAATTTTTTATCACAAATTTAAAAAATTATAAAACCTTGTATGTATGACCACCTTAACTTGGTCAAAACTTCATGAAATTCAATATTTTTTTAATCCTATAGCATGTGAAGCATAGAATGTGGCACATGTTTCAGATTCAAAAAATGTGATACCATTTGAAAGCTATAGATGTTTTTAAATCAGCTTATCAATCAGGACTTTAGTCGTAATTCAAATAGAAAATGAATAATAATTATTTATTAAATTCAAATGAAAGAATAATTTATATTGGTGGAAAGAAAAGAATCTCCTTTAAAATTCTTTCATTTCATCAATTTTGGGTAAAAAAAATTTGTCAGCCACATGAACCATTGTATCACTTATGTATCTTCACTTTTTGGCCCACCATGATCATGCACATACCCATGTCAAAGTTTCATGCAACATATTTTTTTTGAGCTAACATTTGAGATATAGGTTTTTATCATTCAAGAAAGCATTCAATTCAAGATCTACACTCATGCCATCCATTTGATACAAGATTATAACCTTTATTTCAAGGGTTTGGTGAGTTGCAACATAGAATATTTTTTCATTCATCATTCCTTTATTCTATTTCACTTCATTTCCTTTCAAGGTTTGATTTCCAAAATGGGGTTTGACAAAGGAAAACCTCTATCCACTAACAAAACAATATTTTTTCCTCTCTTTGATGTGTGATTTGTAGATTTAGGTTGAAGATTCATTGAAGAGAAAGATTGGAGAAAGTTATTAAACTTGAAAAGTTGTCAAAGTTTTCATCTACATTGCAAGATCATAGAAAGTCATCTATAGGCCCTAATTCAGTGTTTTAGACTTGGAGATCAGAAACGGGAGAAGCAATATAATATCACTAGAGGATTCCACAATTTTAAATCAACCTTGATACATTGACTAGGTCACCACTTGTGGAATATGAGTCCTAGTATACCAAATTTGAAGCATTTTTTGTAGATCCTAGTTTGGAAGTTGCAAATTTTGTTTTGGCTTAAAACCCTAAACTAGGACTCAATCACCCCAACTAGATTATGAGTCTTAGTGTGCATTAAAATTTATACTTTTAGGAGTGCATACCTTATTTGAAGAATCTATAGTTTTCTAGGTGCCCCTTTGTTCTTTCTTAGTTAATTATTTTGATTTCTAGTTTAATATCTTAGGTTAAATAGTTAAGTTTGTGTGTCATTTGTATCTTCTTATTTCTAAGCCTTTGCTTGGCGATTAACCCCCTTTTGTCCTTGATCACACCCCAAGGACACCTTATTATATATCTATTTTCCTAATTCCATCCTTAGATTGAGATATCTGGGGATTCCTTTACTGAAACTTGGGGGGATATTTGTGGAGGAACACTAATCTCCCTTTAGTTCCATCTCCTAAAAGAGAGAGAACACCATTTTCTTTGTTTCAAGATAAAGTAACTTTGTTTAAGAATGTTGGCAAGAATGATCTTCCCTCACTCCTATATTAATAGACCCAAAAAATATCTTATCTCTTTATCATGGATTTTTTCAAATAATATTTAGTTTAATAATTAATAATTAATATATGATAACTAAGCTCTAAATGTGAAACACTCCTAACAAGCATTTTTGAAAATTCCAAATCATATTGGTTGCATGGCCAGAGTTTCCCAATGGTAAGGCTTGGAATAAGCCTACATTTTGGTCAAAGAACCATCAACATCCAAGATAGTTCAAGGGTCAAGGTCAGATATGCTCTTTTCCATGGACATGGAACAGTCGAAAGGGATCAAAAGGCTGAAATAATCCTATATTCTATCATCAATATTCAGGTCATATAAAAAATGGAGGGCCCACAAGCACACTTTCAAAGGAATTGGAAGGTGGGAAAGGTTCTATAACTTTTCCTAATAATATTTCCATCCCAAAACTATGTCTATTTTTTGCCCCCTTTAAGCCTCCTCTACTAGGGAGATGATAGTTTTAAAGACCTACTAGGAAACTTATTAGGAGACATAATAAGGAGAACATAAGTCCCGACCTTCAAAAAAAAGCATGAACCCAATCCCTCAGCTACAACAAAAGGATGTGAATTTATTAGCTAAGTGACACACAAGTGCAAAAGAAAGCAATTAAATTCCAAGAGATGTTATCTAGGTGACATTCCTCAAAGAACACCTTAACTTCCAAATCAAGGAGCTCCATGAAAAACCTATCATTGGTAAGTTTTGGAATCTTAACCCTACTAAAAATGTATTGAATAAATGGGTTGAATAAAACTAGGTGGGAGATTTAAATGAAGTTCAAATATATAAAGATAAGGTTAAAGTGTTTTTTATTGGTTTTTTTTCCTCAAAGCAAACAAGGGATGTAGTAGTCAAAGTGAAGACGTAGTTTTTGGAAAGTGTTGTCTATATATTCGACCTTGGATCCCCAAAATTTTACCATTTATCAACATCTAAATAAGGTTTGTGTCATTTTGGGTCCAATATCTAGCTCTTCCACTTGAATACAAAGCTCTTCAAATAGCATAAACCATATGAAATCAAATGCATTGATCAAACCATTTTTGTTAACAACAAAGCTCCGATTAGGTTCTATGTTTTATTAGACACCACTAAGCCTCTTCCATGGGCTTTTAAAATTTGTTCTAGGAGTGGGTCCTGGTGAAATAAAATATTTTTTAAAGGGTTGGAAATAGAATATCATTCCTACCATCTAAAGACTCACCTAAGTATAAAATGTTCATATCAAGCTAGATGCAACATTGGGAGCCCTATGAAGATCAAGGTGGCATACTAGTTTATAAAATAATAATTCTTAAGGATGATTTTATCTTACTTCTAAAGATTTACTCAATGGTTAAAGAGGTGGTATCAAATAGTATTGACGCTTTGTACGAAAGTGAAAAAAATACATTGTAAGATAAGCACATAATGGATGTCCACTGGAAAAGGCATTTTTTCTTCTCCTTCAAAGGTACTAGCATGCAACAAGGAGATGGAAGGTTTTGTACAACTAAATGTAATGCTAGAACTAGTTAATTTACATGAACTATAAAATGGTAATGGAAATATACAATCTGATAGTATGATCTCAAATCTAGGGGTAGAGGTAACTGTGACTCAAGATGCTACTTTACTAGTCCTAGAAATGTTGGCTAAAGATTTAGTTAGGCATATTGAATAAAGATTGATTTCCCAAAACATCTCTACTAAGGCTATGGAACTAAACAATCCTCCAATCCCTTAGAATGACATGAAAATAGATCTACCTATAGAAAATAACAACTAGGATATTATATAATACATCCATTTGGTCTCTCAAGTTCCCTTCTCAAGGTCTTTATCATCAATGGCACAACAAATCTTAGTACAAGTAGGATGAGAAATCATCAAAAAAATCAATGGAGAGGATTTAAATGATTTTGATTACTCTCAGCCACTTTTAATATCGTAGATATAATTTGATTTCTCTACCTTGTTTCCTAAAACAAATACAAAGACAAAAAAGTATAAGACAAGGAAAATACAAGAATAGATCGCAATGGGTTTGCAAACTACCCTAGAAAAGAATAAAAACTTGAGACCAAGGAGGGCTTGTCCACCTCCTTGAGACCCATGAAGGTCCTTTAATGGAATGTTAGGGGCTTAAAAAACACTAAAAGGAAGTGTGTAATTAATCACTTTATTGACACAAGTGATGTAGACATTTTTTATTAAAGGAAACAAAATTTCTAGAGGACCAAAATAAAAAAAAATTTAGAAGATGGAAAAATTGAGAAGTGTTTTATACCCCTATATTAGGGGAATCAAGAGGTCTAAAAATCCTTTATGATATGTGTAAATTTAAGGTTGAGTTTATTTCAGTCAAAAAATGGTGGATGCTCATCATAATTGAATATTTTTAGTACACATGTTGGGTATTCAATATATATGGCCTTACATCAACTACCGAGAAGAAACAGGTTTGGGACTCCTTGTCAGTAATACTTAATTTGTTAAATGAGGAATTATTCATATTAGGATGATATTTTAATGCTATCACTTCCTTGAAAGAGAAAATTGGAGGTATTATTCCCCCCTCCAAAACCAATGGAGGACTTCTCTAATTTCATTCTAGATAATGCATTGATTGATTTCTTATCAAATAACGATAAATTTACTTGGACAAATAAAAAAAAGCTTTTGCCTCATTGAAAAAAGGCTAGATAGGTTTCTCCTTTGTATACTCTATACCAACACAAATTTTAAATATACCTCTTCCATTCTCAAATTTCCTGGATTAAATTGCTATTTGATCTAGTTGGACATAGTTGGGAGTTATCTACTTGAAGGAAATTCAAATCATCTTCCAAATTTGAACATATGTGGTTAAAATATGATAAGTTAATGCTTTTTCTTAGGAAATGGTGGGAAATTTCACCCTTTATTATAGGCTCCAAACTTTTCCAAATAACTAAAAAACATCAATTCATAAAAATATAGATTAAGAAATGGAATCAACTCCACTTCAAGAATATTTTTGAACAAAAAACCTCTTGTTACAACAAATCCATATACTTAATGACCAACTAAAATGAAGGAAAGTAGGTGTTGTTCTACCTTTTGGGAGATGGAACTAAGGATACTATTTCACTTTATTTCATTAAAGGAAACCTTAGAGATCTAAATCTAGGGATGGAATGAGGGAAAGAGATCTACAGTAAGGTATCTTAGGGTGTGAGTAATGACAATAAGGGGTTTCACCAACAAGAAATGCTTGGAAAAGATAGGAAATGTAAATGACATGCAAAACC
Source organism: Sequoiadendron giganteum (assembly GCA_007115665.2). NCBI lineage: Eukaryota > Viridiplantae > Streptophyta > Pinopsida > Cupressales > Cupressaceae > Sequoiadendron > Sequoiadendron giganteum. Next base: position 268,703,528 of record CM021106.1, read on the forward strand.
TAACTATGCAACTCAAGATATGAAACTAAAACACAAATGAATGAACTGAGAAAGGATAGAGGGTAACTTGGAAACTTGAATAAGCTTGAAATAAGGTTTACACTCCCAAAATTATGATTTTTTTTCAACACACTAGGAATCATATGCCAATAGGGGTGATTTAGTTCCAATTTAAGGTTTCAAGCCGAAACCAGAATATGGAATTGCTAAACCAGGATCTACAATAAAAGCTAGAAAACTTGTATACTAGGACTCATACAAGTTTTGACTTTATTTCATTAGAGGATATGAGAGGATCTAATTCTCTCATGTAGCTAATCTCTCTTCAAATATTTGATTCTAAAACATTGAATTGCAAATTGTAGGTGTTTCCATGATCTTGCAATGTAGATGGCAATTTTGACAACTTGACAACTTTTCTCCAACCTTGCTCTTCAATGAATCTTCAACCTAAATCACCAAGATCTACAATCACAAATAAAAGAGAGGGAAATTTTTGGTTTTGTTAGCGGATAGGGGTTTTCCTTGGTAAAATACTATTTTGGTGATGAAACCTAGAAATGAAATGAAATAGAATGAAGGAATAAGGAATGAAAAAATAAGCTATGTTGCAACTCACCAAACCCTACGAAAAAAGGGCTACAATCTTGTATGTAATGGTTAACATGAATGTAGATCTTGAATCTTGTTTGAATGTTGTAGATCTTGACTTAAATGCTTGCTTGAATCATGAAAACCTACATCACAAATGTTTGTTCAAAAACAAATATGATGCATGATGACTTTGATATGATGCTTGAAACTTGAATAATGCTCCAAAATACTTGATAATCACTCTTAAATGCTCTTATAAACTCTTGTAAAATCTTGAATTTCTATAATTTTTGAATGCTTAGATCACACTTGCTCATTAAAGTTGCTAGGAGAAAATTTATGAAATAACCTTGTATTTATACTTGTTTATGCCAAATTTCCCAAAATTACAACACTACAAGCCAACACTAGATCTAAGAGGATAAAATGCCACTAATAATTGAATTCAAAATTAGGTCCAAGCTAAGTGGGACTCATATGCTAGTTGTGGCCTATGAGTTCCATTAGGCTAAGCTTGGGACACAGTTTTTATGTCAAATTCATATTTAACCCTTGAAACTTAGGTGGGACCGATACATCCAAGGTGGTTTATGAGTCCCAAATCACTAAATATAGGATATAAAATCCAAAATAATTAATTTATGTCTAGTTAATTGATATTTTTCAAGATTATCCTCAAAAACATGCATTAATTAAGGCTTGTGGATGCAAAATAGGACAAAATAAGGCATAAAGAAGCCTAATTCTAGTAGGGAGGACCCAAAAAAGTGTGAAAATGTAGAGGGATGCATTTTCATACACTACATTTAGCCTCGACTTTATTGAGAGGAGTAAATTGCTTCAAACTCAAACTAAAGTAGACAAACTCACATCAAGAGGGGTCCAAATGTACCAATGCTAGTGAGATAGGATGACACCGATCAAGATCCTATAGAAAACCAACATAGGAAAAAATAACACACATGAAAATGATATAATGAGAAACAACAAGGTACAACCATACACTTCTAGAGACATAAAAAAGAAATAAAAAAGAAAAACAAAAGAAAAAGGGGTGGATCAAGATTTGACCATTTGTCCCACATGATGTGGATAAGATCTAAGTTGTTTGTCCAACAAAGTTTAAAAGTGGAACATGATGTCCACTATGAAAACCAAAAACATGATCACAAGGGCTAATGGAATGCTAGATCATCAAATGAGTGAGCCCCTAGCGAGACACATATGCATGCAACTGTTGTGCACTCACATATACAAGAAAGTGGTTATGGTAAATTCATGACTAATTTCAACTCCCATATGTACAACCATACCAAATCTATACCTCCTAGTAACTTTGACAAGGAACCACACAACATGAACAATAGCATCATGAGGCAAGAAAATATTTGTATAATTGACACCCATGAACAAATATGATGGCGCCATAGCAAAGAAAAGTGTGTTATGGAAGGTTGCCATATAATGATTATTGTAAATGAAAAATAGTGTAAGGTACATTCAAAGGATTTTTTCTTAAATTATATAAGGTCTTTACTTAGGTAAAATTATGCCTAATGTCTCCAAGAGAGGACCAATCATACAATAGAAGATTCACAACTTAGGGGATGCAAATTTGTGTCACTTCAAGCCACTAAGAGGAATATAATATGCTAAGAGAGATCATGCTCTTGGAGGAAATCACACCCAATGCCACCACAAATTGAAAGATGCATTGCATGAAGTAAGAATACTACAGAATAAAACATGAGAAATGCAAAAGATTAATGCCAATGTATGACCCCACTTTAAAGAAATTGCTAAACACCATGTTGTGAGAAATTACTTTAAAGTAGCAAATGATAAATGCTAAAAATATAGAGGAAATGAGAGCTTGTTTGGAAAGCCCTATGCCAAGTCATATGTTTCCAAATAAATCTACCTCGTGAAGAGGAAGGAGGGGTTGCCCCACAATGAAATCCAAAAAGCACACAATGGATCCATGGATTTGGGGTTAGTATGTATTTTCTATAATGTTATTAGAGAGTTCACAACTGTGATCATTACCTAAATACTTATGGAATAGGAAGAATGACACAAAGAGAGTGAAAACAAAGAAAAATCCTTTCGATTCAACATGGAAGAGACCTAAATATCTTGAAACCTTGTGTCATCCCCAAAAGGAAAACACAAGAGAAAGCAAAGATTAAGTTTTTTTGACATAGAGAAGAATGTAGCTACATATAGAGGAATGTCACAAAGATATATCGAATAGATAAACATGGGGGATCACATTATGCACATGCAATCACATAAAAGAAACATGAAAAATAAAATAATGCAAAATACTAGTAAGGCACATGCGAGTCAACCTATAGCAGGTCATTCACATCCCAATCTTGTTTATAGTATATGGAAAGTAGACAACTAGCCAAAGGGACAATGGAAGGTGTTGAACTAGGGTCATCACCAAGTTAAACAATCTTCCTAAGAGAATTATTGTTTAACCTCGTAGAGGAGGAAAAAAAATATTCAATTCATTATGCACTTATTCATCAATCTTACAAACCTCATCATTATCATCCAAGTTAATCACAACCGGAGATTGAATGAAAATTTCCAAAGAAAAATTTAGCTCATGTTGAATTTGTGATATAGGATCTTTTTGTTGTGATGAAGAGGGAAAATCATCATGTATTGCTTCAGTCAATTTTGGATACTAGTTTTCTTTTTCATTTAACCTTTGAGCAAGAGCACGGTGTATACACCTATGCTCTCTAGCATTTCAGTTTCTTTTAGTATGATTTTCAAGTTGCATTTGTGTAGGAGTGGGTTTATGAACCATAGGTTTCCTTTCTTCCCTAAGGGGAGGAATGAAAGGAACCAGAGGAGTTGTTCAACTACTTTCTCTTTGGCTCTATAATTTTTTTTTTAATCTTAGGAGGCATAATGGGATTATTTTTATTGTCTCTTGTTCGCTTATAGGAGATAGGAAAGGGTTCTATATTAGGTTGGTATTTTTTTATTTGGAATATCTTTTGGTTCTATCATGGTTTCATCAAGGATGTGTGGCTCAATCATAGGTTGAGGTATATTTCAAAGGGATAGTTTTGCTATGTAGCCTACCTTAAACTTTTGATAAGATTTGAAAACAAAGTCCTCATGAGGTTTAAGAGGTTCCATAGGCTCAGGCCAAAATAAATCCAATGAAAAGTTCCCATGGGAAGACATAGAATTAAATCCACTATGGTGTATGGACTTCATTGTCAAAGGGAAAATTTAAGAATTTATGCATGATTGACGAGATGAATTTCATGGAGCATAGCCATGGAAAACCAAGCTTCACACGGAATTGATCCAACATGGGGATGATGGAGAATGAGACATCTAATTGTTTCAGTCCAAATTTTAAAGGAAGGGTGATCTATCCTATCATAGGGAAAGAAAAACCATTATGAATTTTTATCCATGCTTTTGGTTTATCATATGTTTCTTGATAGATTTCATGCACAAGTATGAATTTTTCAGTGATCACATTCTCTCCAAAGTCAAGATCAATTAATATCCCACTAGTAGGCTTGGAATTTATTTGGCTAGCTATGTAAAGAGGACCATCAAGTGAATTTCTAATAACATCTTTAGATGATAAAGCAATGCCATGAGGATTTTTTGTTTGGCCCTTATGAGGTTGTATTTCGATCAACACAATCAAATCATCAACAGTAGTATCTATAGGACCTTGTTCAATAGTATCAATGTTGTCATTATCCATCATCAATAGTAGTATATATACAACCTTGTTCAATAGTATCAATGTTGTCATTATCCATGTCAAAATTCATTACATCATTCATCTTAGTTTCACTAGCTTTGACAAATGAAATACGATTTGTCATAGGGTTCGTAAATATTTGCATGTTTTGGTTAGGAAGGGAAACATACTTTTTTCCTTGATCATTAACATTTCCAGTTTGAAGTTGACTAGAATCAATGAGTTCTTGAACAAGATGTTTAAGACACTTACAATTTTTTTTATCATGTCCATTTTTTCAGTGAGAATGGTAATAGGAACTCAATCTAAAGTTTGGAGGTAAAGGATTATTAGGATTGAGAGTTTTAATGGGAGGAAAAGTTATTATTTTTTGTTCTAGCAGTTGTAACATTGTGTTATGGAGGGTATCAGCTAAGGGAGTGAATTGCCTACCTAGATCCCCACATTTGAAAGGAGTTGTCTTCCTTATAGCAGCCACATGAGTATCTAAATATTGAGTTGGTTGAGGGGGATTTAGTTGAAGGAATCCTTTATTTTTTTTCCTAATAGGTTGTTAATTATTTTGGTTTATAGATTCAAACTTTTTAGGAGGGCTAGAGGTGGACTTTGTGTTACGACTACTAACTGTGTTTTAATAATCATGAATGGTAGTACACATGTGTACAATGGAGGGAAACTTAATCATGCCAAGATTATCTAGAATCTTAGTTTTCAAGTTCTCAATGAGCATCTATTGAAGATGAGGATTAGGAATATTTATGTCAATTTGGGAATGAAGCAACTAGTAGCTTGAAATGAAGTTAGTAAATTTTCATCATCTTTTTTCTCACGTCTCATCAAATTTTCTAATGTCATATTAGGATTCATGTGCAATGGGAAATGGTTTATAAATGCCTCAATAAGTTAATTCTATGAATGAATTTAATTGTTCGGTAATAAGGAGAACTATTCAAAAGAGGTATCCTTCAAGGACCTAGGGAAAATCTTAGCCAAGAGCTTATCCTCAAGGAAAAAGTCACTACATAAGGTAGTATAAGTGAAAACATGGTTAGAAGGATCTCCTTTCCCCATATATTTCTCAAACCTAGGAATCTCTAGACCTTATGGTAACAACATTCTCAATATCTCCAAGGATAAAGGTTTTCTTTTTACATAGTATGTAGGTTGGCCATTTTGATTTTGGTTTATGGTGGAGATTTTCTTTTGAACGGATGACACAGTTTGAAAAATTTGGTCAAGGATGGCATCATTTGTTGTATTTTGAGATGGAGGTGAATATGGTGGAGGTGTATATGTGTTCAAATGGGAAGTGAATGGAATGATTATGGGAGGTAAAGTGGTAGGAGATACGACATGTGATGCCACAAAGGTACTAGGAATGCTAGTAGAAACACCCCAAGGTAGGAAATATATTATTGGTAGGTTACATTTTTATTGTAATTTGAGGGATGGTATATGTAGGAATAGAGGCAATGGTTGTTGGAGGATGAATTCGAGTTCCTCCTTCAATTTGGACATTTTTCAAAGGTAAAGCATGCAACTAGTTTTCGAGGTAAGATTTTTTCCAGAAATCTGAGCTAGGTTATCCACAAGTTCAACTCCTTCTTCACTTTCAATCATGTGTTGTATGTTATCTATGGTAGGAATAGCATTGGTTGAAATTTTTTTAGTACTCGATTTATTTTGTAGGTTTGCTAAGTCTTCACGTTTTCTTGCGGAATACTCACAACCATTTTTTCAACACTTGTCATGCTACTTGAAGGTAGAGAGTTGTTAAGGGTATGGACCATACCAAATGAACTAATTTCAATACTAAGAGTGAAAGAGATAGATAACCTAAGATCCATGATGATTGTGCTATCACGGGATAACATGATTCTCAAAGTTTGTCTCACTATACAATAGGACACCAAGTAGTAAAGCTCATGCAAGGGACAATGAATGAAATGTAAGATAAATTAAATGAACACAAGATAAATGATATTCTATAATTTTGATTCAAATAAAATTAAGCTAGATGCAATTAAATTAACGAAACAAATACATTTTAAACTGAAATAAAAATCTAATAACAACAAACAAAAGCACAAAAATAAGGTTTTTAATGTTGTAAAATGCATATTTAGATTTAACATAGGACTAAATCACCCAGAGGGGAAGATGAGTCTCAGTAAGGGTGTTTCAAGGGTTTAAACAATGAATAACGATCACCATAGAATACCCAAAAAATAGGAAAACTAACTTGTACTATGACTAAATCACCTAGAGGGGCATATATGTCCTAGATTAGGGTTTTTGCACTCATTTTAGTAAATTTTGAGTGAATGTTATGTTTTCTATTTTGAATGATGTCTAGGATAAGTGCAATTACATATTTTATGTTCAATCAAATAATGCAAGATGCAAAAATGCAACCTATATGCACTTTCACTAATAAAAAATTTAGAAACCCTAGATGCAAATTAACTAATGCAAGACCTAATGAAAATTTAATGTAAGATAGATCTTGGACTATGACACACTCCGAATTAGAAAAAGGAGATTTCAAAGATAAGTTCTATTGGTGATTTCTCTAGTAGAACCCAATGATTCTCTAGAGAGTTATCAAATCTCATAATGAAGAAACTGTAAGGTTAGTGGCCAACACAACGAGCCTAGGATTTTGTGATCCTTACTCATTCACTTTTGGCTATATTAAACCAGGGAGGGTAATCCCAAATATGTTTTCATGAAATATATCAAATTAATAATAGATTGATTCTTGGTTAAATGCAAATAAATCCCACCACATTGAATATTTAGCATATCCCATAAGTGAGTGACTACTTATTTTCTACAAATAAAAAAATACTTCCATCCCAGATAATTCTTTGAAAAAGGATTTTAAATGAATATTGTTCTTATTTTAAGTTCAGGGCTAGCTGTGCTACTTCCTCACCTTTTATGCAATGTTTTTGATAAATTGACCAGTGTCTTATCAATTGAAGCAACAAAGTCAAACATATAATGATTTGTAATGTATGAACTACTCATTATAAAAGTAGATGAACTACCCTCATATTTCTTTGCAGATTATGAAAACTCAAAATGGCTAAAAGAAACACTCACTACTTACCAATCCTAAGAAATTTCTTACAAATTTTATACCATCTTCAAGCATTTCAATAAACTCTTTGAGTTAAAGTTGAGAACAAAATAGTACATTCAAATAGAACAATTTGAAGACAAATGATAACACCATTAGAATTTTCATTCATAACTTGTGATAAATATACATAGGAGAGTATTTGTTTCCAAACAAAGATATGTTTCTATATCACTAGTTTATATAAAACTAATTTATGATTGTTAAATATATAACTCCATTCCCAAGATGATTTACTAGCCTATTTACCCATATTTGATTCAAAATTCCTTTTCTGAGCTAAGGATTCACACAAAACCCTATTGAGATTTAAAATTCTGACCGTTGTAATGAGCCCAGAAATCCCTTTTATAGAATATGGGAGCAACAAGCATCGAGATCAATTACATTTACATTTCATTTCATTTTGAGATCATTTGCACCAAAATTTGAGATGTCCAAAGTTTGTTACATGCAATCATTGAGGAAAATGGAAGAGTAAAAGAAAACATTCCATATCCCACACATGTAGACCCGCTAGCTCCTCAAATGCCAGAGTCAATTGTAGCAATAGCATCCTCGTCCTTGCCGACAAAAGAATATTCTCCACTCATAGCCTCAACAAAAACTTGCATACTACTAAACACTAGGAAGTCTGGCACCTCTACTCCACACTAGCCTGAAAAGTTTCCACATCAATACAAGAAACAAGAAATCACATGCATTTTGAATAGGACAATCTTGACAATAGGGCCATGATGTCATCAAAAACAAAAATGCGACATAGTCATCATTCTGAGTCATTAGCCTTAGACAATACTAGCCCATGCCATACTCGTGGTGGAACTGGAGGAACTGTCACCACCACCTCATCAAACTCATCAAATTATACCAAGGAGAGGGGATAATAATAACCCTCTGAGCTAGTGTCACCCTCATTGTCTTGGGGACTATTAGAGAAATCAATAGAAGAATTAAGACCTCCCAAACAAGCCTTACGATACTTGCACCTTTTATTTGTCTTCTTTTCATATTCCACCAACTCCTTGCCTTTAAACTTGACTAATTCTTGTGAAACTGTTCGGTTCCTTAGGTGGTAGTTACTCCTAACACCATAATTTTAAAATTTCCTACGTCCCCTTCTATTCTTTGGTGTATCAAGAGATCCCTATGTATCAACCTCATCCTCTAGGGAATTATTCTTAGACTATAGCAAACCCAATCTCCTAGACCTCGAAACTGGTTTAACAGACTCTCCTGACTTACTCATCCTTCCAGTGAAAAGAACTAGAAGACACCTAACAACCTTGCTCTCAAACTCAAACTCAATGAAAATTCTAAATGATAAGTATGGCAATCAGTCCTTCTTATAACAAGCCATGCAATTGTGTGAACCATTAATTCTTCAAAGAAAGCCAATGCGCGTGGGCTGACAATAAATCTACCTCGATCGATTTAATCTTGACCGTTGACCATCTTTTAAAAGATAGATCAACTGGTAGATTACAATGCAACCACTTACAAATAAATTTTAATTGTGATTTAATGCTACTTTAAATTAGAAAAGCTCTAACTAGATATACATTTACTTTGTACACAACACCAATTAAGAATTTCTTGCCATAATTACCTACTCACTCGTAAGAATTATTTCACTTGGATTTCTTCTTATCAAAATAGTGGGGATTGATCTTGATCTGATCTCAAAATATAGGTTTTTACATTTTCATGCTTTATTTTCACCTTTTCCACATGTACCATTTTCTATCAGAATTGACAGTTGAAATTTCAAGCATGTGCCTTAAAGAACAAGGCTGAAAAATAGCACAGTTCAGAAATAGTATCTTCTCAACCAAATTTGGAAGTATTCCGACTTTATTTAGAGCCCACCAAAGCCTTTAAGAAAGTCCACATGCCACTTTCCCACTTGCCCATTAGAAGACACAAGACATGGATAGGCCCCCTATGGGATGGCGGGGAGTGGTCGTGATTGAGCTATATCACTAGCCATCGACCATCAAATTCATTCTTTATAGAATGAGCCCCTTGTCCTTAAAGCTTAGTGGGGTCCATAAAAACAACAGGTGTCACTCCGCCTACTAACCCATGTGATCAAATTTCCTTACTACTGTAGACAAACGAGATTGTAGTGAACAACTTTGATTAAAACATGTATAATGACATCCGTCATTGATTTCCCTTGGGAAACATCTACTACATCGTGGAGACATTAGTCCCATCTTCAAATAGTACCATGCGACCATCACCCACTAGCCAGTGTCTTTAAAATAATAGGAAATAAATCAAGATGGGTGCACGGCGATTGGTAGAATATGGCCACGTATTCAATTTATTAGTTGCTAATATTCTTTGAAAATCACCATTTGTCTTCCCTAAGGAAACCAAATACACCAGCACACCAAACACGTGGTCAAATATCTCCAACCCATATGAATAAAATAAGAAGAAATAAAACAATGTGCACACATGGGGAGCGGTTGGGATTAAATTCCACGATCAGATGACCAATATGAAGCATTATTTTTGTACATGTCACAAAAGTTAATCATAAAAAGGGGCCATCTCTAGGCAACGTGACACTAACCCATAACAACGAAGGCTAAGGATATAAATATTTTAAGATTAAGCCTTCGATCACATGAAATTTGAGACCAAGAAAATCATAAGGTAACTGACAAGCCTAAGCTCAGGGGCCAGCACAACAACGAATATGATGGTACAAGTGAAAAATTAAGTGACTGGGAATGGGGAGAGAAAATCAATGCAATTTTTTTATGACCAAGGGTTTTTTTATTTACCGGCCACTCTTGAGGAGTAGTAAGGATATAAAACCCTATCATAGTGATATGAATGTGACCTAAACTAATAACCAAGGGACCAAGCCAAACTTTGCAGAATAATTAGAATGGAACCACAATTTTGAAAGGGTTCCATCAGTGGCTCCAGTTGGGGACACATACCTCTGTCAGGCTTGGTGAGATCCCAGAATCATTGGGTGAAGCAGACCAGGAAAAAAGGAAAAAATAGAACAAACAAAAACAAAAAAGCAGAAACAAACTATTTACAAAATCATACAGAGGCCAAAAGGCTAAAAATAGGAGATCCAATCTCAATTCCATTAGAAACCTTCTTCTGAGGTGGAAATTTTAATATGCATCCTTCAATATAACCTAGGTTTCCTTTTTTTGTAGGTGGCACCAGGCCACAAAATCCTAGGGCCAATTCTTGCCCCTATCAAAAATCAACCTTTTGAAAGAAATATTGTCCTTTCATCCACATTTTCCTCTATCATCCCATTGCAAGAAAAATAGATTTCCTCCTACATGTAGAAAAATGTGGTGACAATTGAAAACTAAATGATTACAAACACTACCACTGACCATTCTGAGTATACCATTATCAATGTAATCTTTGTCACTCCTCTCTATATAATCAGGTATAAACTGAAAAATTTCATCATCACATGACACATATGTGTTATATTAATCATATGAAATATGTTCAAATTGAAAATAACATTCCTTACTCTTCAACTCCTTGTCATGTTCCATCAGAATACCTTCCATCTGAAATGGAAACTAAAAATGTTGAAACTCCTCCAAGTAGTTGGCATCATGATACTTTACCTTGTCAATAACATTTGTATCAAATGTAAGACATTCATAGGCAATTCCCTCAAGGATTTCATCAACATGTTGATTTTTTTTCTTAAGACCACACTCTAACCATGTATTAGATGCATCATCAAAATTCTTAACAAAAAGTGGATTGTCTCTAATCCAATAAAGATTATCATTCCTTATCTCCAGTTAAGAGGGAGGCTCATCAAATAAGGAGTTTTCCATTAGATTTATTTCTGTCCTAAAAGCCTCATCTTCCTCAGCATGAAGGTCATCATTATAATCAAAATCATTAAAATAACTTAAAGAGCATACAGACAAATTTTCAACTTCATTTTCATCAGCAGTGGTTGACGTTTCTGACTCATATTTTGAAAACTCTTCATAGGAAGGACATTGTTCCATCTTAAGAAAACATGGGTTCTTATCATTATCAACATATTTCTTATTTTCAGCTAAAGGTTCTATCTCTATCTCATGAGGATAATCACAATCAACAAAAAATTTACCATAATCAATGTCATGATCATTACTACAACAAGAAAACTTATTAATATTGCAATTATGTTCAGAATTTTTAGGTTTAATGCTTAGAATTATGCCTTCCATAGGACAAAAAGTTTTGGAATATTCGAAAGAATTGAAACAACACATTTCACTTGCCTCATCGAGGTGTACATTTTCAAATTTTTCTCTGCTCTATTCTTCTTCATTTGACATCTCACTACTTGACTCATATGGAGCAGCAAAATCATTGTTATCATAGGTTTAAAACATGATAGCTCCTTGATGGTCATCTCTAATCTTTTCAAAAAGAGAAAAGAAATCACATACTTGGTCAAGCCTAATTGGATTCAATTCCTTTGGCAGACCACTTAAACCCAGTTCATAAGATTTATACAATAAATCAATGCATTCTAAATTTTTTAGGTCTGTAACATTCAGGAATTGTAGACAGAACATCCATAAATCTTGCATAAAGATCACGTAATGATTCTCTTTCTTGTCTCCTTATGCAATAAAGGTCTTGAACAAATATCATAGGATCACAAATGCATGTAGCTTCTTGACAATCTGCTTAGGATTCTATATGATCAACATAATGGAATGATGTGTAAGCTAAAACAATAGGAGTGTAAGTGTTCTGGCGTTCATTTTCAACTTCCAACTTACAACTTTCATCAACATTTGGTGTTTCAGGGAAAAAAACACTTGTATTCAAACGACCTTTTTACATTCCATATTTTTGGTTATTTTCAATGTTCATTGCTATCTCATAGGCTTGGTATAAAGTTTTAGGATCCTTATCTCTTAGCAGATAGCTCATATTATTATCAAAAGCTACTAAATAGACAACCAAATATACTGCATCACTTAATCTCATGAAATTAGGAATATCCCTCAATGTGTTAGCGAATCTTCAGTTAAAAGATGGAACCAACTCATTTTCTTCCTTTTCAATTCTCATAAATTTATTGAACAAAGAACTAGTATTGAATCTTTCACCAAATTGCTTCATGAACACTACTTTGAACTCCTCCCAAGAGTAGATAGAAAATGTTGGTAAATCAGAGAACCACTCTCTTGCATCTCCTTTCAAAGACTGAAAAAATAACCTCATGATCTACCTCATAATCATCCATTACATTGTTGAATTCTTGCAAATTCTTACTTGTCGATTTAAATTTTGTACCACTAAACTTTGGTATCTTATCTCTTATTTTAGATGGCATGACATTCGGGTAACCATAAATATCACTAAAATTTATGGCTCTATATATTCTAATGCTGAAATTTCTTTTATTACATGAGAAAGGTTGCACACTATGCATTGTTAGACTTGGGCGCACACAAGGATGCATAAGTTGATGATATTACTTGATTACAATTCTACAAACCTTGTCATATTAGCTTTGTAATCTCATAGGGTACTTCAAAATTCTTTTACAACATAATCTTAAGCTTTTACAATGTATATTTCCTTCTTAACTTGCTTAAGATCCTCTACATGAGTTTCTTCAAAAGTATTGCATGCTTCATTTCATAAATAGATACTACAATCAAATGATACATAAGTATGCAAACTTAGCACAACTATTCCCTCTCTTAGTGCTTATTCTCACTTAATAGGGAATCAAATTGTTTCAGGACTTTCAATTATGGTTTTCATATATAAATTTATCCTTCTTGAAAACCAAAATACGAAGAATACTTAGATATGTTGCAGCTGCTGGAAATTATTCTTTATGACTGGAAGTCTTTATATATCTACAATGTTCTTCACATTTTTATCAGGTTCATTTAACAGAGTTGCCACCTCTCTTCATAGAGGATAAAAATTTAAGCAATATGAAGCTCGTTAAAGATGAAATTTTTTTTTGGTCTTCTCCCACAATAGAGTCACGTAAATTCCTTGAAAGTTACTACAATAGAACCATCTCTAGGTCTAAATATTCTCAATATCTGAAATAGATGTTTAGATTCACCAAATTCATGACTCTATGCCATCATAGTCTGCAATCAGAGATTCAAAGTTGTATCCCCAGTAGAGTCGCCTTTTCTATTGGTGATTTTTCTAGGAGAACCCAACAATTCTCTAGAGAGTTTCCAACTCACATAATGAAGAAACTGTAAGGTTAGTGGCCAACACAACAAGCCTAGGATTTTGTGATCCTTGCTCCTTCACTTATGGATTTGTTAAACTAGGGAGGGTAATCCCAAATATGTTTTCATGAAATATATCAAATTAATAATAGATTGATTCCTAGTTAAATGGAAATAAAGCTTACCCCACTGAAGATTTGGAATATCCCTTAAGTGAGTCACTACTTATTTTCTACAAATAAAAAATAATTCCATCCCAAACAATTCTTTGAAAAAGGATTTTAAATGAATATTGTTCTTATTTTAAGTTCAAGGCTAGGTGTTCTACTTCCTCACCTTTTATGCAAGATTTCTTGATAAATTGGCCAGTGTCTTATCAATTGGAGCAACGAAGTCAAATATATAAGGATCTATAGTTTATGAACTACTCATTTTAGAAGTAGATGAACTACCCTCAAATTGCTTTGTAGATTATGAAATCTCAAAATTCCTAAGAGAAACACTCACTACTTACCAATCCTAAGCAATTTCTTATAAAGTTTATACCCTCTTCAACCATTTTAATCAACTCTTTGAGTTAATGTTGAGAATAGAATATTACATTCAAATAGAAAAAATTGAAGATAAATGATAACATCATTAGAATTTTCATTCATAACTTGTGAGAAATATACATATGAGAGTATTTGTTTCCAGACAAAGATAGTTTCTATATCAGTAGTTTATATAAAAATAATTTAAGATTGATACATATAGAACTTCATTCCCAAGACCCTTTTCTAGCCTATTTACCCATATTCGATTCAAAATTCCTTTTCTGAGCTAAGCATTCACCTAAAACCCTATTGAGACTTAAAAGTTTGACCACTGTAATGAGCCTAGAAATCCCTTTTATAGAATAAGGGAGCAACAAGCGTCAAGATCAATTACATTTACATTTCATTTAATTTTGAGATCATTTGCACTAGAATTTGAGACATCCAAAGTTTGTTACATGCAATCATTGAGGAAAATTGCAGAGTAAAAGACAACATTCCGCATCCCTTGCATGTAGACCCACCAGCTCCTAAAAAAGAGAGTCGGTTGTAGTAGCAACATCCTCGTCCTTACCAACCAAAGAAGATTCTCCACTCATAGACTCAACAAAAACTTGCATACTACCCAACACTAGGAAGTCTAGAACCTCTCCTATACACCAGCACAAAAAGTCTCCACATCAACATTAGAAACAAGATATCACATGAATTTTTAATAGGGCAATCCTAACAATAGGGCCATGGTGTCATCATAAAAAAAAATGGGGCATAGTCATCACTCTGATTCATTAGCCTTAGAGGATACTAGCCCATGCCTTGCGCATAGTCCTCCCAAACAAGCCTTACGATACTTCCACCTTTTCTTTATCTTCTTTTCATATTCCACCAACTCCTTGCCTTTGAACTTGACTAATTCTTCTAAAACTATTTGGTTCCTCAGGAGGTAGTTACTCCTAACACCATAATTATAAAATTTCCTATGTCCCCTTCTCTTATTTGGTGTATCAAGAGCTCCCTATGTATAAACCTCATTCTTTGGGGCATTCTTCTTAGAATCTAGAAAACTCAATCTCCTAGACCTCTAAACTGGTTTAACAGAATCTCATGACTTACTAATCATTCTAGCAACAAGAACTAGAAGACACCTACCAACCTTTCTCTCAAACTCAAACTCAATGCAAATTTTGAATGAGAAATATGCCAATCAGTCCTTCTTATACTGAGCCATGCAAGTGTGCCAACCATTAATTCTTCAAAGAAATCAAATGCTTGTAGGTTGCCAACAAATATACTATGATCCATTTAATCTTAACCATTGATCATGTTTTAAAAGATAGATCAACAGGTAGATTACAATGTATCCACTTATAAATAAGTTTTAATTGTGCTTTAATTCTCCTTTAAATCAGAAAATCTCTGAGTATATATACATCTACTATGTACATAACAATAATTGAAACTTTCTTGCCATAATTATCCACTCACCTGTAGGAATTATTTCAGTTGTATTTCTTCTCATCAAAATAGTGGATATTGATCCTGATTTGATCTCAAAATATCAGTGTGTACATTTCCATGATTTTTTTTCACCATTTCCATGTGTATCGTTTGTTGTCAGAACTGATGACTGGAATTTCAAGCATGCACCTTAAAGAACAAGGCTAAAAATAGCATAGTTCAAAAATATTATCTTCTTGGCCAAATTTGGAAGTATTCCAACTTTATTTAGAGCCGACTAGAGCCTTTAAGAATTTCCAAATATCACTTGCCCACTTTCCCATTAGAAGAAACAAGACATGGATAGGCCCCCTATAGGATGGCGGGGAGTGGTCATGATTGAGCCACATCACTAGCCATCAACCATCAAATTCATTCTTTACAGAACGAGCTTCTTGTCCTCAAAGCTTAGTCTAGGGACCATACAAACAAAAGGTGTCATTCCACCATCATTGATTTCCCCTAGGAAACATCTACTACACTATGGAGATACTAGTCCCATCCTCAAATAGTACCACGTGGCCATCACCCATTAGCCCATGTATTTAAAATAATAGGAAATAAATCAAGATGAGTGCATAGGGATTGGTAGAATATGGCCACGTATTCAATTTCTCCTTTGTTAATATTCTTTGAAAAGAGCTATTTTTCTTCACCCAAGAAACCAGGTGCACCAGGACACCAAACACGTGGTCGAAGCTCGCCAACTCGTATGAATAAAATAAGAAGAAATAAAACAACATTCACACATGGGGAGCAGCTAGGATTAAATCCCATGATTTGATGGCCAATATGAAGCATTATTTCTCCACATGCCACCAAATTTAATCATAAAAAGGGGCCATCTCTAGGAAATGAAGCACTAACCATTAACAACGAAGGGTAAGGATACAAATTTTTTAACATTAAGCCTTCGATCACATGAAATTTGAGACCAAGAAAATAATAAGGTAATCGACAAGCCTAAGCTTACGGGTTGGTAAGACAATGAGAACGATGGAACAAGTGACAAATTAAGTGACCAGGAATAGGGAGAGCAAGTCAATGCAAGTTTAAAACAACCAAGGGTTTTTTATTTATAGGCCAATCTTGAGGATTCGTAAAGATATAAAACCCTATCATAGTGATATGAATATGAGGTCTAAAATCAGAAACAAGGGACCAAGCCAGATGTTGTAGAACAATTAGAATGGAACCAAAATTTTGAAAGGGTTCCATTAGGTTCACCAAAATGAAATCAAGAAAATAGGTTGTTGTGTTCCACCTTTCGGGAGATGGAACTAGGATACCTATTTCACTCCATTTCATTCAAGAAAACCTTAGAGATCTCAATATAGGGATGGAATGAGGGAAAGAGATCCGAAATAAGGTGTGCTAGGGTTTGATTAATGAAAATAAGGGGGTTCACCGGCAAGAATGGCTTGGAAAAGACAAGAAATGTAAATGACATGCAAAACCTAACTATGCAACTCAATATATGAAACTAAAAATCAAAGAAATAAACTAAGAAAGGATAGACGGGTACTTTGAAACTTGAATAAGCTTGAAACAAGCTATACACTCCCAAAATTATGATTTTTGAAGTAGATTGAGACTCATACACAAGTAGCCTAGGTGATTTAGTCCCAGTTTAGGGTTTCAAGCCGAAACTAGATTTTGGAACTACTAAACTAGGATCTACAAAAAAATCCTAAAAACTGGTATATTAGGACTCATATGCCATAAGTGGTGATTTAGTCCCAGTATCAAGGATGATCTGAAAATCTGATATCCTCCAGTTCTCTCATGTAACTGCTTTCCTATCAAATACCTGAGTCTGAAACACCACATTGCAACCTATAGGTGACTTTCCGTGATCTTACAATGTAGATGTCAACTTGGACAACTTTTCTCAAACCTTTTTTCAATAAATCTTCAACCTAAATCACCTAGATCTGAAATCACACATCAAAGAGGGAAAATGTTGTTTTGTTAGTGGATAGGGGTTCACCTTGGTCAAATCCTATTTTGGTAATCAAAACTTGAAATGAAATGAAATAGAATGAAGGAATGATGAATGAACAAATGAGCTATGTTGCAACTCACAAAACCCTAGGAACAAAAGGATGTAATATTGTATGTAATGGTTAAAATGAATGTAGATCTCAACTCTTGTTTAAATGTTTTAGATCTTGACTTGAATGCTTGCTTGAATCATGAAAACCTACATCAAAAATGTTAGCTCAAAAAAAACATGATGCATGATGACTTTTACATGATGCTTGAATCTTGAATAATGATCCAAAATACTTGTTAATCACTCTTGAACACTCTTGTAAAATATTTTAAACTCTTGAATTGCTAGAATTCTTGAATTCTTAGATCACACTTGCTCATTAAAGTTGCTAGGAGAAAATATGTGAAATAACCTTGTATTTATACTTGTTTATTCCAAATTTCCAAAAAATACAACACTACAAGACAACATCAGATCTAGGAGGATAAAATCTAACCAAGAATTCAATTCAAAATTGGGTCCAAGATAAGAAGTACTCATACACCAGTTGTGGCATATGAGTCTGATTAGGCTAAGCTTGGGACACATTTTTTGAAAAAATGCTTAGTTTTATGTGATTTAGATTCAGGCCTTAACACTTAGGTGGGACCCATATGCCCAAGGTGGCATATGAGTCCCAGATAACCAAATGTGGGCCATATAATCCAAAATCATTAAATTATGGTTGTTCAATTAATATGTGTCAAGATTATCCTTAGAAAGACGCAATAATTAAGGCTTGTGGATGCAAAATAGGACCAAATAAAGCATAAAGAAGCCTAATTCTACCAAGGATGCCCCAAAAAAGTGTGAAAATGTAGAGGGATGCATTTTATTACACTACACCAACTCCAAAAGGAACTAGAAGAAATTCTCAATAAAGAAGAAATAGATTGGAAATAGAAATCAAGAGAAACCTGGTTAAATGAGGAACACATGAATACGAAGGTTGTCCACACCTTAGCTAATGTGGGACATAATGCCAATACAATCTTCTCTATAAAATTTACCTCTAATGAGTTGTTAAAAGAAGAGTTGCAGATTCAAAATGTGGTTGTCATATTCTTTTCTAACCTCCTCACCAAACCAGCAAATCAAAGTCAAGAATTGGATAAAAAAATAAGAATTCTTAAATTTCATTCTAAAGTTGCTTAGTCTAGATGACAACAAGTCTATCCTAGCTCCTTTCACCCTAGAAGAAGTTAAAACTTTATTCTTTGAACTTGCTCTAGATAATGCCCCATGTCTAGATGGTTTCACAATATTATTTTATGAGAAATACTAAAATTTTTTGGGAAGAGATCTCTAGTTTTCCTTAGAATAATCACATAGAAATGACACAATGCTAAAAGATCTTAACACCACTCATATTTTTGTTGTAGTGTAAACAAAAATCCTTTTTCACACTTAATTTGGGAATGAATAATTAGTAATAAAATAGACTTAATGATGCCTTATTTAGGGTGTTGTAAAGTGTTTCTTTGAACTTTCACACTAATCTAGGGCCTTATTAATTAATTAAGGTTAAATTAAGATTACTTGGCCCCTTTAATTCAAATCAAGGCCTAATTTATTATATTTTTTGAGTGATAAAACCTTAGAATTTTAAATAATATTACACAACACTTAATTATACAAGGAATGTGTCCTAGGATAGTGACCTAGGACCCATTTGCGACCTGGTGAATAGGTCCTCACTAGGTCCTAGGATCCCCTTTTTACATATCATTTCACATCCCCTGAAGTGTGTCCTAGTTAAGCATGCTAGGACCCATTCGCCATATGGATAATGGGTCCTCACTTAAATTACGAACCCCCTTGGGATATGTTTTTGGTGGCATTTTGATGATTTCAAATCCTAGATCTGATGTTAGCTTGTGTTATTTAAATTTTCAGAACTAATAATAAGATAATTATAAATATAAGGTTATTTCATATAGTTTCATCCTAGATTTTCATAAGCAATCAAGAGTATTTTCATAAGAGAATTATAGAGAATTCAAGAAGGCATTCAAGGGTAGAATTATTAAAGTTTATTGTAGCAATCAAAGATCATATCATCATGTCAAAAGAATAATGAATCATGCACATGTTGTTAAGCTAATGTGTTGATGTAACATTAAAGATCCAATTCATGCATTGTTTCAAATCAAAGTTCATGATCAAGATCTATATCCATTGAGGCCACTTCATTCAATATTATTGATTTGTACTCCAAGGTTCAACTAAGGATTAATGAGTTGTGGCATTACATTTCTCGTTCATATTTTCTTTATGCATTGTTTCAATTCAAGGTTAAATTACCAAAATGAGGTTTGACTAAGACAAACACCTATTCCCTAGCAATCAATATTTTTATCCTATTTGATGTGTGATTGTAGGTTTTAGGTTGAAGATCAGTTAGAGAACAATTTTTTTCGCAAATTTATTAAATTTTTCATCTTTCTTTCAAGATCATAGAAATTATTCTACAAAAATTATTTACATTGAAGAACAAAACCTGAAAATTGATTTTCTAGACCCCTAGCAAGGACCCATTTGCCAATGGGTGAATGAGTCCTTAGTGAGACCTGAAAAAGAACATTTTGGAACATGTACACATCATTTTACCATCTTAAAACCTACCTTTTTACTATTATATCAATTAAATTTATTTTTTGATTGTTATTTATGCATTATAGCCCTCATAATTGATAGAAACAACTAGACAAAAATTAGGAGTGCCCATTTGGTAATCCATTTGTGGTGCACTTCCCATTTTTCTTTGTTTTTTCTGTTATCCCTAAAATAAATCTCCTTCCTCGTTTGTAGATTTTAAACCTATATCCCTCTACAATACTATTTACAAAATAGTTTTGAAAGGAAAAACATTAAGGCTTGCCAAATTCATCTTAGACATAATTTTAGAGGAACAAGGAGGTTTTATCTTGGGGAAATAGATAGTAGAAGGAACAAAAATGTATCATGATATTCTATATTCAATTCATCAAAAAAAATATTGGTCATGATCATAAAAATATATATAATGAAGGCCTATGATAAAGTAAATTAGGAGTTCTTATTAAACATCTTGATGAGGTTGGGATTTGAAACATAATGGTGCAAATGGATCATTTTTTTCCTTAATTTAGCTAATATTTTAGTCCTCATAAATGGATATTCATCTAGTTTATTCTCTACTTTTCAAGGGGTAAGGAAAGGGGACCCTCTTTCTCCCTTCTTCTTCATCTTGAGGGTAGAAGTGTTGAGCAAGGAAATTTCAGCCTTTCATGCATCCAAAAAGTGGTATGGTGTCAATATTCCAAGATCATACATCTCAGGTACACACATTACTTATTTTCAAATGATACATTATTATTTGGTCATCCACCAGTGCAAGAAGCTCAAAACATTAAGTATGTGTTAGATAACTATTGTCTAGAATCAGGACAAATGATTAATCTTGAGAAAATTCAAAACAAAATCACTCTAGGAGTTGGTTGTAACATTTTTTTCCTAGAATTCAAATAAAATATCCTACCCTGTAGCTATTTGGGCATTCCCTTTATTATAGGGGCTCAAAAACCCTTATTTTGGAGTAAGATCTTCATAGGTATTCAAAGTAAAGTAGCTTCTTAGAGGGGAAAATGGCTATATGTGGTAGGAAAATTTACTATGATTAGATTAGTTTTATCTACCATTCTCAATTACTTATTATTAATGCTCAAAATTCCAAGAGGGGTCAATGAGAACATTGGTAAAGTGATTAGGCACTTTCTATGGAAAGGAAACTTAGAAAATTCCAAGAAAATACCTTTAGTCTCTAGGGAAAAGCTGTGCAAAGATAAAAAAAATTGGATGTGTAGACATAAAAAATCTAGATCTTTAAGAAATATAGCTTTAGGAGTGAAGGTAACTTGGAAGATTGATGAAAATTCTTCCTCAAAATTGAGAAAAATCATGAGATCTAAACACATAGACTTGATAGACCAAAAAAGAATCTTCACCCTAGTAAATTCCTTGGAAGGATAAAAAATGTGGAATTTTGAGTGATCCCACAATAGTAGTTTACAATTTTTGGCCAAGTTGGACACTGGAATAATTTTTTCTAACTAAACCTTCACTTTTGGGCACCTATAGCGGCTAAACCGTGAAGAATTTGAAGATGATGCAAACTAGTGATTTGTGAAATTTTGTCTATAGATTCTAAATATATTTTTTCCAAAAATTTTGAAATTAGATTGCACTTCTTTTTCCATCTCCTTCAAAAACTAGTTTTTTTTAGTAAACAACATTTTTAAGGTGTGACGCTCACCATATACAACATAAATTTTTTTTTATGTATCGGAACTCAATTTTTTTATTTTACTAGATCAAGGACATCAATACCTATCCCACACATAATTTTCAGAATTTCAGTTTGATAATCAACTATTTTTCCACATGTGCAAAATACAGAGCTTTATTTTTGGTGAAAAGCCTATGTTTAATCAAACTAAAAAAACAAATACATAATAAAACCAAAAAATATTAAAATTATATTCATTGGATAGATCATTCTAAGGACTACCATTATCTAGTTGTGTCTATGAAGTCTCCTCCATTTTCATCCTCAACTTGAGCTTCGAAGGGAAAAATTCTAGAGCTTTCTAGTGCAAGAGGGGGAGAATGGGGGAAAAGGGCGGTTCTAGTGAACCCCTAGGGGTTCGCTTGAACTCCTATGGGTTTGTTCAAACCCCCTTTCCACAAGAATTTTTTTTTCTTATTTTTTTGGGAAATGTGGGACCCGACATTAAATGGGTTCACTCAAAGAGGGGTTCTATCAAACCTCATTTGGGTTTGCTCGAACTAGAAGTTTGTTCGAACTCCCAAAAACCAATTTTTTTTACATGGGATCATTTTTTGCAACTTTTCCTTCCTCACTGGAATTGTAAACCACTTTTGTGGGTTTACCCTTTCATTATCACATGTTGAGAGGTACCCTCTCCTTTTCTATCATGGACTACCAACAATGGAGAAAAGGTACATTTTGGGGAAGATTCATAGAATGGGAAGCCCCCATTATCTTTAGTTGCTGGTTTCCAAGAGGCCCAATATTGTCTAAAAGTAGTCTAGTGTTCAAAATTTAAGGACTATGTGGAAAAAGATAATGCAAATGTCAAAAACCAATATTTCATGGAATAAATTTCACAATCTCACATTTCCCTAGCACCAAAAGAAAAATTTGTAATTAAGATTGGATTCAAGAACTATCTTTCGTTTAGAATCAGAAGACAAAATTGTTTAGGCCCCATCTAAATTCGGTCAATATAATGTCAAAAAGGGCTACAAATATTTGACCTATGAGGATAGAATTCAATTAGGTAAATGGCCATATGATATTTGTTGGAACTCCTCAATTCTCCATAAATCAGCTGTATTTGCTTGGTTATCTATCTATAACTGAATCCTCACAAGATATAGGCTTTCTAAATTGGGTTTATGGCAACCTTTCAATTGTATGTTATGCATTTCTTGTCAGGAAATAGTGGACCATCCTCTACTTCTGTATAACTTTTCTCAACAATGTTGAGTCTAGATTCAAAATAAAATTCATTGGTTTTTTCTTTTGCTAAATACTATATTTGAGCTATTTTAGAGTTGTTCATTCCTAAATAAAGGTTCTCTTTTCAAAGAATTATGGGTACTGATCTCGACTCTACTCATTTGGAATATTTGGCTTGAGCGTAACAAAAGTATTTAAAAGAAAAAATCCTAGATTGGACCACTTTCATCAATAAATTTGAAAGGAGCATATTTGAGGTAGTGATAACATGTTTCATGTAGAAATAAAATCCACACAACTCATTCTCATGCTGGGAGAACCAAACATTAAAGCGTTGGCCCCTTAAGGTTCCTAATCAAGGGACATTCTCTAATGTCCAAAAATTCGATAAAAGTAAAATTAAATGGATTCTTCCCCCCAAACATTGTGAAACTATATTTGATGACACACTTAAAGGTAACACAAGAATCTCTTGGATAGGTTACGTAATCCGTAATGAAAAAGGGGAACTAAATTAAAAGGTTTATCTTTGAAGCTCCCTAAGGGCACTAATAATGTTGTAGAGGATAATGATCTATTGGCAAGGGTAAAGCTAGCACACAAAATGTAGCTCGAAAAAATTCACATTGAAGGTGGCTCCTTAAACATTATTAATGGATGTAGGAATATGCATGCAAATAATTAGGCCATTTCTTACATCTTGAATCTAGTTTAGAAACTCCTTGAAGATTTCATGCTAGTAATAGTCACACACTGCTATAGGGAAGCTAATTTGGTTGTAGACACCTTGGAAAAACATTCTTGAAAAATGGAAGCTAAAACCCTCCAAATTAATTCATCCAATTTTCTCACAATTGTGGATTTTCTATAAATTATCCACAAAGAAGGAAAAGTCGGTGGCATATCTAGGGCTTGAGGATAATGGTTTCTTCATAGTGCTACTATAGAAATATTTCTTCTTTTTTTCTAGATTAAATATGTAGGACAACATACTATCTATGCAAAATTTTATGTACCCCGCATTGAACTCCTCCAAGAAAAGCTTAGAAGAATTTGTTAGGTCCTTGGCTAGGTTGTGTTGATGATCCAAATATTTCCCATTATGACCACTTTGGGCGACATGTCATATCCATGAAACTTAAGGAATTTCCTAATGGTAAAGCCAAGGGAAAGATACACTATTGGCCCATCTTTTGGGAGGTTTCTTGATCTTCATATTACTTTCCCCTAAGGAATGCCCTTAAATGGATATACACAATTTTTATCACCTGTCACTGCCACATGCCATATAAGTGCAAACATAATATTTTTTTTCTTGAAAGGAGGTTGAAAGGTGCAATTTCGGGCTGCTAACATTAGTGGTTAAATTTTAAAAGGGAGAGGCTTTCATCACCCCTCTTAATATTGGAATATCTGCACGTAGGATATCATATTGTTTGTGCACTATTCCCAAATGCCTATTATTGCATGACTTAGAGAGAAATCCTTGAAGCCATTTCAATTCCATCTAAGCCAAATTTCAATTGGGCACAAGTATAGGGAGGTTCCATGGCTATAGGATGCTAATTGTTGTGCCAATGGCTACCTATCATTTGAATCTTAGCATAGGGTGTACGATGATTCATGTAGATCTTCACATGAACTCCATCATATTTTTATATCTACAAAGGCCAATACATCTTGTGAGATAACTTCCAGTAAATGTAGCCAACTACAATATAGCTTTTCAACACATGACACTCAAACACTTCTCTAAGCACCCTCCCCAAATCTTAATCCTCTTATATTGCAACTTGTTGCCACATGATAGTAAGCTTCAAGCTAGGTGTCTCACAAATTCTCTAATTAATTAAAGCATCACTTAATGTCCCAAATACTCTTGATTTTATGGGATATACATTTGGTTGAAATCATGGTAGAGTTTCTCACTTTTTGGCCAAGATGGACATTTATATCAACATTTCTAACTGAATCTTCACCTTCTAAGACCTATAGCAGCTAAGTCGTTAATAATTTGAAGATGATGCAAAATAAATCATGAATCTTTCAAAATCTCCTTTAATAACTAGAACTTTAAATAGTAAACAACATTTTTAGAAAGTAATTTTTATGTCGTCAAACATAAATTTTTTCCTAGAAAGGATAAAATTCTAATTTTTAAAAGATAGATTCTTAACATCAATATCTAGGGAAAGGTTATTTTTCATAATTTTTTGTTACATATTTTTTTAAAATTATTTTTTGAAGTCACTATAACTATAATTTGGACATAGGTGTATGTTGTTAAACATAACTTGTGTATATATCAAAATCATTTTTTTTTGTGAAACAAGGGGATCAATATGTAGGGAAAATTTATTTTTTTGAATTTATATTTCAATGGTTTACAATTTTTCCACCTCTATTGAAATAAGAACTTGATCTACTCGATGAAAAACCTATGTTTACTAAAAATTAAAAATTAGATACATGAAAAATTTAAACATATAAAAACTATACTTGTTGGAAAGATTGTTTCAAGGTCTACAATATTATAATATTTAATTTCTAAATG
This sequence comes from Sequoiadendron giganteum, assembly GCA_007115665.2. Taxonomy (NCBI): domain Eukaryota; kingdom Viridiplantae; phylum Streptophyta; class Pinopsida; order Cupressales; family Cupressaceae; genus Sequoiadendron; species Sequoiadendron giganteum. The sequence continues at coordinate 268,729,388 of CM021106.1, forward strand.
ACTTTATTTTTGTCCCTAGAAAGGTAAAGAAAAAGTGTTTCTTTGCAAAATATTTTGATAGATGTGAAGAAGACTCCATTATGGTATGATTTAATACTAGAGGGGTTCTATCCAAGGGGGTTTGATCAAAGGGGATCTTATCTAACCTTATTCAATTTAAACCCTTTACATGGAACCTCTCAAGGCTTAAATCATTAGTTTCTCTAAAAAAAGTAATTTTAGGAAAAAAAATTGGATGTCTCGAAAGTGAGACACACTATTGTGGAAGCACCCATTTATTATGTTTTAATTTCCATCTATAAAGTTTATTTTGATGTCACCACCATAGGTCAAATTTTAATATGATTGATCTTTGGTCATAAATTATCAAATATCACAAAAAAAACCAAGCATTCATCAGACTTATCATCAATGTCAAGTTTTATGTATAGTATTCCTCAAGTGTGTGCCCACAAAAAAATAAAAGTGTAATAAAAGCCCCATAAATTTTGTAAGTAGTTAATTTGCAGGAAGATCTAAAAATCAATACCCCCCTCACTAGATATGCGAGAGTATATAGAAGCTTTCTCTATTTAAACATCCATAATCACCCCCTTTTCTTATCATTTATCCAATTATTGTTTTATGAGCACATTGAGTATGGACACTCCTATCCAACTCAAGTGCTCACATCACTAGATGGCTTTTGATGGCACCATTTTAGACCATTGTCTGATAGTAATAATGAAACATCCATCTAATAGGGATCTAAAAGCAGTGAAAATGCTCTAAGGTGTTGATTTTATGAGAGCCTTTGAGTGCTATAGGGTGAATATTATAGACATCATTTCACATTTTGTGGCCTCCTTTCTTGACCTTGGTGATACAAAAGAAATGGTGAAGGAATTTTCCACCATATTGTTTTTAAACCACAATCTCTAGGGTATGAAAGAAACCCTTTCTTTAGCAAGGATTTATTTTTGCATCCCATAGAAAAGGTATTCATAGCATGGGCATGTGGTGTTTGGTAGTGTTGATTGGATACCTTTCCTTGGAAAATTTTGTACAATTTCATTGCTGCAACATAGAGCCACAACATGCATGGCTTGTGCTTTTATCGTAAAAAATAATTTGGATTTAATTACCAACTTCCATTGGATTCTAGATTTGATTCCTCCCCTAGTTTTGTATGAGTATTGGGTCTACCCATTCCCCTACTCAATATGGTGCTTTATTGTTTTCGATTACTTTTGTGTCACGTACTAATTTTATCAATTATTTAATTGTAATTATTAATCATGAGATTTGCATGTTTATGTTAGATGCTTATTGAAATTGATGATTATTTAAATTGAAATTTAAATTTAAATGCAAATGAAATGATTTCAAATTCATTATTATGAAAGTTGGAGATTGTCATTGCTGATGAGAATTTGAGTGCAAGTGAACGAGAATGAAGGCGAGAACATTGATCAGGTAGAGTCGTTTTAGCCACTAGACTTTAATGAGGATGATGGAATCTCAAACACCACTTAGTTATTAATGTATTTTCATGATGATTATGTTTGGAAATTTTTAAATAAGTTTATTTCGATTGCTTAAATTTATGTGAATAAGAATATGTTTGTTTTAAATGGCAATTTGATTATTGTTGTGAGGAAATTGATTTTTATTCAAAGAATTAATTCTTTGTGTAAATATTTTATTTTAGTTGAAAATAATAATGCTTTTATTATTTTAAATTATTGGAATTAACTTTTAATGGTGAAGAAATAAATAATAAAATTAGTTGTTTAAAACAATAAGAAGGAAATGAAATATGCTCAAAATTGGAATTGAAAAGAGAACAATAGTTAAAAATTTGAAAACAATCACTTCTCAATCAATATTTGTATGCAATTGAAGAAATTAGAACTTGGAGTTATGGCCATATTTCTTGAAATCAAGCATGAAAAGTGGATTGAATTTATTGATAACTTCACCATTTTCGTATGAATTAAAAAGACATGAAGAAAATCCGTTTATGGACAGAGGGAGGAAAATCTAAGTATAGAAGAAGGATGGTTTATATTATTCAGGAGGAATCTTATCTCCCAGGCGCCAGAAAAAGAAGAGAGCTTTTATTTTCATTGCTTTTCCATTCTACTTATCCTCCATGCATGACCAAGAGAGATAACAATTTTATTATTCAATAGGATGTTGCTTAACTTCAAACCTCATGCACGTGTAATGGGACGAAAAGGATATATTATCTCTTAAATATGGACATGGGAGAAGGAGAGGAGGAGGTGCACATGGGAGAAGAGGTGAAGAAGTAAATAGGAAAGGAGTAGAAAGAAGAGGATGCAGCCAACATGGAGGAGAATAGGAGGATATGGCATGGCCAGGGGAGATAATTTGAGAATAGAATCTTCCCTCTATCCTTCATACACAAGCAGAAGTAGAGAGGGGAGGCTCGACCAGAGAGGAGAAAGAAACTCTAAACGGAAAGAAAATTAAGAGAAGAGAACAAAAGAACAACAGGAGGAGAAGATAGAAATAAGGAACAATAGGAAATTGATAGACAAACAAAAACTCATTGCCAGATTTAGGAAACACACAACTACAGAGGTTGATAGGTAGATTCCATGAAAACTTATTATTTTCTCAAATTGACAATAAATTTAATATCTAATTTTAAATGTTTATTTTCTATTTGTATACTTAGCAATTAAAAATATAGTTACTAAAAGTATACACTTCTGAAAGTTCATACACCAAACTGTGTTTTTATCAGAAAACTATTGAACAACTTGAACAGAAAACTATAAAAAAGATAGTAGATTTATTTATTTTTAGGAAATTTTGATTAGTAAATTGAAAAGATGCACATAAAAAACATACTGTTTTAGATCTATTTAGATTTAGAAAAGCTTCAGAAAAATCAAAACTGTCCGAGACATAAAATTTTCAAAACAAAAGAGCAAAAAAGATAGTGAAATTATTCCAGAATTATACAACTAAAAGTTCTTGGTTTAAATAAAAATAATACTATGTATTTAAATATGCTTGAAATGTAAAAGTGAAAATTTGATAAATCTTTAGAAATGATTCTAAAATTTCCTACGAAACAAAATTAAATATGAGATTTTATGTTTTTAAAAAGATAATATTTTAATGGAAATATGAAAAACAGAAAAGAAAGAAAGTAAAGTAAAAATATAATGACTTTGAAATTAAAGGAACTAGAAGGGGATTTTATTGAATTGTAATTGAATTTCTTGAGTAAATGAACCGAAAGAATGTGTGCTCATTTATTCTAGTTTTATATGTACTTAGTTACATACTTGAGATACACCTTCTTTTAATTTATTATGAATATAAACATTATGTTATTTACAATTTTAAAACTGTGAGATTATTGTATTAAAACCATGTTTGCTTGATAATTGAATGTGCATGACATGTGTTTGGAAATTTACCTTCTGGGACGAGTGTCGAATATGGGTTTTTAGAGAGTGTAGTTTTGCTTTTCCAAAATTACTATTATTTGTCGTGCATGACATTTTACTTGGCCAAGTAACTTAAGGACCATTGAAATAGATGGAATATGAATAACTCTACCATATCCTAGTATTGAACTTGCTTGTTTCTTAAATGAATTAGAAAAATGAAAATGCTTGTGGATTTACTAGTTATACTAGGCATGCATCAGATTCCATCCTGCTTGTCGACTTATTTTTGCTAAGCGATTCATGTAGGGTCGAGTATTCTTTGAATGACTAAGGAATTCTAGGGAAGCATAAGCTTCGAGGTTGGGCGGAAAAAGTGCCTAATCCTTGTTCTCATCTTCATGTTTGAAGATATGCTATTGGATTGAAGATCAAATGAAGATTTCTTCATATATGTATTATATTTATTTCTTGTATGATTATTGTAGAACTTAAGGCAACAAAATGCCTAAGTCTTGAATTGTAAATTTCTTTTACAATGTTTTTGTATTATTGATGTCATGTAAGATGACACATGTATGAAATCAATTGGATGTATTATGAATCTTATTGTAGACTTTAACTCGATGTTTTGGAATCTTTTGGATTTTATGTAATCTAATGAATGGAGTTTCGACTTTCTTTGGAATATAAATGAATTTATTTAAGGAATTGTCGATGTTTGGAATTAAAGAGTTTCGCTCTTTACATTTTATTTTTTGGGCTAGGCTTGGGTTTGGCCTCTCTACTTTTAAGCATGTTTTCCAAGGAAAAGTTGCTTGGTTTTAATCCCATCATAAGCTATAATATGTAATCTTAAATGACATATTAATGCCCCTATGTATTTTATCTTATATTAATATAATATTTCAAGCTTTTTTCCTTTTTCGAAAAATAAAAATTAAATTAATAATTAATTTTGGTCAATAGAAATAGGATAAATATTTATTAATTTTTAGTATGTATGATGTATAAATTTTTATTATTATATTATAATTGAATTAAATGATATTTAAGTAGAGTTCCTTACCATCCAAGGAACTATCTAGTCAAAATTTATATATAATTTTTCATTACAACTATTATAGTTAGATGAAAAAATAGCTTATAGATAACATAAACATGGTATAAGAATGATTATTGATAGTTTACATGAGATGGTTAGGATCTCTCAAAAAAATTCAAGAATAATAGGTGGTTGGAAAAAAATAAGATCTATAATTAATACATGATGATAAATTTAATCTTTTGGTATCATATATCTAGTGTGTAAACTATAATAGACCTGCCTTTGAACCATATTATCCATTTAGATAGGAACACACATGTGATTTTACCCTCAATTATAAATTTGTCTCAATTGACATTATTTGATTCATTGGTGTTATAAAATATTGCTAATGGATAATTAGTATAATCACTTGATAAATAGTTAATCATTTATTAATTATTTGGTATCTTATTACTTTTTTCATTTAAGATAAACTTGGGAGTTTTTAATTATTAGATTGGGCTATTTATAAGTCAAGTTATCTCATTGCATGAGACTAGGACACTTATTAGAACCTAACCAAATCCTCACCTAGGGTTTTTTTTTTTTTTATAAGCATTTATTACTATATTTTTTAATCATACAAAATTGAGGTATTCATAATTCAATACATAAGGCATATCAGATGTTTACTAATCAATATTTCCTCTCTTGGTTGCATAGTAAATTATTTTATTTGACCTCTTGTTTGTTATAGGAGTTTTGGTTATAGGTGAATTTTTAGAGCCGTGGGGTTCACTATCAACTTCAACATGGTATTAGAGGACTAGATCTATGAATTGCTATTTGGATTTTGAGAGATCTAGCCTTGAGAGAAAAATTAGCTCATCTTGAAGTGAAAAAGGCATCACTATTGAGTATAGAAGGACCAAAAACCTAAGGAAAACCTTTTGTTTCATCAAAATCTATAAAAAAAAATTAAACCTACACAAATCTCAAGGAAAAATTTGTATAGTTGTATAACCACCTCTCAAATTTAAAAAATTTTCCTCTATTATAGGTATGAAATATGGGAATTTTATTTTGTTTGGTTTGAAAAACTAATAAAAGGAATTTTTGCAAGGTTTTCAAAAATATACATCTAAAAAAAAAGCATAGGTGCATTGTATGCCCTACAAGATTAACTAAAGACTTTACAACTTTACAGGTCACTGACACCCTAGTGAAAGTAATTTTGTTCCCTTTGTAGGCCTCAATGATAGGTAACAAGATGACAACTAAAATCAAAAAAATAAATATTGCATTAATTTTCCCAATAGACCTTAATATAAAGCATATTCAAATATTTTGTGACCTAAACAACATATTCCAAGCATTTAGATGGAATATTCTATGATTTTTTTAATGACTAGATATTTTCCAATATAGGAGAATATTCCCTAGAGTATGTTGCTAAAATAAACATGATGTCACAATAACATAAATAGTACAAATGATCATATGACCCCTTATTCCCTCTCCAAGCCCTCATTTTATTTAAAGGAGTTTTTTCTTTTTCTACCTTAACATGGGCATATGGTGTCAAAATTGGGAAAAGGAGACATCGTCAAAAAGCTAGTTCTAAATACTTTCTAGAGTTGTATGTCTATAAATTGTAGATTTTTAGGGGAAGGGGATTCCCTACCACTTTTAGGGTTTTCACCTAAAAGGGGAGAGTTCTTTCACACCCAAAACTTAGGGGTTCATTCAAGATTAGGGGTTGAATGTGTGATGTGTGTGTGATTTGGAATGGTTCTAAATGTAATAATATGATAAATGAAACTAACTATTGAATACAAACTAATGAAATGAAAATGTATTGAAAAGACTATGTAAAATGACCTACAATGTATGTAAACTATAACAGAACTTAAAGGGATAGAAGTGGTGCAATTGGAAACTAAAGCTTGATGGAGAGGAGCTCTAGAATATTCTAGAATCTACAATTGAAGGCCACTCGGACACTTACGCCAAGTTGGGTGACTTAATCCTACTTTGAGGAAACTTTGTCAGAACAGGTTTCAGGGAAATGGGTGTCTAGATCTGTAGAGAATAGTTTTCAGGCCTAGGATTGGGACTAATTTGCCTAGGATGGTGACTTAGTCCACCTTTAGCTTTTAGGAATCTTGAGACTAGAATCTGTAGCTATCAATCTATACCTTTGTTTCTAACAGAGAATTGGACTTGGATCTTCAAATGTTGACCTACAAGTTATCTTCAAGATCTTTTTAGGGTTTGTTGACTTTGAATGATGTTAATGGAAATTTGACACCCTTTTAACACCTTTCACTTTGATAAATATGTGTACAATGTCTACAAAACACACATGCAATGAGGGGGAAAAGGGTTAGGATTTTGGTAACCAAACCCTAGATAACGAAATGAAATGTGAAGGGAAAGATGATTGAACAACATGCAAGTGTAACAACTCACCAAACCCTTTTTGAGCAAGTTTGAAAATATGCAAGCAATCAGCTCCAATGGATTGATGCTTGAAGTGCTTAAAGTGTTTGAATGCTTGATGCTTGCTTGATTGCTTATGAAGATGGAGGATGAAAATGAGGATGAAACCATTTATTTATACATGTTGTGCCCTAATTTCTTTAAAATAACACATCACGGGCCGACTTTAGGGTTTAAAAGATAATATCTTGCTAGAAATTTGGATTAAATTTGATTTTTACACCAAATGCAACTAAGTTGCCCAAGGTGGTGACTTATTCCACTCAGGAAATTTTAAGTGGATATCAGTACTTAAAATTTAATTAATGTTGCTTAACATTATTGTCTTCCGAAACAAACTTAAGTGGGACCTAGAAGTACATTAAGGGGTCATTTTATCATAAGAAAGGGTTAAATTATTGATGACAAGGCTAGGAAAGTGTGAGAGTTTGTTGTAACTCTTTACAACACTTTGAAATAGGACTTGGTAGGTGATAAAAAAGAGGTTTTTTAGGTGAATTATGATGGAGAAGTCCTAGAAAAGTGGGAAAATCTTTTACAACACTTCACAACATCTTTGTAAGACATCTTTACATTTTTATTGATTTTCAAGCGTTCAAGGTCTAATGTGAGTGTGTTGGCCACATTACAACATTAAATCTAAAAAAAATCAAGCCAAAATCCATAAGAAAGGCCCAAATGATTGAAAATGTCAAGGATACATTTTTCTACATTATAGTCTCATCATCAAATTTTTTAGCTAGTATATTTTATTCTCAATCAAATTTAGATCATCATTTTCTACTTCCAATCTTATAATATTTTTTTGGTATATTTATTTTTTATGATTCTAGTAGTGTTGTAAAGGTATTTCAAAAGATTTTAGATGCATATATGCACTTTTTCCAAAATCTATTCTAAGCATATTTTATTGACTTTTTTGTCAATTACTTGTAGATTTTGGCACCTAGAAAGGATTTGTTTGTATGAGATGACTTCACTTGATCTGATTTATATGTACTAACATTATTATTCCCTGATTTTTTCATTTGATAAAGTATAACTATCTTAGAAAAGGATAACTATGAGTCTTGGTAACACAACATCTTGACACCGCTCAGGTAACTTGATCGTCTACCTTATCTTTATGGAATCATACCTACACTAGACTGACTAGGGAGTAGATCAACATGGGGTATTATCGGTGATCATGTTGTACTCCACTATTTATAGTATTGATTATGGCATTATGTATTTTGTATTCGACATTGATTATTTCACACACTTTGAACTAGACTTTAGGAGATCCATGGACATCCTGATATCTCTCCATAACTAGATAATCTTGTTGTAGAATATCCTACTCCTCTTGTAGATGTAGATTTCATACACTTTGATTATGATGATCATTTAGAGGAGCTTGGGTATATCATAGGTCTTGCATGTTTTGATGGTTCAAATACTTTTCTTCATGTTCCCACTCTTCAAATTAAGATTTCATCTGCATCTTTTATTGTTCTTGATCAACTTGACATCACCACATATCTAGCCCCTATTGGTATTTTTCAAACATAGCGCTTTGGTATTCATATCTTGTAGACATATCACCTATTTTTTTAGAGTCCTATATTGTATATTTTGAGGATTAATTTGAAGATATCCATCTCCTCTTTGTTGACAACCACATCACCATTTTTGGCCCATCATCTTCATCATCTTTGGATATTTTTCTAAATAAAATTTGATAGGTTTCTAGATTAATAACATCTCTTTCTAACATATAGGAACTTGATCAATTTTTAGAGGCACACATCATTTGGATTTGAATTCTTGATTCTTTCATCTTTTTGGATTGGCTTTTCCAATCAGTAGTCAATCTATTTATTCCTAAGGGAAGATTTTTTTTATGTAAGTAGTGCATCATATTTTATCTTCAAGAGTTCATAATTGGCATATGAGCTCTTTATTTATGGGGGGATTCATATCCTTATTTTCTCTCTCCTAATAGGAAGACACATATTTTAATTTGGTGATATAAGTAGTCCTTGGGGTGTCACATTGAGTCATGCTTCTATCCTTCTTTTACTAGTGCATTTATTTCATTTTCTCTCTTTTAGAGATAATTTTTTTCATGTGGTTTTCTCATTTTTCTTTGGTTATGAGTGAATTCATTTATTTGTACATGAGTACCTCATCAGGGCTTATATCAAAAACCTATCCATTCATCCATCATTGCATTCTATATTAGGGTTTTCAAATTCTCCCTAAGTTGATCTTAAGGGGAGGTGTTGGAGTAATTAGAATAATCACTTTATAATTAATTAGTCATTAGGGTATGCGTAGGATCATCATGGAAAAAGTAGGCCCTTAAGTGGCAATAAAAAGACAAAAAATCAGAGTTAGACAACTTGACGTAAAAATTTGAATAAGTTATCTATATTATTTCAAAAAAATGTAAAAATAGAATCTGTAGAAAATTTAATGTAGTTTCTAAACTACTAGACTTTTATTTAAAAAAAAAATCTATTTGGTGAAAATTTGAAATTTCAATGTAGTAGTATTTAAATTTTAGGGTAAAAATAAGAAGTAGGTGTCTGTCTGACCACCTTAACCACAATAAAATGATAATATTTTTTTATAATATTTTAGATATAAGTAGAGGACTCAAGTCCTGATGTGATGCATATTTTTTTATAATTTGTTTCTAGGTAAATAATTAATTATGATTTTTTTATTACAACTTTTAAAAAATATAAAAGCACGTTTGTCTAACCACCTTAACTTGGTCAAAAATTCATGAAGTTCAATTTTTATTTTTTTAATCCTATAGTATGTGAAGCATAGAATGTGACACATGTTTCAGATTCAAAAAATAGGATACAGTTTGAAAGTTATAGATGTTTTTCAATCAGCCTATCAATCAGGACTTTATTCATAATTCTAATAGAAAATGAATAATAATAATTTATTAAATTCAAAGTAAAGCATAATTTATATTGGTGGAAAGCTGAGAATCTCCTCTAAAAACCCTTTTTGTTTCATCAATTTTGCGTCAAAAAAAGGTCGTTAGCCAGATGGGCCATCATATGGCTTACATATCACCACTTTTTGACCCATCATGATCCTGCACATACCCATTAATTAATTATTAGGTTCCTTATTACTTCATTCACTTAAGATATACTTAGGAGTATTTTTATTATTAGATTGGGCTATTTATAGGTCAAGTTATCTCATTGCATGAGATTGGTACACTTGTCAAAATCTAATAAAATCATCAACTAGGGCTTTATTTTTCTTTTATAAGCATTCAACATTGCATTTTGTAATCATACACAATGTAAGTATTCATAGTTCAATATAAAAGGCATATTAGATTCTTTTATGAATCAACCATTTCTCTCTTGGTTGCGTATTAAATCAGTTGCTTTGATGCCTCATTTGTGATAGGTGCTTTAGTTGGAGGTGATTTTTGGGAGCTGTGGGGTTCACTATAAACTCCGAAGATTTCAATATATTCTATTGCAAAGGTATGTACTTAAGGGATTTGATGGAGCTAAGAAGCACCTTGAGGATCATATTATCAATCAGTATGAATAATTTTGAATTCCTTGTTTTTAATCAAGCCCATCTTGTTAGATGTAGAATTTCAAAGACAATAGAAAAATTATGGAAAATATGTAGAAATTGTAGCATTCCATAATGATGATGTATTTCTTCAAATTTCTACTTGATAATCCATTGGGGAAGTTATTTTCAATTTTTTGATGATAATTAATGACATAGGACTTGTAATTAAATACAAAACTATAGATGTATCATTTGAATCATTTGGCAAGAGTTGATAGGTAATGATCATAATTCTTGCAATGGTCAACTTAACAAACAAGTTAGATGATAAAACCATTTACATACTTTTTAAATGATGAAATCATTCCTATAATCTTGGTCAAGATGTAGAAATGGCTAAAAGAATAAAAAGTGGATTCAAAACCACCTAAAATTAGGGTAAATTGAGTATTGATGAGTTTCAGTTTTGGTTAATTTATATGAGTTCAAATTCAAGGCTAGAAATAATATTTTTATATTAAAATCTTTAAAATGAGTGAAATATATACTTTTCTCCTACTTTTAGGAATGAAAGGATTATTATTTATATGCACTTTTCCCTCATAAACATAAATAAGGTAATTAATTTTATAAGTACAACATTAACATTGGGAAACCATAATTGTTCTGATGTAAATGGTGGTACAAAAATTATTTATATACACTTTTTCATGTCAATGTCAATGGCAAGACTTTTAATTAGATGCATTTTTCCATTATAATTTATCATAATACTTTAAGGAAAATGAACTTGTTTGGAGATTAAATAAAATACTTCTATATAGAAAATTTGATACGTGAAAATAATAATCAAAATAACTTTGTTCATAAGGGAAGGTATATTCACAATTCCAACATTTAATATGAAAATAATTTTTTTGACTCACTTTATCTAGGTAAAGGATTTAGTGAGGTAAATTATATAAATAGGTAAAGGGTAACATCATATCTCACACTGTTATGTTAATCGATTATTTTCTTATAAATATTTAGTTATATTATGATGGATTGTAATTATGAAATTGTACTTCTAAATAATAAGAATTTGTCTTTCCTTATTTTATATAATGATGCCCTTACATAAATAATCATTTTTATCTTGCTGACTTTTATCTTGTGTGACTTTGCAAATGAATCAATTTTATCTTGTTGAAAATGAATCAATTTTAGTGTTTGGATGCATAGATTTCATTGACTTTACTCTATGTTTGCATATGCATGTTAACAAGTTTTAGTTGATTTTACTTTTGCTAAAATAATCAATATTTTATCTTGTTGACTTTGCAAATGAATCAATTTTACAACTTTTAGTGTTTGGATGCATAGATTTCATTGACTTTACTCTATGTTTGCATATGCATGTTAACAAGTTTTAGTTGATTTTACTTTTGCTAAAATAATCAATATTTTATCTTGTTGACTTTGCAAATGAATCAATTTTACAACTTTTAGTGTTTGGATGCATAGATTTCATTGACTTTACTCTATGTTTGCATATGCATGTTAACAAGTTTTAGCTGATTTTACTTTTACTAGTATAAAATTAATAATGTGCTGACTAATTAAATTTACCCATAATAAGAATTATGCCATACATATTTTTCCATAACAAAATGATTGGAGAGCTCTTTATTTTTAAATATATTTTATTTACAACAAAACTTGAGATTTATTTAATCTTGTATTTGAAAACTTAACTTCATTATAAATCATCTCTATTCTAATGAAATTTTTTGACCGTCTTCATTCTAAAGATTATTACTTGCATAACCTAACACATTTTACTTTCTTTTATATTATAATTAATTATATTCATAATCTAAATCCTATTATTTTATTTTATAATATTAATGGAATTTATTTGATTAAGATTATTGTATTATTTATCATCCATACCAGTTGAATTATTTACTTTATGGGCAATCTGCTTTAATTATTTCTAAGCTTTCGTATAAGCTATTAGATTGTTTCCTTAGTCTAACTTGTGAACATTGTATTCCATTGCTTACTTCAGCGAAAAGGACGGTCAATTGACGTAGTTTTGTGCAGTAACGACCAACTAGCTCAGCAAGCATGGTTTAGTAATCGGTTTGTCTTTTTCAAAGTTTTTTCGTGCAAATGTGATGATATCAGGGGCCCAGGAAATTAATTTAACATGGAATTAGTCCAATCTAAAGCTATCTGATATGCTTCTTCCTTATTTGAAGTGGATGTTTTATTAAAGTAAAATTGGCTTATATTTTTAAAAAAACTTACAAACTTAAACAATTCAAGTCTTGATGATTCTGGTTTTACCATCAAACGTACCGTCAACGAATAGTTTATCGTCACTGCGAATCTTTCTAATTGCATATCTTTTCTTTACGAGGTATTGCTAAATGTTTTGACATTACAATTGGGAATTCAACTGAGCTGACATAGCAAAAATTCTTTGACTTAGCAAGCCTTATCGTTTTAACAGTAGAAAATAACAATTCCTAATAATAATAACGAGCGATCGAAATCAGGTACAGACAATAGAATACGCAGTGGAAAGACATCATACAGAGAGTATTGAAGATTACCCATTAGATTTAAATGTGGAATATGTGTAGATTTTGTAATCGTATCATTTCGCAGAACTAAAACCTAACCATATATATGGGTTCGCCACAGCAGAGAGAATAGAGCTTCTAAGACAAATGAGTCCACTTGGCCACGCTTGGAATTCCGTTGTTTGCAACGAACAGCATGTAGTAACCTGCTGGCGCCGTCACAGAGTTTGGAGGCGCGGTCACAACTGCATAGTATACTCCTCTTACAGATTTTGGAGAACTCGATGCCAGAATGAGCAGCCTCTGGTTCATTGAAAACGAGTGAGTTGTGAAGGAAGGTGCGTACAAATGGAACTCAATATTCTGGGGAGTATAATTGGAAACAGTGAACTGAACAGTTAAAGTTTTGCCATAATTTAGTGAAGTAGAAGATAAGGCTGCTATAGTAGGCCTGTAGATCTGATAGGCTCTGTCTAAATAATAGGGACTGTATGCTTCCAGGCGGAGCTCTGTCGGATAAGTTGTTCCTGAGAGAACATACCCGACGTGGGGATTCGAACCCCCGACGAAGATTCGTCCATCAGGCAAAACATTTGCACTGGAATGATACATTCTTGGAATGGTGGAGGGAGCGAGGGTGGAGAATCGATCACCGGGCGATGAATTAGGCCTATACAGGAATGGAGCGAGCGCCGGATTCGATCCCAGCTCCCACCCGGCGGTTCCTTTCTCTGCTCCATTTATAATGAGAATCTCACCAGTGGGCAGGATGAGCATGTCACCCATCACTCTCGGAGCAGGCATGTTCTCCATTGCCCAACCAGGATTCGAGTCTGTAATTATAATTCTTCCGCAGCTCTGAAGTGCAGTGAGAAAATTCCCAGCGTTTGCAGACTTGAAGCCGTTGTCAGGAGCACCGCCACAGACGAGGATTTCAACTCTTTTAAACCAGTCAGAGGCCGCCAATCCCAGCATCACAGATGATCCAGACGACGGGTAATTCCTCGCGCCGCCTGGCATCGTGGGAAACGTCTTCACCACACGGTTGTTTTTATAATCAAGCAATATGGAGTCCTTGTTCGCAAAGACGAACAGGTTTCCGTCAGAGGAAAGATGAAGAAAAGGATAGAGATTGTTCTCCACGTTCTTTACATTGGTCTGCCTTAGAAACGGCAGCTTATAGTACCCTTCTCCAGACTTCTTGGGCACGAACTCATAGGAGAAAGCCCGTCGGCCTCCGACAACGATGATTCTGTTATCAGGAAGGATCTGATTCGTTGCATACCATCGTTTATCGGCAAGCTTAGCGGACTGCGATTCGTCCCAGTCGCATGCAGAATTATCGCAGGGCACGAAATATCGGACGGCGTTGCCGCCATCGTTGTATCCGCCGGTGTTAACCAAGTCACCGTTGGCCGCAAACGACCCAGAGGAGCACCACGTGTCGGTCATGACCATGAGAGGCCGCACACTGTCTGAAGCGATGTTATACTCTATGGAGTGCGCCCAACAGTCGTGCTTTAGCGCCAAATCGTTGTCATCATCTCTGCAGCGCCCACGGTCGAGAAGCAGCTGAGAAGCAGCGTAGTCCGTTCGATCGAACATGACGACGGTGTCTTTGTGAGTGATGGTCATATGCATGGCCGACACCCCGCCATTGCTAACCACCAGCTGCCAAGACCCGGCCTTCACGTCCACAGTTCCACCACCCGACACACCCCATAACAACACCGCGCACAACACTAATTCAATCATTCTCCCCATCACGTACTTGCTCTTAACGTCAGACAGATTTTGCTCTTTGCCCAATACCAATAAGCTTATTTATACGCGCAGGACAATCATAATTCAACTCGATGACGACAGCGGTCCAAGAATATTGAAAATGCCCCGTTGATCAGATGGAATTGTCAAATAACCCGGTTGGTAAATGCAAACGTCCGCCCGCCCAGCTTCCATGTAGACGGAAGCTTTTTATGTGCATATATGAAGAGAATCTCTACAATTTAAACACGTAAAATCCGGCCTGTTCCACACGTTTTCTCTTTGTTCACTGCTCTTGTCTGGACGTCCCCATGGATAATAAGAATTGTCTCAATTGAGAAGCGTGTAAACATAAGCTTTGAAAAGCATCTGCAAGAAAACGTTTGTAAAGATTCTCGTGCGCTGTGAAGATGGCTACCTCTCTTAATGTATATCTATGTTTGAATATGAAATCTGTCACCTACTGTATCATTTTTATATTATTTCCTGGCCTTTCCATTATTTTAATTCTTCATCAATTGTTAATTTTCGTTTGTCTATATTTGTTTCTTTATTTTGCTCTGCTTTACTTTGTTTTATTCTATCTACGTTTCCTTTAAAATGTCTACTGTAAAATTCTATTATTAAATATTCGTTTTCAGTAAACCATTTACAGTACAGATCGAGCTTTACATCTATTGACTAATTGTATTGCCTAGCAATCATTTTAACATCAGTGTCGTCAATTTAGACAGCTTTTGGATCACTGTTTCCATCTCCAACTGAATTTCTGAATCCCGTGGGCAGAAAAATAATTGATCTGGAACATGAAAATACCAGCTATAAGAAACGAATAAAAAATTGATTAATAAACGTCAAGACCGAAGCCTCAGTGTACGGACCGCTGTAGAGTTATAATAACAGCTTGGGATGAATCTATATGCCATTCCTATAACAATCGTTTGCGTCAATTTCTATCACATCTTTCACCTTGTATTTCCTATAAAGACTCGGAATCCTTAATTGTGTCGTAAATTACTAGAAATGCTTATGTTTTTACAACCATGTAAATTGTCTCGAAATTGCTAGCAATGTTTATGTTTTGTTCGACCATGTATAGTCCTCACCAATAACCAATGATAACCCGAAAGCTGTTAGACCATATTGAGTTGGAAGATGTTTCGAATTTCTAAGGAGATTATCACCAGTAACAAAACTTCTAGATGCTCTTAAAGGGTAGGTAGATTTGAATATTTATAATTTTATAGTTAAAAGAGTATTGTTTTTAAATAATTATTTATGTACTATTTGGTTGAATCTAGGGTACATGTTTATGTTCCTTTAGCAATTATTTATATAGTATTTAATAGATAGAATTATAAATATTTGTGTTTACTAATCATTTACAAATATTCAAAATTATATTATGATGTTGTTATTAATATTAAATAATATGATAATTTTATTTTATTTTTATTTTAAATCAATAATATTATAAGAAAATGTGATTTTGATATTGATCATCTTTCTTCACCACATTTTGTTTGTTGTGTTTGTTACGTAGTATTTTTAAGATTTAATTTTACTTAATTTAATAGTTTGTTCAAGTGTTCTATTTTTTTTTATAATCTACGAAACAATTACAAAAATACTTCTTTTTTGAGATTAGAAAATAAATGAGGGTTGATTCTAATAAGATAGGAAATAGAGGTAAATATAGGCTATTTAGATAGAGGTTTTAGAAAAAAGGTAGGGACAAGGAATGATTCAAGACAAAATCCTAATAAAATAAGGGGAAAATGTATGTAATTATATTATTGTGTTAATGATAAATTGTCCATGTAATTAGGGTGTAGTGTTATAATATCATTTTGGGATGAATCTATATGCCATTCCTATAACAATTACTTGTGTCAATTTCAAATTTGTAATCAAATTCTATTTCTTTTAGTTAATGTTCTCACAAAGCACAATAGCATTCTAACACATACACTTTGATCATGTCTTTCACCTTGTATTTCATATAAAATTCACAATCCCTAATTATGTTAAAAATTATTCTAAATGTTTATGTTTAAATTACAACCATGTAAACTGTCTCAAAATTACTAGCAATGATTATATTTTTTCCACCATGTATGGTCCTCACCAATCAGTATCTAAGAACCCCAAAGTGGTTGGGCCATATTGAGTTTGAAGATGTTTTCAATCTATAAGGAGTATTATCATAACACAACTTATTGGAACTCTTAAATGGTGGGTAGGTTTGAATATTTTTAGTTTTATAGTAAAAAGAGTGTATATGTTTATGTTTTCTAATAATTATTTATGTAATATTTAGTTGAAAATACGGTATATTCATATACTATTTTATAAGTAGAATTATAAATATTTGTGTTTATTAATAATCTAAAAATTTATTTGGGTGTTATTAATTTTAAATAATGTGATAATTTAAGAAAATTAATTTGATGTTGATTTTTTTTCTTAAATATACCTTTCTCATTTTATTTGTATATTTGTTGACATCAATGACAACACAAGTTCGCAACCTATCTATATTAGTTTAATAACATTATCATATGTGCATCATGATAATAATCAACAATGCTTGTGGGGTGTCCAAATAGTAAGAGGTCCAATTGCTTTGATGTCAAATCCATCAAAGAGTGATCTTCACAACCTTACAAAATAGTCCAAATAACCTAGAACAATTAATGATTGAGTTTTATATTTATATATTTGATGCTATATATCTATTGTACAAAATTAGTCATGAATTAAATTATTGTGACAATAATGCTTATGGAATTATCTTCATTCCAATGGTTTTCCTTTATAAAAAATAGAATATGATACTTTAAAGAAAGATGGAATAATTTTCAAAGTCAAATCTCATTTCTTTTAGGGAAACTATTCATGTATGATGTCTTTGATAGGTAATTTTGAATGCAACACATTTAAAAAAAAAGAAGTAAATTTTATAGTTATCCGCGACCATATGGTGACAAATACTTAGGACACAAGAATCTTTGTTATCGAGCACCCTATTCAATTTTTAAACTAATATATTATTTTCTAGGATATGTTTCAAAGTGTTTTCCTTCTTGAAGTAACGTTTATCTCCGTATTAGGCTTTATATAATTAATGCATATATTTATAAAAATATTCCCTAAAACACAACTCTTACTTTTCTTAGAATTATGTGATATCCACATGCTATGGAACATTCGATAAATCAAAGATAAGTCTTCATGAGGATATGGATATATATACATATCCAATTAATACTATTCATAAGAAAACCCAAGATACTACACCCCACAAAAATTATGATATTTATTTGTGCATCAAGTGTGAAGAAAATTAGTCATAATTTTCATGGATTTATACTCCTTATTCATCTTTTTCATTGTGTTTGGCTTCATGTATTTAAGCACATAAGATTTTTTAATAATTTCTTGTTAATATAAAATTCCTTGAAAACATATTGATGTTAATTATCTTGTAAGGTTTTGAGGATGCCAAGAATATTATTATTTATTATACAACCCTAAACAATATAAATATTTTTAAGATATGTTTTATTTAAAAAAAATTAATAGGTATAAAATAAAATTTTGTTTAAAATAAAAGATTTAAATACATAGTTTAGTTTAATTTATTAAAAGTATAAATATTATAGTTATTGAATATGTTAGTATTATGAATTTAAATTATAGGTGGATAAATAATTGATCATATTTGTTTATGTTAATGGAGATATTAATTCTTGTAAAGAAACTCAAGGTAAGATATTATCATCAAAATTTTAAAGTTTTACAGGCCTTTACACTGAAGATGGCATAACTATTGGAAGGATCCCTTGAGCCATTCAACTTCAAGAATACATAAAAGGATAATTAATAATGATTGCATTGTAACTAGCATTATATGAAAATTTAAATATTTTTTGAGTGTTTCATTCCATTTATCATCTTATAATTTTTTTGAGTTATTCAACATCACCAATAAAATATAGAACATTTGGAAATAATTTTATCTTAACTAATATTAAATAAGAATGTATTATAGGATCATTAATTGTGCTCCCTAAGGATGAAATAATAATCTCATGATTTATATGGGCCTCTCTTTAATATCCACTTCATTAATGCATTTTAGAAACACTCCATTAGCCTTGAAATTTCCATTGAACTCAAGAGAATGTGTTACAACTACCGTAAGAGTGCCTTCTCAACCACATTTTGTTGTTTTAAATCCATCAAAAGTTTTTTCTAGATAATTCTTGATTAGGTAGACCATAAAATCAAGAATCAAAGTTGACAGTGAGTAAACCAACTAGATAAGAGCATGGGAACCTTAGGTCAAGTGTTTTTCCTAATTATATTCATTTTTAATCTATGCTGATACTTAATTTATGTGACATGAATTTGAACTCAAGATTTGGTAGTAAATAAATCTCTAAAATTAGATTTAAATGACTTGGCCTACAATGTAATGTATTGTTATGATTCACTATAAATATATGAAGTATTATTTCAAAATTAAGGAAGTTGAACATTAGAGAAAAACTTCAACAAAATTATTCATCATATTTTATAGAATTGCAAATAAATTATTTTAGATTTATTCAATCTATCGTAATGATTAGAGTTTGATATTTAATCTAAAGTAAGTTATTTTTATATTTATTTTATTTGTGTATTTTGATTTTCCCTTGGGAATTTGGATTTATCTTGGGTTGATCTTGATTGTGTTACTTAAGAATCCTTCCCTAACATAATTGAGTAGGGTGTTTACCATTTTAATTTATTTTTAGCTTATAACAACCTTAGAAAAACTTAAGGTTCATAGAACACACTTTATCCATCAAAAAATTGGCTATTCATTGATGTTAAAATATCAAAATGGGTGTTTGACTGAGGAAAACTCTTATATAACCACCCCTTTTTCTTTGTATGATGATTGTGTAGATTCAAATCTAAAGATAATAAGTTATAGAATAGAAAGCAATAGTGCAAACCTTTGTGTTTAAACTCAAAAATTTATAAATCAAGAATTCTACAACTCGATCAAGGACGCCCATATCCTTGACTAGTTTGTTCTTCTGTAAATTTTGATTATAGGTGCACAAATATCTACCTCTCATAGATCATTTTTGTTTCATTAAATTCAAATTTCATTTATGTGTATAATCAGTTTTTCAGATTCAATTCAATAATCTAATAAGTTAAATAAATTTACATAGAATCGATCAATTTTCAAAGCAATAATAAAACCAAGTCTAGTGAATATGGACTCTCCTTCTAAGTTGTACGGCAATCTTGAAAACCTTGTTGACCTGGCTTCTAATGTTTATTCAAAGAAAGATTCATCTTAGTAATCTTTTTGCTAGACCTACAATATTTTGTTCCACATGTCACATTTTATTTTATTTTAAATTAGAAAATAAACATGCTAAATTATATAAAGTAAACCAAAATCTATAAAACTAATACATTAAAAATACTATAAATACAAATTAAATTCAATTTAAAACATACTTTATGTCTAAAATATTTTTAATCTATAACTAAGAATATATTATTGCTATAAATCAATTAAATTTGTCTATGAATCCCTCATTTTGGAGATATAAATTTTTAATTCAAAATGATATCTAAATTTAATATTATTTTCTTAAGAGAATTATAAAACACTACATGATATACAAACTTAGTTGATGTGTCACAATTATATAGGTCTATACCACCACTAAAACAAATCAAATTTGATCTATAACATATTTGTGTCTAGATCTTTTATTATATGAATTATTACATCCATAGTAAGTAACAGAATTGATATTTAACGTAAAAAAAATTGTCACTAGAAACATAGTTAATAGTGTAGGTAGCTCATTGAAACACATTGATGTATCAAAATAATAAAAAGTCATCCTTAAATCAATTCTCAAAAGAATATATTTGTAAATTTTCATAAACAAAATAATTATGTAGTTTTTTAACTCAATATTGCTTCTAGATTCAATTATGTTTATATTTTTGCATCAATTAATTATGTGTTTTTAAAAAAATAACTATAAACATATATATTAATATTATTTACATATAAGAAAAGTGATACAATCCTACATTAAAGTCACATATTTACCCCTAGTACAAATAAGCCCAAATGCTAAATGCAACCAACAAAGTATGAAATGTAGGAAGTGAGTATTACCATGAAATACATGAGAAGATAACGTTGCATTCTATCTTGAGGATGACACAATAGTAGCCACTTCACTGATTTCCATGGATAATAAGTTCATGAAAAAGGGCACGAAGCCAGAGTTAATGAAGTAAATAATGAAGAATGAATAAGTAAAGATCAAGGTACTGAAGATTTAAATTATAATAGTTGCAAAATAGGCCATCAAAGTTAACCATAAAGCAGTTCAAAGAAACTCGAATGAAGATAGCTAAAACAAATATGGGTTTGGCTATAGCGAATAGGTAGATGTTAATTGGAGACAACCACCAAGAATGCCATTAAAATAGGAGGAAGACGTAAAGGTAGATGCAGGTGTCAAGGGTACACAAATATATCGACTAAAGCAAAAGGCATCTAGTATAGACCAGAAGCGAACAAAGTTCAGAAACCAACGTTTGTCGAATAATTATATCCGTTACAAAGCAATAGTTATGTGAGGGCCCGACAAAAGAACTTGTTAGTCATAAATACTTTGTGACATAGGAATTTACACTTCGTCTTTCCCATATAACAAACCTACTTCCTAACGTTTCTCTACAAATGGGGATTGCGACTTCTCGATTATTTTTGCTTCCTTTCACGTGATCGGAAAAGTTGTGTTCTGAAAGGTTTGAGCTTAATGCAGTCAAATTTCCAATATAACTTATGTCCAAATAACTAAATGCTTGAAAATCCCAATGGAATACAAACCAGTAAACCATTTTGTACGTAAGTGGGTGGGATGCTGCTCATCTTTTGCTTTCATAATTAAAACAGAAACTCTATCAAACGATATTAGTGAACAACCAGGACGTGTAAATGGAATCAAAATTTGGCATATATGCTATGCTAAATCCATGGCCAATGATTTTAGTAGACTGGCCTCAATGAAATATTAGCTGGCAACTTCGAACAAATATATAAAAGTCGAGTATAATTAAATCCATCGCTATTACATGTGACGTTTGTATTCATTGATCTATCTATAAAAAGGGAACGGAAATAAGTAAGCCATCAAATTAGCTTAACGACATTCGACTTCTATACTTTGTTTTTATCAAAATAATCAATAGTAGGCTGACAATATTTTGTATGTATCGAAAACCTGAGCCTCATAAATCTTCCCATGAATGAGATCAGTTGTACTATTCCTCGACAACTGCGGCAACCTTTCAAGCTAAAGCGACTTAATCTTGAGAGTAATAGATTGAGTGTTAAAATTGTAGGTTCAGTGGGACAGTTGAGTCTTCTACATAGCAGGATTATCATCTAGCTCTATCCGGAGAATGAAGATGGCTTAGCGCGTTGTCCTTGTCAGATTTTACTTGAATACGTGGTTTTCAAGGTGAATAATTTCTTTCATTCGACAACGTTATTGCAAATTATTTCTAATTTCGTATAGCATTGTACCAGTAGTTAATCCTTGAAACCAACAAATGCATCTAGAGATACTTCATGGGAAACTCATAGAATTCCATCAATATTATAGTTGGGAATGGAAACATCAATACATTGACGAGTATCTCATTGACAACATTACCATTGGCTCATACAAGAATCCTTCCACTAAGAATAATTTATATTTTCTTTATTGATACTTTAGAGTATATATATATCTATGTGTAGAGAAATGGTTTAGAAGACAAACACTTAAAAAGCATCTTTCAACTATGCATATATTATAGTTACAATCATAATTTCTCAACTCTAAGGATGTGGAAATGTGACAAATCCTATCAATTCAATAACAACACTATAGCATATGGAAAATTTTTCTTATACTTATTAAATGATCTAGTTTAATTTGTAGGACAAGATAATTAGTATCAATTGTAGTGTCAAAATTTGTCACTCTTGACAATTTCACACTAAGTTTTGGTCCCATCTATATGATTTGATCTAATTATGCATTTAATTGCTTGTTTTATGTGTATCCTTGAAAAGTCAAACAAGAGAAATAATAGTGGACATTTAATATTTGTCATTGACACGTTGGACCCCAAAAAGGATGGGTTTAGTCTAGGGTGCCCCACACCCTAGACCGCCTCTTTTTGGTTCAAGTTTGAATGTGTAAATGTCGATATTTTATTATTTGAAATTTTACTTTCATTTGTGAGCCATTGGTATTTGATTTTTGGGAAATTAGGAGAATTCTATATAAATACTAGTCATTTTATCATTTGAAATCCTAGAAGAAAATTTATTGAGCAAATTGAAGATACTGAACCCTAAGATTTTGGCTCTCCCTTTTGGTAGTAAGCCAATCATCAAACCTTGGTTGGTTTATGTTTGAATATTGAGTCAATGTGAAAAGGATATAATCTTACTTATCCTTATTGGATCTAGAATAAAGTTTCCCACTCAACATTTTGTGAACTTGGCATATGTATCCTATGTTTGTAATTTTTAATTTGCATAACATAAAAACCTAAAAATTAATTGAAAACCTAAGTGCTTTGAAGATCTTGTTATTTTTATTTAGCTTATTTTTTTACAAAATATGCACTTGGATGCTTTCATCATTATACATTGCAAATAATTTGAATTAAATTACATAATTTCAGATCTAATTTTCATTATTTATGGCTTAGATTTGAGTTATCTTCAATTCAAAATCTGAATACAATCTTAGGTTGTTGCAATTGGTCAAAACTACATGTACATTTTAGCAAAAAACATTGAAAAAGTGAAGACATTGTATAGTGTTTTCATTTCAAAATATAAAAAAGATTTGTTTTTCTATATTTTTTGAAAAAATCAATCAATTACAATATTTTATTTTTTAAAAATCATCATTTGAGCATATTCAATTGCTCTAAAAATATCAGAATTGCATGCATATAGGTGATTCATATTGAAAAATTAGGTTTTGTGCATTTTCATAACTCGCTTTACTTCTAAAACCTGAACCTCTCCAACCTAAGAACCTTAAACAATGTTAATGGTTTTCAAGTCATAAATTTTCTTAAAATACCTATCTAGTCTATAGTGTATATCACCCCTATCTAGCTAGCTTGGGCTATTTTTTTTTGTGTAAATCTCTATCTCTAGTCTCTTTTTGATTTGGGTCCAATTCTAGAAGTTAGTTCTGAAAATGGTCTGATTTTGTTGTGTATTACCAATTTTCCCTTATTTACCTAATTCAACGTAATACCCATTTCCATGTTGTGAAAAGTGATATACATTGGCCTTTGTCTGAAAAATAGTTTTTCTACCTATGAGGACATTGTGAAGGAATAAAATGGGTAGAAGCACAAACCTATGTCACACTTTATAAAGGAATTGGCCAAGAACAAAAAAGTTATGAACTTCGACCACATAAAAGTGGTCTTTATGTTTTGAATTTAAAAATGATGTAAACTAATGAAATGTAGAACTTTTCATGAAGTCTATTCTTATAAATTTTTAAATTTAAAAACATATTTTGGAATGTTGATTTTTTTTTTTTAAAAGTGACTTCATGGGCCATCAAGAAACAAATTGAAAAAAAATTCATTTCTCCCTAAATTTTTTTCTCCAAACATGTAACTTCAATATCTAGTGCATGAATTTTTTTTCAAATTTTGATGTATACTTTTCTTGTAATAAAATTTTAAAGTAAAACTTGTAAGAATGTGATAGTTTTTATGGGACGTCAACAATTGTCTATTTTTTAAATCGATTTTTTAAAAAAAATTATACCCTTTTGAGGAAAACTCTCTCCTCTAGTGTGCCCTATATTTTTAAATTTTTTTAATACATTTTACTATTTTTTAAATTTTTAATCAGCTTCTTTTTTAACTTTAACAACTTACTTGCATTATTTTAAAAATAAAATATATTAAGGATAATCAAAATATACAAATAATTGCATATTTAGATTCACCACTCCGAGCTCTACAAAAGGGTATTTTTATTTTTTCAAAAACATCATTCTGACCGAGAAATACTTAGTTGAATTCAAAGTTTTAGAAAATTCTGCAAAAAGTTGAGTTGGTTGCCAACTAGGATGCCAACTAGGCAGTTTTGGTGAAAGGGTTTCTATTGAAAGGATTTCGATAAAAACCCTTTCTATAGAAATCTGCCTATAAAATAAGCCAATTTGAAAGAAAATTTGAAAGCAACAAAATGAAAAATTATTTTTTGGTTTCGACCAAACCTATTTGGTTGAAACCTTATGTTCCACATATACGCCACATGGTTTTGATCGAAACCTATTCGGCCGAAAAAATTTCGCTCAAAACTATTTATTTGGCTGAAAGTGTGACACAACTTTGTGCTTTTACCCAAATAAAATCATTGATATGTTTATTAACATCACTTTACCGATCTTTATTCTTCTCAACATCTCCCCTATGTGTGAGAGTATTTTTGTGCAAGAGGACGTAATCATTTAGAATCATGACTATCATATAAGTTCTTCTCCAAATATCTCTCCTGCTTGTGAGAGTATCTTGGTGCAAACGGATCAAATTGTTGACAATCATGATTTTCTCTCTCAATATCTCTCCTACTTGGGAAGGTGTTGTGATACAAGAGGATGAAATGATTGATACATTTCCTTCTTCAAATGATAGTAAGGTGGTTTGCATGATTGAAGATTCATAATTGAAAGTAGGTCCTCCATTGGTAGAATATTTCTAACAAGTTTTAATTATGAACCCACATTTGATTATTGGACCTCCTAAAACTCATCTATTTATTGGTCCTCCTAAAATACCTCTCATTATAGGATCTCCATTCATTTGATCTTGTCTTTCTTGAGTCTTTCGACCTATTTTTGCCTAGATTTAATGTTGTAATGTGACCAACACATTTAGATTAGTCTTTCTTCTGGATTTCGACCTATTTTTGCCTAGATTTAATGTTGTAATGTGACCAACACATTTAGATTAGGCCTAAAACTCTTGTAAATAAATAAAAACTTTATGATGTTTTGTAAAGGTGTTGTGAAATGTTGTAACACACTTTCACACTTTTCAAGGATCTTCTTACTATAATTCACTTAAATAACCTATTTTTTATTATTTACCAAGCCTTATATCAAAGTTGTATGGATTTGTAACAAACTCTCACACTTTTCTAGGCTTCCCATCAATAATTACACCTTTCTTATGCTTTAATTAGCCCCATTTTACACTTATAGGCCTCATTTTAGTGTGTTCTTGAGAATAATCCTATTAAACATCATTTAATACATCTTAATTCTCGAAACCCACTTAAATTACCTAAGTGCACCTTAGTCCCATTTGGCTCAAAAATAAAAAATATTTGAAAATTCTAGCAAGTTTTTATTTTCTAAGTCCTTAGGTCAGCATGTGATGTGGTACTTTTAGGAATTAGGGCATAATTGTGTATAAATGTGGTTTTCCACTCATTTTTTGACCTCTCTTTCTACCTTCTTTCCCTCTCCATTCATGATTCATTCATGATTCATCAATCTTCTCAAGCAAGCTAGGGTTTTGGCATTCTAAGTCATCAAGAAGCATTCAAGGACAAATTCTTCATCGATTGCTACATAAATTCAAGATCTACCATCATGGAGAGTCTCTAATTCATTTGTTTCATATTTAATGTTTCATTATCTTATTTCATCATTTTGGTTTAATTACCTAAAAGGGTTTTGAGCAAAAAAAACCCTCATGCCCTAATATTCAACATTTCTCTCTCTTTCCTTGTGTGTTTATAGATTTAGGTACCTTGAAGACTTGGATATCATTGAAGAATAAGTTGTAAAGTTGTTGCATACATATCCTTGTTTGCAAAGGAAAAATATTCACAAAAATTCACTTACAATGTCGAAAATCGAGGTTTTAGATCTGGATACCTAGAGGGAAAAAAAGTGTGGACTAAGAGCTTCAATTTTTTTGAAAAGCCAAAGTGGACTAAGCCACCATTAGTGGCGAATTAGTCCCACTGAACATGTTTTCCATATATTTTTGTAGATTCAGATACCCATTTGGCTGAAACGGGCTTTAGAACAATTTTCCAGCTCTGAGACTAAGTCGCCCAGAATGGCGTAAGTGTCCCAGTAGGCTAAAATTATAGAATTGGTAGCATTTCAAGTCTTCATTCCAATCCTCAACACATTTCCAAGTGTACACCTTCTATTTTATAGATTTGTGTTTAGTTTAGTTTGCATTTCTAGGTCATTTAATTTATGTTTTCATATCACATTACATTTTCAAGCATTCTATGTTTTCCAAGTTTACACTTTGTGGTGAACCCCTTTCTATCTATTTTCATCCCCAAGAACTCCCCCTTTGAAAAATTTGAATCTCCTTTGTATTGAAGTCTCAAGGGTTTGTTCTTGAGTAAATTGTAGATCTTTTGTCCCTCCCCCTTTAGGTGCAAAACCCTAGAGGTGCAAGAGGTGAAAAATATTTACAGTTCACTTATGAGGACAAGGCTACTTAACCCCTTTCCCCCACTTATTATAGGAAAAAGGTGAGCCTGAAATGGATGATGATATGTTGCTCCTTTCAATAGCACGTATTCTATGATCCTACAACTACTACATGGCAAGGAGCAGTGTGTCACAAAAAAGTGTAGCCTTGACATTTTTCACTCATTTGGGCCTTTTCCCTTGGATTTTGGCCTTGTTTTTCTTTGATCTAATGTGGTAATGTGGCCAACACATTCACATTAGGACTTGAATGATTCCAAATCAAAAACAACCTAACAAAGTCTTACAAGGGTGTTGTGAAGTGTTGCAACACATTTCCTCACTTTTCTAGGACTTTTCTACAATAATTCACCTAAATAACCCTTTTCCATGCCTTATTATAAAGTGTTGTAAGGTTTTTTAATTGAACCTAACACTTTTCTAGGCTTGTCATCACTAGTTCAACTCTTTCTCATGATAAATTTTCCCCTTAATGTACTTTTAGGCTC
The DNA here is from genome assembly GCA_007115665.2 of Sequoiadendron giganteum. Classification (NCBI taxonomy): domain Eukaryota; kingdom Viridiplantae; phylum Streptophyta; class Pinopsida; order Cupressales; family Cupressaceae; genus Sequoiadendron; species Sequoiadendron giganteum. The sequence goes on from CM021106.1 coordinate 268,757,306, forward strand.
AACTTAAGTGTGTTTAAGAGATAAGCCCGATAATCATCATTAAACGCCACTTAATTCCTGACCACCACTTGAATTTGTCCAAGTGGACTAGGTCACCACCTTGGGTGACCTAGTCCCTTTTGGCATAAAATTTAAAATTTAAATAGAATTCTAACAAGGATCTGCCTCAAAAACCCTAAGGTCGGCCTATCATGCATTATTTTTAGGAAATTAGGTCATAATATGTATAAATAAGGGTTATCATCCTCGTTTACCCCCCCTAACATCACATCATCTTCCAAATAACTCAAGCACTCAATCTTCACAAGCAAGCAACAAGCATTCAAGCACTAAGCACTTCAAGCAACCTCCATTGGAGTTGGTTCTTGCATATTTTCAAACATTTTCAATAAGGATTTGGTGACTGTTTACATTTTCTTGTCATTCAATCATATTTTCCTTTCATTTTCTTTCATTTGGGTTTGATCACCAACATGGGGTTTGACTAAGGCAAACCCCTATTCTCTAAGCCTAATCTTTTCCTTCTCTTTGCTTGTGTTCTTTGCAGGTTTGTATGCAGATTATTCAAAGAGTAAAGTGTTGAAAAGGTGTTATCATTCCATTGCCAACATTCCAAATCAAAAAACCCTAGAAGGAGCAAAAAGACAACTTGCAGGTCATTTTTTGAAGATTCGGACATAGGTCTCTGTCAGAAACAAAAGTACAAGTGGGCACCTACATATTACAACCTCGAAACTCCTACAAGCATATGGAAGAATTGTATTATACTCTCTAAATGATCTAGTTTAATTTGTAGTACAAGATAACTATTATCAATTGTTGTGTCAAAATTTGTCACTCTTGACAATTTCACACTAAGTTTTGGTCCATCTATATGATTTCATCTAATTATGCATTTAATTGCTTGTTTTATGTGCATCCTTGAAAAGTTAAACAAGAGAAATAATATTGGGCATTTAATATTTGTGACTGACACGTTGGACCTCGAAAAGGATGGGTTGAGTCTAGGGCGCCCCAAACCCTAGACCGCCTCTTTTTGGTTCTAGTTTGAATGTGTAGATGTCAATGCTTTATTATTTGAATTTTTACTTTCATTTGTGAGCCATCAGTATTTGAATTTTAGGAAATTAGAAGAACTCTATATAAATACTAGTCATTTTATCATTTGAAATCCTCGAAGAAAATCTATTGAGCAAATTGAAATACCAAACCCTAAGATTTTGGCTCTCCCTTTTGGTAGTAAGCCAATCATCAAACCTTGGTTAGTTTATGTTTGAATATTGAGTCAATGTGAAAAGTAGATACGCTTACTTATCTTGATTGGATCTTGAATCAATTTTCCCACTCAACATTTTGTGAACTTGGCATATCCTATGTTTGTAATTTTTTAATTTTCATAAAATAAAAATCTCAAAATTAATTCAAAACATAAGTGTTTTGAAGATCTTATTATTTTTATTTAGCTTATTTTTTTACAAAATATGCATTTGGATGCTTTCATCATTATACATTTTAAATAATTTGAATTAAATTACATAATTTCATATCTAATTTTCATTGTTTATGGCTTAGATTTGAGTTATCTTCAATTGAAAATATGAATACAATCTTAGGTTGTTGGAATTTATCAAAACTACATGTACATTTTAATGAAAAAATATTGAAAAAGTGAAGACATTGTATAGTGTTTTCATTTCAAAAGATAAAAAAGAATTGGTTTTTTATATTTTTTGGAAAAATCAATCAATTACAATATTTTATTTTTTAAAAATCATCATTTGAGCATATTCAATTGTTCTAAAAATATCAAAATTGCATGCATATAGGTGATTCATATTGAAAAATTAGGTTTTGTGCATTTTCATAGCTCTCTTTATTTCTAGACTTGAACCTCTGCAACCTAAACCCTTAAACAATGTTAATGGTTTTCAAGTCATAAATCTTCTTAAAATACCTATCTAGTCTAGAGTGTATATCACCCCTGTCTAGCTAGCTTGGGCTAATTTTTTTGTGTAAATCTCTATCTCTAGTCTCTTTCTAATCTGGGTCCAATTCTAGAAGTCAGTTCTAAAAACTGTATGATTTTGTTGTGTATTGCCAATTTTCCCTTATTTACCTAATTCAGTGTAATACCCAATTCCATGTTGTCAAAAGTGTTATACGTCGGCCTTTGTCTGACCAATAGTTTTTCTACCTATGAGGACATTGTGAATGAATAAAATGGGTAGAAGCACAAACCTATGTCACACTTTATAAAGGAATTGGCCAACAACAAAAAAACTCTGAACTTTGACCACATAAAAGTGTTCTTTATCTTTTGAATTTCAAAATGATGTAAATTAATGAAATGTACAACTTTTGATGAAGTTTATTCCTCTAATTTTTTAATTTAAAAAAGAAATGTTTTCATTATTTTTTATCAATTTAAGAACAGATTTTAGAATGTTGAAATTATTTTAAAAAAGGGACTTCACGGGCCATCAAGAAACAAATTGAAAAAAACTTCATTTCTCCCTAATTTTTTTTCTCCAAATAGGAAACTTCAATAGCTAGTGCGTGAATGTTTTTTTTTTCAAATTTTGATGTATATTTTTCTCATAATAACATTTTAAAGTCAAACTTGTTAGAATTTGACAGTTTTCATGGGACATCAACAATTATATATTTTTTAAATAATTTTCAAAAAAAAAATTATACCATTTTGAAGAGGACTCTCTCCTCTAGTGCCCCATATATTTTTTTATTTCTTTTAATACTTTTTACTATTTTTTAATTTTTAATCAACTTATTTTGAAACTTTAACAACCTACTTGCATTATTTTAAATATAAAATATATTAAGGCTAATCAAAATATATAAAAAATTACATATTCAGATTCACCACTCCGAGCTCTACAAAAGGGTGTTTTTCTTTTTTCAAAAAACACCATTTTGACTATAGAAATATTAGCTGAAGTTGAAAGTTTCAAAACTTTCTGAAAAAAGTTGAGTTGGTTGCCAACTAGGATGCCAACTAGACAATTTCGGTTGAAAGGGTTTCTATAGAAAACTCTTTCTATAGAAACCCCACCCATAAAATAAGCCAATTTGAAAGTGACAAAAGGAAATATTTATTTTTTTGGTTTCGACCGAAACCAATGTGGTCGAAACCCTATGTGCCATGTATACGCCACATGGTTTCGATCGAAACCTATTCAGATGAAAAAAATTCAACTAAAAATATTTCGCTTGGAACTATTTATTTGGCCAAAAGTGTCACACAAATTTGTGCTTTTACCCAAATAAAATCATTGATACATTTATTAACATCACTTTACCTAATCTTCATTATTCTCCCAACATCTCCCCTATGTGTGAGAGTAGTTTTATGAAAGAGGATGTAATCATTGAGAATCATGACAATCATATTAGTTCTTCTCCAAATATCTCTCCTACTTGTGAGAGTATCTTGGTACAAGAGGATCAAATTGTTGAGAATCATGTTTCTCTCTCTCAATATCTCTCCTACTTGGGAAAATATTGTAATACAAGAGGATGAAATAATTGATACATTTCCTTCTTCAAATGATAGTAAGGTGGCTTGCATAACTGAATATTCATAATTGAGAGTAGGTCCTTCATTGATAGAATATTTCTAACAAGTTTTAATTATGAATCCATATTTGATTATTGGACCTCCTGAAACTCATCTAGTTATTGGTCCTCCTAAAATACCTCTCATTATAGGACCTCCTTTAGTTCTTTTCATTGCATGATTGGGTATCTTATTTTGCTACAAATCATTCATCCTTGCGTGTGTCCTTTTGCACTTGTGTGGGTTTGAATTAGGATCTTGGATCCTAGGGGATTGTGCTACATCCTTTGATATTTTTCATCCTTTTTCATCCACATTGGAATGATTGGACCCCTCTTGAATGTCTACTTTAGTGTGAGTTTGAAGCAAGCTCATCCTTTCATTGAAGTGGGGCCTAAATGTAACATAGAAAAATGTATCCTTGGACATTTTCACACTCATTTGAGTCTTTCTTCTAGGTTTTAACCTAGTTTTTCATAGATTTAATGTTGTAATGTGGCCAACACATTTATATTAGGCCTAAAACTCTTGTAAATAAATAAAAACTTTATGATGCCTTGTAAAGGTGTTGTGAAGTTTTGTAACACACTTTCACACTTTTCGAGGACCTTGTAACTATAATTAACTTAAATAACCTCTTTTTATTATTTACCAAGCCTTATTTCAAAGTGTTGTACAAAATTTTAACAAACACTCACACTTTTCTAGGCTTGCCATCAATAATTACACCTTTCTTATTCTTCAATTGGCCCCATTTTACACTTACAAGCCTCATTTAGGTGTCTTCTTGAGAATAATCCCATTAAAAATCATTTAATACATATTAATTCCCGACACCCACTTAAATTTCCTAAGTGCGACCAAGTTTCCACTTGGGGCGACTTAGTCCCTTTTGGCTAAAAAATAAAGAATATTTGAAAATTCTGGTGAGTTTTTATTTTCTAAGACCTTTTAGGTCGGCATGTGATGTGGTACTTTCAAGAATTAGGGCATAATTGTGTATAAATATGAGTTTTTCCACTCATTTTGGGACCTATCTTTCTACCTTCTTTCCCTCTCCATTCATCATTCATTCATCATTCATCAATCTTCTCAAGCAAGCTAGGGTTTTGGAATTCTAAGTCATCGAGAAGCATTGAAGGGAAAATTCTTCATCCATTGCTACAAAAATTCAAGATCTACCATCATGGAAAGTCTCTAATTCCTTTGTTTCATATTTCATGTTTCATTATATTATTTCATCATTTTGGTTTAATTACCTAAAAGGGGTTTGACCAAAAAAAAACCCTCATGCCCTAATATTCAACATTTCTCTCTCTTTCCTTGTGTGTTTGTAGATTTAGGTACCTTGAAGAATTGGATATCTTTGAAGACATCTCCTTGTTTTCAAAGGAAAAATATTCACAAAATGTCACTTAAAGTGCCAAAAATTAGTGTTTCAGATCTAGATACCTAGAGGAGCAAAAAGTGCAAACCAAGAGCTTCAAATTCCACTTTTAGATTTTTTGAAAAGCCAAAGTAGACTAAGTCACCATTAGTGGCGAATTAGTCCCACTACACATTTTTTCCATAGATTTTTGTAGATTTAGATACCCATTTGGCTGAAACGGGCTTTAAAACAATTTTCCAAATCTAGGACTAAGTCGCCTAGAATGGCGTAAGTGTCTGAGTAGGCTAAAATTCTAGAATAGATAAAATTTCTAGTCTTCATTCTAGTCCCCAACATATTTCTAAGTGTACACCTTCTATTTCACAACTTTCTATTTATTTTAGTTTGCATTTCTAGGTCATTTAATTTATGTTTCTGTATCACATTGCATTTTCAAGCATTCTATGCTTTCCAAGTTTACACTTGGTGGTGAACCCCTTCCTATCTATTTTCATCCCCAAGAACTCTCCCTTTAACAGATTTGAATCTCCTTTGCATTGAAGTCTCAAAGGTTTTTTCTTTAATGAATTGTAGATCTTTTGTCCCTTGCCCTTTAGGTGCAAAACCCTAGAGGTGCAAGAGGTGAAAAAAATCTACGATTCACTTACGAGGATAAGGCTAGTTAACCCATTGCCCCCACTTAGTGTAGGAAAAAGTTGAGTCTGGAATGGATGATGATATGTTACTCCTTGCAATTGCATATATGCTATGATCCTACAAATATTACATGACAAGGAGCAGTGTGTCGCCAAAAAGTGTAGCCTTGACACTTTTCACTCATTTGGGCCTTTTCCCTTGGATTTTGGCCTTTTTTTTCTTTGATCTAATGTTTTAATGTGGCCAACACATTCACATTATGCCTTGAATGACTACAAATCAATATAAACTTAACAAAGTATTACAAGCGTGTTGTGAAGTGTTGTAACACATTTCCTCACTTTTCTAGGACTTTTCTACAATAACTCACCTAAATAACCCTTTTCCATGCCTTATTCTAAAGTCTTGTAAGGTGTTGTATTTACCTTGACACTTTTCTAGGCTTGTCATCACTAATTAAACCATTTCTCATGATAAATTTTCCCCTTAATGTAATTTTAGGCCCGACTTAAGTGTGTTTCGAGAGATAAGCTCGATAATCATCACTAAACACCACTTAATTCTCGACCACCATTTGAATTTGTCCAAGTGGACATGGTAACCACCTTGGGTGACCTAGTCCTTTTTGGCATAAAATTCAAAATTAAAAAAAAATTCTAGCGGGGATTTTCCTCAAAAACCCTAAGGTCGACCTATCATGTTTTATTTTTAGGAAATCAGGGAATAACATGTATAAATAAGGTTTTTCATCCTGATTTTACCCCCCTAACATCATATCATCTTCACAAGCACTCAAGCAATCAATCTTTGTAAGCAAGCAACAAGCATTCAAGCACTAAGCACTTCAAGCAACCTCCACTAGAGTTGGTTCTTGCATGTTTTCATACATCTTTAACAAGGGTTTGGTGAGTGTTTAGATTTTATTGTCATTCAATCATCTTTTCCTTTCATTCTATTTCATTTAGGTTTGATTACCAACATGGGGTTTGACTAAGGAAAACCCCTATTCTCTAACCCTAACCTTTTCCTTCTCTTTCCATGTGTTCTTTGTAGGTTTATATGCATATTATTCAAAGAGTAAAGTGTTGAAAAGGTGTTATCATTTCATCCCCAAAATTCCAAATCAACAAACCCTAGAAGGATCTAAAAGGCAACTTGCAGGTCATTTTCTGAAGATTCGGACACATGTCTCTGTCATAAATAGAAGTACAAGTGGGAAAATACAAATTCCAACCGCAAAACTCCTGAAAGCTCTAGGAGGATGAAGTTGCAATCATTGGAATATTATTCCTTGTACCAAGCCTAAAAAGTGGTTTTTCTGTTTTTGGATTCCCTTTTACAAGAAACCTATTTAGGAAAAGTTTCCCGAGAAGAGGACTAGGTCACCCATTTTGGCACTAGCGAGCATTTCCAATAGATTCCAGAAGATTCCAAAGCTCCTCTTTTGGACCTTTTAGTTCTTAGGTGCACCATTTTTGTCTCTTCCAGTTTCTTTCCAATTTGCATGCATTTAGGTCATTTAGTTTACTTTGCATATAGTTTACATTTCATAGTTACTTTATTTCATTACATTGTAGCACTTAAGCACACCCTATCACACACAACACAACCCCTATCTTTGAATGAACTCACTAAAAATACATCATTAGTGTGGAAGAGAGTCATTCTTCCAACCTTGCTCCTAGGTGAAAAACCCTAGGGGCCTAATTGGGGAATCCTCTTTCCCTTCATGCATATCTTTTTGGTGGTTCAAGCAACAACTAATGTTACTTGTTTTGATAAGTAAACAAAGTTTCTGCTTGATAAATATTTAATGAGATATCTATCAGTTTAGGATGTACAAAGGTTAAAGTTGTCTTTGAAGAATTGTTTGTGACTGTAGACATATAAAAATTTCTTCATAATCATTTTCATCTATGACATGAGTTATTCTATTATCCGCATAATCATATCTCTCATTGCATGCTTCATGTGATCATTTGCATATCTCATCGATCCATTTCATTTAATTATATTTGCATAATCATAACTCGTCCATTTCATTAATCATTAATCTATGATCATTATATTCATACACTAAATCATATTTCCATATTCATTAATCCATTATCCGTTTTATATATAATTCATTTCATATTCATGGCATAACCATTTCATAAATATTTATCCCTCTCATTAAATTATATATAAATCTATCATCATTAAAATATTATCCATTAATAATTGAAATATTATATTGGTTATCCATAGTCATTCGTTCATTGGCATAAATCATTAATCCATGTCATTTTAATCATTTGCATAATCATATATTCATATATTTTCATATCCCATTTATCCAATTCATTAAAATATTGAACTTATTCATTAATTTAGTCATTTTATCTATTTACCATTTGCTTGCATTTTTCTCCACTACAATCATTGTCCCACATTTCCCCTGTAACTTGAATTCACCCCGTGAATTCAACTATAAAAGCATGATTTTTCCACACATTTGAAGGGACATGAATTGCAATCTTATTTTGATCTCATCCAATTCCATAGAGCTTCTTGTGCTTTTTCTTATAAAATCTGAGAGAAAATGCAAGATATTATGGAAGAGGATAACAATGGAGTGAATTTCTTGTGAATGCATATGGGTTTTTCATAGTTTATTTTTTTTATTGCATATATTTTCATTTTAGAGAAAATTCATTGATGTGTTAAAAGGTTGATTTGGGGTTTATAGATTTAATCATTTAGCTCTTTCATTTTTTAGCATTATAATGACAATGTTGACATTGATTAAAGGTTTTTGTTTGGAGGGACAATAACCAATATCATTAGTCATTTATTGCATTTTAGACATTATAGGGACATGGCTAGCTTGTTCTATAGCATCACAACCTGTCCCAAGTTGCTCATAGGTTCAAAATGTTTTCCAAAAACTTTTTGTCATTTGTTTTTGATTTGGTGGTTGTTCAATTTCCTCAATTTTTTTCTTGGATGTTTTCTTTACTTGTAAGGTGGTTGAAGTGGATGTTTGTGACATGACCTCTGTTTCTCTTCCCTCACAAGATCCTTTTGTTATGATCATGTATTCCCCCTTGGATAGAGGTATGAAATCAAAGGTTTTCAAAGCATCTTCCAATAAATTTGTGGCTATACCAAATTGTTTTTTTTTTCCGATATTATGTTGGTTGGTACTGATCATAGCACATGTAACCTTTTTTTTTTTAGGAGTACAAGGTGGCTTGTCATAAAATCCTAAAATTTGCATCAAGTCTTCATCCATATCAATAAATTTAAGATGCTTCAAAGTGAGGTTGATTTTTTGTTTTCACATGATAGTGTTCATGTTTGCTTACACCATGACACCTTCCCTACAAACAAGATGTTCATGACATTCATTATTTGGTTCTTCAATACTAATTTCATCGCAAGTAAGGGAATGATCAATGGTTGAATTATCTTGTTCAATAAGGGTTTCCTTGGGTGAAGGGGAACAACAAAGATTCTCATGACTCTCGTTGGTTGTATTTTCTAGCATCAAAGCGTCTTCCTTACAAGTAGGATAGATACTAAGAGAAGAACAAGTGTGATTATCATGATCATTTATGACTTCATCTCTTTGTTCCCTAATGTCTTCCAAAATAGGATAGATAGGAGAAGGATCATAAAGAGGGTTGTTATAGACCTTAAATATTTGATCATCTAAGACTAGCGTATCCTCATCATTTATAATTTCATCTTCCTCAAAATCCCTCTCACAAGAAAAAGGTGAATGGAAATTAAGTAAGCTTGGAGTGTCTATGATTTCATTCTCTTGTTGTCTAATATCTTCCAAAAGGGGATGAGGAGAAGGACAAACAATATTTTCATGATTCTCAACGATTGTATCTACTCTCACCAAGATACCTTTGTCACTAAAACAAGAGGTATCGGGAGAAGAACAATTATGATCATCATGGTTATCTATGTTTTTATTTTTTTCTATCACATCATCCACACAAATAGGAGAGATAGGAGGGGGTGTAAGTTTAAGGGAAACGTTATCATTTGCACTCTCTTTCACTAAGAGACTCTCATAACTAGGGAATGCATTTAACAAATGACTATCATGATTTTTGACTAGTATTTTCTTTACAAATGTGGAAAAGACCGAAAGTAACATTTTTGAATAATAATGTATGCCAACTTAAAATGCAAGGTAAAGACCTACAATGAAATGCAATTTTTTAGATTCCAAACAAAATATTTTGCTGATTACACTATGCAATGATCTGAAAATGGAATGTTTTGAATGCAAATTTGAAATGAAGCAATGCATGAAATGGGCCAATTTAAGCTAGAATTAGTAAAATACATGTAACAGAAAGTCAACCCACTAATATAGATAGTTAATGGCAGAAATTATAAGATGAAAAACAAGACTTTCAGTCCTGTAAAAGGCAGTTTCTAGGGTGCAAAGGGACTAAGTCGCCCAAGGTGGAGAATGAGTCCCACTGTGGATTTTTTTTCTGAAGATTTTTTTTTTAATTTTTAATTTTTATGTTTGTTGTGCTGTATAATGCAGGCCTAAGATGCAAATATAGTTTTAGGTGTTTTCTAATGGTTTGAGATTCAAAAATGCAACCTATATGCACTTTCACTAATGCAAAAAATTAGAAACCCTAGAATGCAAATTAAACAATGCAAGATGCAATGCAATGATAATGTAAGCTATTCCTAGGATGTAAATGCACTCCAAATCAGAAATATGATGCTCTAAATGCAGGTTCACCAAAATGAACCATAGATTTTTGGGGATAGAGCTTCCTTGCACTTCTAGGGTTTTCCACCTAAAAGGAGAAATGCATCCCTCAAAATTCTAAGGGTTCACTCAGAACTAATGCAAATATGATAGAAATATGTCAAAATAGAATGTACTAGATGGAAACAATTGATAAAATAAACTAATTATTGATGTAAAACCTAGAAAATGCACTTTCTTTGAAAACACATAATGATATGAAATAAGATAGATTGAATGCAGTGTGAAACAAGATAGAGAAGTCAAGAAAAAAAAGTGCACCTAGAAACTGAAAAATGTTGGAGTGAAGACTCTAAATATCTTTGAAATTATAAAACATCTTATTTTTAAGCATAGTGGGACACTTACAACAAACTAGGTGACTTAGTCTTGTTTCAGGAAGATTCTAGAAAACTGCACCAAAGCTTATTTTAGCCAAATTGGTATTTGAATCTACAAAAATATCTGAAAAACATGTACATTGGGACTAAGTTACCACAACTATGGGAAGTGTCCACTTTGACATTTTTGAAAAATTTAAAGTGGAAAAGGAAGCTTTCCGTCAGCTCTTTATGTTCCTAGAGGTGTTTGAATCCAAAACCTTGATTTCTGGCCTGTAAGTGCCTTTTGTGTAGATTTTGACCTAGCCAACAAGAAGATGACTTCAAAAAATTTGCTACTTATTCTTAAATGATCTCCAAGTCTTCAAAGTACCTAGATCTACAATCACACAAAGAAATAGAACAAAAATGTTGATTGTTAGGGCATGGGAGTTTGCCTTGGTCAAACCTGTTTTAGGTAATTAAACCAAAATGATGAAATAGTACAATGAAGTATGAACATGAAGTAATGGGATTAGAAACTTTCCATGATAATTGATCTTGAATTTTGGTAGGAATAGATGAAGAATATTCTCTTGAATGCTTTAGAAAGCTATTTTGATGACTTAGAATGCTAAAACCCTAGCTTGTTTGACTTGAGATGGAAGATGAATCATGAATGAATAATTAATGAGTTATGAATTAGGGTTTAGAGGCTTGTTTATATAGGAAATCCACCTAAAACGCCCGTTAATCTGATCCCCAAGGCCGACATGGAGGAAAATAAAACTTAAAACACAATTTTTCCCGCTGAAACCTCGAAAATGGCCCAAATGGGACTAAGTCGCCAAGTTATGTGACTTAGTCCCACTTGGATGGGCCTAATTGACCCATATGGTAGACTGACTCCTACAAGAGCTCTATTGCCAGCTGGGATGTTGGGGAATGCATAAATTGGGTTTATATGATGATTTTATCGAGTATTTGATCAAAAGAAGCCTCAAGATGCACAATATGAGGTCATAGGGGCCTATTAATGATGATAGAAAGGGTAATTATGACTACGGACACAAACTTAAATGTGAAAGTGTGATTAAATATGCTTTGCAACATTAAAATGAGGTCCACATAGCCCAAAAATGCACAAGCTCCAATGTGAATATGTAAAACACACTACAACACTAGATTAAAATTAAGTTTAATTTACAAGCCTTCTAGATTAATCTAAGAATGCAACTGAATACATTTTACAATATTGAATTAGGAGAAGGGCCTCAAGACCTAATGTGAATATGTTGGCCACATTACAATATTAAATCTAGGAAAAACTAATCTGACATCCATAAGAAAGGCCCAAATGAGTGTGAAAATGTCCATGGATACATTTTTCTACATTACAACACCTTTCTAAACATTTTTGAAAATGGTCCCATAATTTATGCCTAATAGGACTCATATGCCACCTTCGGAATAGGAGTCCCATGTGGCCTAGAATAAAAATTAATTCAAATTCTTGGTGGGATTTTATCTTGCTATCTATCTGATGTCGGTTTGTAGTGTTGTAATTTAATGAATTTTTGCATAATTAAGTATAAATACAAGTTTCTTTCACTCATTTTATACCTAGAAAGTTGAATGAGAATTCTTATAGAAAATTTGAGTTCACAAGAGCATTCAAGTGTTCACAAGAGGATTCAAGAGTATTCAAGGGTAGATTATCATGTGATTTAGGGTACTATTGAAGTATCAAACATCATGCCAAAGTCTTCATCCATCATGTTTTTTTTGGAGCTAACAATTGTGATGTAGGGTTTCATGATTCAAGTTAGAGTTCAAGTCAAGATCTATCCTATTCAAGAAAGAGTCAAGATATACATCCATTGGAGCCACTTCATACTTGTTTGCATCACTTTATTGCTAGGGTTTTGTGAGTTGTAACATCATATTTTACAAGTTCATTCATCATTCTCCATTCTTATTTCATTTCAAGATTTGATTACCAAAATGGGGTTTGACCAAGGAAAACCCCTATCGACTAATGAAACAAAACATTTCCCTAACTTTAGTGTGTGATTTGCAAGTTTAGGTTGAGGACACATTGAGAGAGAAAGTTTGGAGAAAGTTTTCAAAGTATTAAAAATTTATCAAGCTTGTCACCTTGCATTGGAGATACATTGAAGACTTCTAGAGGTTGCAAATTAGGGTTTTAGATCCGGAAATAAATTGGGAAGCACAAATCATACCTTGAAGACTAGATTAATACTTTTAAGCTTTAGAAAACCCTAACTAGACTTATACACCAATTCTGGCATATGAGTCCCAGGCTAGGTCATTTTCCAAGTTTTTGCATTTTTAGACACTCATTTGCTAGATTTTAGTTTATGCACAGAAGCCTAGATTTGGGACTAAATCACCCAAAATGATGTATGAGTGGGTGATCCCACAATATTGGTTTACAATTTTTTTCGAAAAACTAGACACTGAACTAATTTTTTTTTAACTACATCTTCACTTTCGGGCACCTATAGCGGCTAAACCATGAGGAATTTGAAGATGATACAAACTAGTGATTTGTTACATTTTGTCTATAGATTATAAATATATATTTTTTAATTCTTTTGAAATAAAATTTCACTTCTTTTTCCATCTCCTTCGAAAACTAGTTTTTTTAGTAAACACCATTTTTAAGGAGTGATGCTCACTATATACAACATAACTTTTTTTCATGAAGGATGAAATTCTATTTTTTCTGAGTTTAGATTTGTAACTATGATATCTAGCACTTTAACATGGTTTCATAATGTTTTATTGAATATTTTTTGCTTAATCAATTTTTGAAATCAAACCAATAATAATTCAAACATAGCCGGATTGTATACAACATACTCTTTTGTATGTATCAAAATTAAATTTAGTTATTTTTGTTGGATCAAGGATTTCAATATCTAGTGCACTGATATTTTTCAAATTTTTTTTTGATAATCTGCTATTTTTCCACATGTGTAGAATAAAGAGCTTGATTTTTGGTGAAAAACTTACATTCACAAGAAATAAAAAATAAATATAATAATTAAATTAAATTTATTTAAAATTATACTTTTGGGGAGCTTATAATAAGGAAAACATACTTACAAAAAATAAATTTTAAATGAATTCATTTGATTCCAAAAAAGGTAAATCAAAAGTGGTTTTATTATCAACATTTTGATAGGTGTAAAGGAGACTCCATTATAGGTATGGTTTGAAACTAGTAGGGTTTTATCCAAAAAGGTTTGATCTAAGATGGTTTTAAAAATCCTTGTTCAATTGGAATCCTTCAAATGGAACTTTCTAAGGCTTAAATCATTATATTTTCTAAAAATATGCAATTTGTGCAAAAAATAAAATCTCCCAGAAATTGTAAACAAGCATTATGGGATCACCCACGTCTTAGAAGGATTTAAAATCACTATTTTCATCATCTTAGGCCTTCATTCAGTCATCTTTAGATTTCCAAGTGCACACATTTCATCTCTCAACTTTTTGTTTTGATTTACTTCTATTTTTAGGCCATTTAGTGAAATATTGCATCATATTAGGGTTAAACATTACATCTTACATTTCATTTAACTTTCCAAGCCCTAGCTTGGTGGAGAACCCCTCATTAGTTTACAATCAGACCCTAGGAAAACCCTATTACAAGACCTCCTTCCCCTTTGCATACTTTAGATTGAGATCTTTAGGGTTTCCTTTTAATGAAACAATTGTGAAGTAAGTTTGCTCAATGTTCTAAACCATACGAAAGTATCACCCATTTTTCATCGATTAATTTTGGTGAGCCTAAATTTATAACATCATATTTCTTATTTGGAGTGCATCATCATCCTATATCTTGCTTGCATTAACATTTCCTTAGGGTTTGCACTAGTTAATTGGCATTCTAGGTTTTTTAATTTTGCATTATTGAAAGTAAATATTGGTTGCATTTTTGTATCTCAAATCATTGAAAATCATATAAAATTTGCATTTTCATTTAGGTTACTGATTATACAACATAAAAATATAAAAAACACTTGAAAGTTTTTGAAAATTTTGATAAAAACCCTCACTAGGACTCATACGCCCCTTTGGGAAATTTAGTCCCAAAGTAGATTCTGCATTGCATTTTCCAAAATATAAAACATTTTTTCTAAGCTTTTGTTTGTTATTTATAGCTTTATGTTTTAGTTTACCTAATTTTTATTATATTCATTTCATTATATTTAGTCTAAATTGTATTTGCATTCATTTTGCATTTAGTAGCCCTTGTATGAGTATTTGGTGTCCTATTGCTAATACTATAGTGAGACAAAGTTTGAGACTCACGTCATCTTGTGATAGGAAAATGGTCATGGATCTTGGGTTGTCTATCTCTTTCACTCCTAGTATTCACACTAGTACACTAGGAATGGACCATACCATTAACAACTCTTTGCCTCCAAGTAGTGTGACACATGTTGTAACAATGGTTGCTTGTATTCTGCAAGAAAACATAACTCAAACTCATGAATACTTAGAAAACCTACAACATCAAGTGAAAAATGAAAATATTTCAACTACTGCCATCCCTACCATAGATAACATTCATCACATGCTAGAATGTAAGGATAAACTTGACCTTGTGCATAACATAGTTCAAATTTTTGGAACACTTTCCCTGAAACACTAGTTTTCCTTTACCTAACAATAATGTCACAAGTCAAGGAGGAATTCAAATTTCTCCCCCACAACAATTTCCTCTATTCCTACCTATACCAACCCTCAAGTCACAAAAATGATGCAAACAACTAGTAGTGTGATTCCTTCCTTGGGTATTTCTGCTAGCATCCCTAGTACCTTTGTGGCATCGCATGTCATATCTCCTACTACCTTACTAGACTTATAAGCATTCCATTATTTTGTCCCTCATACACATACACCCCTTCACCTTTCTCACCTCCATCTCATAACACAAGCAATGACCCTCTTATAAATAAAATTTTACAAATTGTTTCATCCCTTCAAAAGAAAGTTTCCACCATCAATCAAAATCAAAACGGCCCACCTACATATTATGTCAAAAGTAGTCCATTGTCCTTGGAGATATTGCGAAAACTGATGCCAAAAGGTGTAGAGGAGCCTAGATTCAAGAAATATGAGGGGAAGGGTGATCCTTCTAACCATGTTGCTGCTAGTATTGCCTTATGTAGTGACTTTGTCCTTGATGATAAAATTTTGGCTAAGCTTTTCCCTAGGTCCTCGAAAGACACTACCTTGGAATGGTATTCCTCATTACCGAATAGCTCAATTCATTCATTCAATTAAATTTTTGAGGCATTTATAAACCATCTACAAGTTCATATGACTCCTAAGATGACCTTGGTCGATTCGGTGAGATGTAAGAAAAAATAAGAAGAAAAGATTACTTACTTTATTTTGTTCTATCAATTGCTTTATTCCCAAATCGATGTCAAGGTTCTTGACCCTCACCTTCAAAAGATGTTCATAGATAATTTTCAAAGTAAGATACAAGACAAGCTTACTATGATGAAATTTCCATGCTTCATGCTCTTGTGTACTGTCCTTTGTGATTATCAAAATTCGGTTAGGGGTATCTGTAAGATCATCATGGAAAAAATAGGCCTTTAAGTGGTGATGAAAATTTAGAAAATAAGAGTTAGGAAAATTGGCATAAAAAAAAGAATAAGTTATCTATATTATTTCAAACATATGTAAGAGTATAATCTATAGAAAATTGAATGTAGTTTCTAAATTACTAGGTTTATTTTAAAAAAAATAAATCTATTTGGTGAAAATTTTAAATTTCAATGCAGTAGTACTTAAATTTCAGGGAAAAAATAATAAGTAGGTGTTTGTTTGACCACCCTAACCACAATAAAATGATAATTATTTTGTATAATACTTTCGATATAATATAGGACTCATGTACCGATGTGATGCATATTATTTTGTAATTTTTTTCCAAGTAAATAATTAATTATGAATTTTTTATTACAACTTTTAAAAAATATAAAAACTCGTATGTTTGACCACCTTAACTTGGTCAAAAATTCATGAAATTCAACCTTTTCTTTTTAATCCTATATTATGTGAAGCATAGAATGTGACCCATGTTTCAGATTCAAAAAATGTGATACCATTTGAAAGCCATAGATGTTTTTCAATCAACCTATCAATCAAGACTTTAGTCGTAATTCAAATAGAAAATGAATAATAATTATTTAGTAAATTAAAATTAAAGCATAATTTATATTGGTCGAAGGTTGAGAATCTCTTTTAAAACTCCTTTTTGTTTCATCAATTTTGGGTAAAATAAAATTCATCAGCCACATGGGCCATCATAGCACTTACATATCGCCACTTTTTGTCCCATCGTGATCTTGCACATACCCTTAGTAGTTGAGATACAAAATCCACTTCTAGCCATACTGAGAAGTTTGAGTCCACAAACCAAAATAATTCTCAACCTTTAAGAAAATAGAATAAAGGCTTCCTCCAATTCAATCCCCCTCAACAAATAACTCAAAATGTCAATAACCAAGTAGCTATTGTTAAAGCCACAATACCCTTTAGCTATGGAGACAAAAAAATGTAATTCACTCCCTTACCTGATACCCTTCACAATACAATGACACGACTCTTAGAACAACAAATGATTACCTTGCCTCTTGTCAAAACACTTGATCCTAATAAGCCCTTACCTCCAAACTTTAGATCAAATGTTTATTGCCATTATCATGAAAAAAATGGACATGATACGAAACATTGTAAGTGTCTTAAACATCTTGTGCAAGACCTCATTTATTCTAGTCGACTTTCCATTGGAGGTGTTAGTGATCAAGGAAATAATTCCATTTCCCCCCTAACCAAAACATGCAAATTTGTACCAACGCTATGCCTAATCATAACATTTCATTTGTCAAAGCCAACGAAAATACAAAGAATGATGTGATGAATGTTGATACAAATGATGATAACAATGATACTATTCAACATGATCCTATAGATAATGATATTATGGATGATATATGGTAGGAGTGATAGATACCATTCCTCGTAAGGGCCAAACTGAAAAGCCTCTTGAGATTCCTTTCTCCTCACAAGATACACTTTAACATGCACATGATGGTCCTCTTTATGTAGTTGGTTGAATCTATGACAAGCGCACTAATGGGATATTAATAGATCATGTCTATAGAGAGAATGTGATCACTGAGGAAATATTACTATTTCATGAACTCTATCAAGATATATATGATAAATCGAAAGCATGGATCAAGATGCATAATGGTTTCACTTTCCCTATGATGGGATCGATCATGCTCCCTTTACAAATATTAACAAAAACATTAGATATATTATTCTTCATCATCCCACAGTTAGACAAATTTTAAGTGAAGCTAGGCTATCCATGGCTTCGCTCCATGAATTCATTCCCTTCGGTTGTACATAAATGCTAAAATTTTCACACTCCATCATAGTGTTTATAACCCTTTCTCTTCTCATGGAAACATTTCTTTAGATTTCTTTTCGCCCGAGCCTATAGAACCTATCAAACCACAAGAATAATTATTTTTCAAATCCTACCAAAAGTTCAAATCAAATAAAATAGATGAATTATCTCTCAGAAACATGCCTCAACCTATAATTGAGCCTACCATCATTGAAAAAACCATGATTGAACCTAAATAAATTCCAAATGACCAATACCAACCTAAGAGAGAACCCTTACCTACTTCCTGCCAAAGACCAAGAGATAACGAAAACAACCCCATCACACCTTCTACAATAAAATAAGTTTACAAATTCAAAGAGAAAGTGGTTGAACAATCTTCCATGGTTCCTTTCGCTCCTCCTCTTAATCTAGAAAAGAAGCCTATGGTTGATCAACCTGCTCCTACACAAACACAACTGGAAAACCAAATTAAAAGAAACAGAGGTGATAGAGAGCATAGGCATAGACATCGTTCCCTTGATTGAAAGTTAAATGAAGAAATAAACAAATAAAATCAAGATCCAAACTTGACTAAAGAAATGCATGATGAGTCTACCCCTTTCTTGAAACAAAATGATCCTATAGAGCAATCACAATAGGAGTTGAACCCTTCTTTAGAAATTATCATTTGACTTCCTATTGTGATTAATTTAGATGATGATGAGGAGATTACTAAAATTGATGAGGAGGTGCATAATGAAATGAATACCTTACTTTCCTCTTCCATGAGCTTAAATGACAATTCTCCTAGGAAGAATTTTGAACTTGGTAATGAACCTAGTTCAACACTCACCATTGTCCCTTTAGCTAGTTTCCCACCTTTGGTATATAATGAACATGATTGGGATGTGTATGACCTTCTTTAGGTTGTGTAGACATGGAAAATATACAATTCGATCCTACACACCTAATCCTGATCACTAACATGTTTCATCTTGAATCACCTTCTTGGCTTGTCATCACCTTTAATTAAATAAATCATTATTTATCTAATTAAATCATTCTTCCCTGTTGATTAAATTAATCAATTTAATTTAATTAACCTTATACCTCCGTTTAATTAAATAATACATTTTATTTAATTAATCTCTAAAAATCATCCTATTAAATGGAATAATTTAAACCTTGTTCTATTTAATCTAACATCATCATTCCTCTTTGATTAAATAAATCAAATCTGTTTATTTAATTAAATCTATCTCTCATCCTTTTGATTTAAATCAACACATAAATTCAAGTCAAAATTGTCATCTCCTAATTCCTCATTACATTAATTAATCTTTGATTAGTTTAATCTTAAATCATGTCCCATCCTCTAGCTTTTACCACTTGCACATGAAAATAGATTTAATTCATTTATTAAATCTCCTATTTTCCCTCACATGGCATAAAAGGGGAATATTCCCTCAAATTTGAATTCAAAATCCAAGTGGATGGGTACTTCCAACAAGGCATTCACTCCTCTTACATGTCTGTGTGCATTGAGCCAAGTGACATTAACTCCATTTATTTCTCCCTCCAACATGTCACATTCAAATTTCAAATTTGAATCTCATGGAATTTATCATGCACATTGACCAAAATGTGCTCATTCCTCCTCCAATCACATGTGGACAAGTGGCCTTCTGTCATTGGTTGGTCTTTTGTCCCACATTGCTCAAATCTTGCTCATTCTTCCAATTTGAAATGTATAAATGAGAGACTCTTCCTCTCATTATATCATCCAAAATTTGAGTAAACTTACTATACTCAACTTCATCCTCAAGCATATCTAGTTTCATCCATTTCATCAAATTCTTAGCTAGGTTATGCAGATTTTTATCAAGGAGCTTGATTGAATCTTCATCAAGGTGGCTCACTCATCAAATCATCACAAAGGTTACAAATGAGTTGGGAAAGGGCTAATTTCGACATATCAATTGGCACCAACTCCCCCGTGGGATCAAGAGTTTGCATTTGCTTAATTTAGGATTTCATCTATATTCCATGTTTGTTCTTATTTTTCCTATTTTGAGTATTTGTGAATGAATATTTGTTTCACCTTGCATATTGATATAATAATGTGTTTTTTTGTTGTATTTGTGCAGGTATGAAACCAAGGGTTCACATTTTGGCGCTAGAAGGAGGGAAAATCTCAAGGATTTCATCACGTTTTTTAGAAATTCCATGCTTTTTTAACATTTTTTGTGCACACAGGAAACTGCACCATTGAGAGTTTGCATGATGCTATATTGCACCGCTTTTAGAGGCGTGGCACTATATTGCACTACACTTTTCCTAAATTGTGCCACACCCACTTTCCCGCTAAATTTTTTTTCAAAATTGCAAACTTGACTACAGACTTTTAAGTCGCAAACTACGTTGTGTGCCAAACTTTGCCGCAATCGCGCTCTCTGTTTTTTGCAGAGCACTGCTTTTAGTCTAGGTGTGGTGCCATATTGCGCCACTAATTTTCCAAACTACGCCGCACCTACAGATTTCTGATTTTTTTTAACATTTTTTGTGATGCAGGAACTTCCCGAGGTCATAACTTTTGACTCGAATGTGGGTTTTGACTGAAATTTTATAGGCAGTTTCATTATGAGGTGGCATGTGGTTTGGCAGCTAATCTCAGATGGGTTGGTGGCCATTTTGGCACATTTCAAGGGCTTGAAACTTTCATCTTGGCCCTCAAAATGACATTTTAGTGTTTTTTCCTAGTTTTTTAAAAGTTGTTTTTGTAAATAACTCAAAACCCCTATTTCCAATTTTAGATGTTAGTTGGAAATTCATCCTATCTTAGTTTTAGCGAAAAAAATAGGACTCTCAAATTCATACATGCAAAATTATCAAAAATGGAAAAATCTAAAAATTGTTGAAATCTGCCAAAAAAGGAAATTTCTTGATTAAAGGTGAAGGAAGGAAAATGAAGGCTAAGGGTTCTCTATGATTTTATAATCTCATTGTATTAAGTGTTTTTAAACACTTTTGGGAGAACTTATAATCCCTTTCTAAAGGATTTGTTTACATTATGCTTTAGGAAACACTAAATTTCTTTTGGGCTCTAAAAAGAACAACACGAATTTCATTTTTAAAGTTTACAAAAGGCTTAAAAAAAACCTTAGAGACAATCTACTAGATTTGGTTGAGGTTTAACAATTGAAAAAAAAAAACTTCACATTTGATTTAGTTCTTTAAAAAGAACTCATTTTGTTTTGAGGGTTTAAAATGAACAAGTGCTATTCTATTTTGTGATTATTTATTCAAGATAATATCATCAAAAGGACGTATGCACTTCACTCACACCTCATGGCAATCGTGAGAATCAAAAGCTCTTTTGATGATCTTAAGTTGAATAGAATAATTGCCTCAACATTTCATTTTGGAATTAAAATTGAACCAACATGCGAGTGTGAGGACGGTATATTACGAGTGTTCTCCCTTTGTTTTTCAACGAAGGTCAATTGAACTACGGGATATGCTAGCTTTCTTTTGTTTATCTTAGCAGGACTTCCTTGTGGGAAAAATTAATCACCCAAGGGAATGACCCAACCGGGAACACGCTAAATCTAAGTGACTTCCAACCGGTATATAAGTGTGGATTCTTGAGGAAAGTTCGAGAATCACGAGGGCAACAATGGTCTCTCACCACATGGATGGTCCCCCATGAATGGAATGCCTGTATTAAAACCCTTGTTTAGCAAAGGACAAAATCCTATCAATTTGTTGGTGCAAAAGGTCATGTCATTTGAAGCCACCCCACGTATACATGTGATTCGGTTGTAGAGATGAAAAGTATGCCATGAGAGATTCATGGGTACTGATGCTTGGCTGACCCGAGAAGCAAGTGCACTGTAAGGGGGAGTCTGTGTCATCAATCATCTAATCATTCGCACTGAATATGCGCAGATGGATTTATCTAAGTGGGATCCAAAAAAATATTGTCTCTTCATCCTAGGATTGTACATGTTCTTGGAATCAAAAACACATTGCTTTGATCGAAAACATTCAAAAACAAACATCAACAAAATCTTCAAATTTCAAACCCTTTAGGAGTGGCAAATACCTTTGACCAAATACAAGTGTTGTTGCTTTCCCTAGGGATTCTATCCTTAGAGGTCTCTAAGCATTTGGATTTACATCATAATTTTATCATACTAAAGTCTACCTACGAAACTATGCTCTTGAAACCTTTATTCTCACATAATGGACCTTATGGAATGAAAAGGAATTGGGACATTGGACATTCAGTTTGAAACATAATCAAGAAAGTGTTTGTGGTAAAAAGAACCAAACCTAAGCAAGATAATAGACAATTGAACCACACATGTGCTTGCTCCTTTTTGAGTCATTGGGTTTTCATGCCAACATTGGTCTTTTGGTTTAAACCACTTTTAGGGAAAAACCTGTTCTTCATTACCTTGGTCTTGTAAATAGGTCCTCGTAGGGTCATCTAGGATCAAGTCAAACACTTCACCCCATCCAAACATTTATCAAAATCCCATTTCACTAGCAACTTTTCAAACCTTGAAAACATCAATTATGCTATACTTTTAGGAAAAAATAGCATCTCCTTGTTTGAATTATCTCACCTAGTCAAATTATCAATCCTCTTCAACGAATTTTACCTCTAGAATAACACAACTTCCTAGGGTTTAAAAGTTCATCATCCCCTTGTTTGGCTTAACACACCTAGCCAAATTATCATCTTGTGTACAAGTTTAGTCTAGGATAACACAACTTCCTAGAGTTTACAAGTGCATTATCAATTTGTTTGACTTAACACACTTAGTCAAACTATCCTCTATCAAATCAAAACAAGTCCTCAAGTCTAGCATTGATCCAAAGTTCCTAAAAGTATAGAATCAAAAAAACCATATCATTCACCCAATTCATCCTTCATATCATTGGTCCTACATCCCTTAGAGGTCAACAAGGTCAAAACACAAGAGGAACATGGAATATAAACTTAATTCATACATCATCAGTAGTTCAATTCAACCAAACTATCCAAGCCTTACAATGCCAATTGATTTTCAAAACTTTCAGTTGTACAATCCATTTATGGGATCATTATCTCCTACAAATCTCAATGGTACAAAAAATGTGATTTTTCCCAATCTAAATTTTTGAACACATTTCCCTTTGGTAGATTTAAATCAAGGTCAAAACTTACAAATCTATCAGCCAAACAATCAAGGCATGAGCCTTCCCCCTTTACCAATCGTTAATCAATTGAATATGAGAAATACTCCAATCATAAAGCAAACCATCATACCAAATCCTCTCATCTTGCCATCAATATCACAACAATAGGTGGCAACCATTCAAGAAACCCCAACAATCAACATCATTCCCAATCCACCACCACTGCCAAAACATAACACATTCTCCATCATGTTGCAAGCCGCTCAACAAGTTTCCCACCAAAAGGCACTCCAAAACCAACAAGTTGCACAACTAGCTACTTAGCAAGTGCAAGCACAGGCTTGAGAGGTACATGCACAATACCAGGCACAATTGCAAGCAATCCATCAACATGTGTATCAACAAGTAGCACAACAACAAGCCCAACAAAAAGAATTGTTGGCACAACAACAACACGACCAACAACAAGCATTATTGGCTCAACAAAAAACACGAGCATTACTCGCTCGAAAAATATTGCAACAGATTCCCACCACAATCATTGAAAATGATGATCAAGATCCTTCAACCAATGATCATGTTAAAAATGTCTGTACATCAGCTAATGAGTTAAAGGACATGTCTGAAGAATTTATTCCAAAGCATGATCAACATCTTTCACCAAGGTCTAGCAATGATCCTTTCCAAAACATATCGACATCCTTTGACCTCATGACATTTGAGAAACTTCCTATGCCTAATGAAGATATCCAAGAGCCCTTTATAAGAAATCCATTCTTTGAAATTGACCCATGTCAAGAACTTGATCCAAAGCATGTCGAAAGCAATTCTAAAATCATTTGAGATCAAGAATTTGTATCTCCAAGCTGCTACAATGATATAATGGACACTCTCCTATCTATACAAGATGATGACATCCACATAGAACATACTCCTCCATCTACCCATGAGATGCTTTCTTTGGATGGACACATAGATGATCTTCATTTAGAATAGGATTCCTTTACTCCTGACATTATTACACAAAAAGAGTAGGTTAATGATTCCTACAGTCAAACTGAATTGTCAACATCAGGATCAGATATATCCCAAACTTAGATTGAGGACATCATGTATGAATGTATCCAACATTATCCACTCAAGGAATTAGGTGAAAATGAAAAGAATATTCCAGAGTCAGCAGAGTAGCAAATTGGTATAACGTCATCTACAGTGGTCATTTGTCAGAGAATGCATTTTGAACAAGACTTCTCAAAATAAGGAGAATCAAAGAACAAAGGTGCTAATATCACCATACTGGGGGCAACTTCATCTCAAGCAAACATCAACATAGGGAGCACAAATAATCCTTATGTTGAAACCAATGCCAGTACTACAACCAGCCACGTCATGAATCTTCATCCACCCATCACCCCATCCATGAATTGAGACCAACATCAAAAGGGATATTTGAATCAAAGAAAAGGAGCTAAGAAGAATATCAGACAAATCAAATATAAGTGGATACCAAAAAATACAAAGAAAGATGATCCTATCAAACTCCATTAGTCAACAAAACTATGGGGCAAAAAAAAAGGGGGCGAGTATCCATCAAAAATGTCCACAAAGGAAAAAATAGGCTTCTCAAGCAATGCACAAAGTATATCAAGCAATTGGTCCTAATTCCACACACACTTCTTTATCCACCCATTACTCCTCATCTACCCAAGTTTAGAGAGTCAAAGGTTCCAAACAATCGACCAATCCATCTTTTATTCCTAAGCACACTCCACCATCCATGCCTCCATGCATGATATCCAATTCTCACATTTACCATGTGTTGAAAATGACCCTTCATCATAAGGATTTAGAAGGCACTCTATCGCGATGTGCACACAAAGACAGAGTTAACTCTGGTATCAACAAATTAGATCAGGAATCTGAAGAGTTGCTTTCAAGTGCACGTATCTTGGCAAAGCAGCTTCTTCAAGCAGGATATCGATGGCACATTATGATAGGAGCATCTACATCGACAAAACCAAGCGGTTCAACATGAGCTTAAAATATTTTGCAAAAAATAAAAAAATATAAAAAAATATAAAATATAAAAAAATCAGAAAAAGGATTGAAAAATAGTAAAGAAAAAAATTGTCCTCTAGTGAAAACCACATAGGGGATTCTTTGGATAGGTACCATGATGAAAACCTGGTAAACAGGCGTCATGTGTAGAATCGAGCATCTACGTGCACCATTTCAGGAGAAAGCATCTTATCACATCCATAATAAAGCCAACATTCCATCCATATCATTCATTCATCCACAAACCATTTATCAAACCCATTACCATCTATCTACCTTATCTTGATATTGATGATGGTTTGGTGCACACTTTACACTTGCTTATGGTAAACATCTTGACATGGGTCATTTTCATTGATCCTATCTTACCCAACATTGTCTGAGCCTTGAAATATTTTCCAAATGAGCATTCCTCTGTTCGAACCCCTTATCTTATCACAAGATAATCCTTGGCATCCTTTGCATGCTTAACATACCCATCCATCCATCCATCTATCCCAGAATCCACCCATGGCCTTTCAAACATTGTTGGACACTAGGGGTAGATATTTACATCTTGCTTCGGGAATAAATCTTGATATATATCCTCTAACTTATGTGGTGATTCAAACATTTGGCACACATAAAATCAAATTGGTCAAGAATTTGTGATCCAAAATCCAGAGCACTAGTCCATGACATATTTTGACGAGAATATGTTCCTTATCAAGCTTTATCTTTCATCGAACATCAATCCAAAAATTTAATATCAATCGCATCTAACTTGTTCATCAGCGTCACATTAAATCATCAAAGAAATTTTGTTCCAAAACAAGCTTCATCAATCTTGATCAATCGAATCCAATCAATTATCACCTTGTTTGACTTAACACACCTAGTCAAACTACCCTCTTGTGCACGTGTTTACTCTAGGATAACACAACTTCCTAGAGTTTACAAGTGCATTATCATATTATTTGACTTAACACACTTAGTCAAATTATCCAATCCATCATCAACTTGTTTGAATTAACACACTTAGTCAAACTACCCTCTCATGTATGAGTTTACTCTAGGATAACACAAGTTCCTAGAGTTTACGAGTGGATTATCACTTTTGTTTGACTTAACACACTTCGTCAAACTATCAATCCATCAATATGATCAATCAACCTTAGCTTGTTTTTCAAAAAAATCCCAAAACAGAGCACTGATATCATCACATATCCACATCCAAATCATCAAAATCATGCGAAAATACAAAAACATCCAAATCATTCAAAATCTAAAACATCAGAAAAATCTCAAAAATTAAAAAGTGGCATCATCTTACCGAACTATGTCATATCTAAGCTTGAACATACGCAAGGTTGATCTTTGATCATCCCCCAAGATATTTTAGGTCATTCCTTTAGGCGTTCGTCGCAATGGCAATCCGTTTGCCCATTTATTTCACATTTTAGGTCAGTCCTTTATGCGTCTGTCACAATGGCAATCTGTTTGCCCATTTATTTCACATTTTAAGTCAGTCCTTTAGGTGTCCGTTGCAATGGAAATCCGTTTTCACATTTATTTCACATTTTACATCAGTCCTTTAGGTGTTCATCGCAATGGCAATCCATTTTCCCATCTATTTCACACCCTAGGTCAGTCCTTTAGGCATCTTTCGCAATCTAGCAATTTATTTGCCCATCTTCCTCATCAACAGTCAAGTCAATTATCATCCGAACTACGTCATCTCTGAGCTTGAATGTAGGCAAGGTTGATCTTTGATCATCCCCTAAGACATTTTTGGTCAGTCCTTAGGCATCCGTCGCAATAAAATGGCAATCTGTTTGCCTATCTATCTCATGATTGAGTCAAGTCTGTCGTTAGTCGAACTACGTGGTCTTTGTGTGTATAAAGTAAGCAAGGCTAATCTATGGATCAGCTCCTGAGACCCTTAGGATAGGTCTTTAGATTAGTCTCTTCGTCGTAAATCTCAAAAAATCCAAAAACATTCATAAAATCTCAAAAATACCAAAAAAAGCCTCAAAATATTTGAAAAATCCAAAATCCTGCTTGCATATCATCTCTCTTTCACTTATAATAAAATCAATCATCACCATCATCCTTCGGTGATTTAGTTAGGAGCAAGTCTAGTAGCTTCCAAAGTGAACACCCTAATCATCATCGTCTCAAAGTCTAAGTCAGTAAGCAAGAAAGTTGATCAACTCGGAGTATCAATAGCTTATCACCCAATCAGTCTCACCAAAACCCTGATCACAACATGTCCTAGGATGAATCCTTCCCACGATGGACATAAGCATCAGGTATCTCGCAGTAGTTTAGCCTTGGCTAGTGGTATGAAGAACATTAGCTTGTTTGTTTACTTTATCTTGGTCTTTTTGACTTATCTTATTTTGTGCTCATTCCAAGGACCTCTCAATGATGCCTAACCAAAATAGGTTTAGAGAGAAAGGAATGGGGCAATGATCATTATCTTTTTTATCTATTGTTCTTGTTGGATACTCTTGTAAAATAACTTGACGAATACTTTCTTTGTTAGGTCCGTCCTAGCAAGGTATTCGTATGTCAGGTGTGAACAAGAATACTCCTATCTGATTTTCGAGTCAAATTCCATCACACTAGGTACAATGCCATCCTGGTCCTTTATACCTTGATGCATCGTACCTATGTGTGTTATCAAACATAAAGTAATTGGCCCTTTGAAAATCCCAACTCCTAGTAAGAAAATCATCATCATCATCATAACATAGGCTTGTTGGATCCTCCTTCCATCCATCTTATTCTTCTTATTCTTCTATCTTTACTAACATTTCTATCCAAAATTGGTGTGTTGTATCAAAAATACATGAGGCTACACATGGTTGATGACTGTCTATACATCATCAGAATTGTTCACATCAAAGAACTATCTTTCATCCTTAGATCAATAGAACCACTCCTCTCAAATTTTATCATGATCTGGATCGGAAAATCAAACATTTCTGCTCGATCTCTTGAGGGGGCAATATACCAGCATAATCCTTCTGCTCGGGCAATAGTGGGGCATTCGAAAAATCAGAATTTTTTTGAACTTTGATCATAGCAGATTACTCTTTGAACCAATGCAACAAGTACATTCCTTCAAAGAGGGGCACAATGTAGACATGGAAAATATACAATTCGATCTAACACACTAGATCCTGATTTAATAACACCATATCATCTTGAATCATCTTCTTTGCTATTCATTTAATCAAATAATTTGTATTTGATTAAATTCACCAATCTTCATCTCTTAATTAAATAAATCAACTTTATCTAATTAAGTCATCATCTCCTGTTAATTAAATAAATCAATTTTATTTAGTTATTTTTGTAATCCCCCTTTTAATTAAATAAACTATTTTATTTAATTAATCCCTAAAGTCATCTCATTTAAATTAAATAAATCTTTATTTGGTTTAAATCCAACATCATCCATCTTTAATTAAATAAATCAAATCTTTATTCAATTAAGTCTTTAATCTTTTTCCTCTCATTTTGATTTAAATCAATCCTAAAATCTAAGTCAAAATGGTCAAATAATCTAATCTCTCATTAAATTAATCAAATCTTGATTAATTTAATCTCAATCACTAAAATCCTCTAGAGAATGCAACTTTCACAATAAATCAATTACTTTGATTTATTAAATCTCCTATTTTCCCTCACATCGCATAAAAAGGGAATATTCCCTCAAGTTTGAATTCAAAAATCCAAGTGGATGGGTACTTCCAACAAAGCATTCTCTCCTCTTACATGTCCTTGTGCATTGAGCCAAGTGACATTAACTCCATTTCTTTCTCCCTCCAACATGTCACATTCAAATTTCAAATTTGAATCTCATAGCATTTATCATGCACATTGACCAAAATGTGCTCATTCCTCCTGCAATCACATGTCGACAAGTGGCCTCTTCTCATTCGTTGGTCTTTTATCCCACATTCATCCAAATCCCTCATTCTTCCAATTTGGAAATCTATAAATGAGAGACTCTTCCTCTCATTCTATCATCCACAATTTGAGTAAACTTATTATACTCAATTTCATCTCCAAGCATAGCCATTTTTATCTGTTTTTATCAAGTTCTTAGCTAGGTTATGTAGGAATTCAGCCATCAAGTGGATCAATCATCATCAAGCTTACAAAGGAGTTGGGAAAGGGCCAATTTCGACACACCAATTCACACCAACTCCCCCATGGGATCAAGAGATTATATTTTCTTAATTTAGGATTTCATCTATATCTCATGTTTGTTCTTATTTTTCCTATTTTGAGTATTTGTGAATGGATTTCATGGGGAATCCTTCTTTTATCTTGCATCTCAACTAACTAATTTGTTTGTTTGTCATGTTTATAAAGGAATAGGATTGGGGTTCACGGGTTGACTTGCATGTGCCTTACTAGTCTTTTGCATTCTTTCATTTTCATTTTGACTACATTTACATGATGTGATCCCCCGTGATGTTTTGTTTGATGCTCTCTCTCTCTCTCTATGACATTCCTCTATTTGTACCTTAATTCTTTTTTATGTCGTAAATATTTTCACCTTTTTCTATCATTTCATTTGTCTTGTGTTGTCCTTTAAGGGATGACACAAGGTGTCGAGACATTCATGTCTCTTCCATTTTGACCCAAAATATTTTCCTTTACTTTTCTTTTTACTTGTCTTATGTTTTCCTTTTGGGGATGATGCAAAGTGTTGAGACATTCATGACTCTTCCATGTTGACCCAAAATGTTTTTCTTTATTTTTTCTCTCTTTGTGTCATTCTTCCAATTCTATGTCTATTTGGTGAATGATGAGAGTTATGATCTCTATAATAACATTGTAGCAGGAACATATTGACCCCAAATCCATACATCCCTCATGTGTTTGGAGTTTCATTTTGGGGGAAACCCCTCTCTTTTCTTTTCTTTTGCATGATGTAGCTTTATTTGGAAACATATGTCTTGGAATAGGGCTTTCTAAGTTATCTCTCATGTCCTTTTTATTGTTAGTATTTTTCATTTTCTACTTTAAATTAATTTTTCACTGCATGGTGTTTGGAAATTTCTTTAAAGTGGGGGCATACATTTGCATTATTGTTTTGCATTTTTTCTTTTTCATGTTTCATGGTGTATTATTCTTCCTTTATACGATGTGTTTTTTGGTTTGTGGTTGACATTGGGTGTGATGTCCCTCAAGAACATGATCTCTCTTAGCATAGTATATTCCTCTTAGTGGCTTGATACAACACACTGCATCCCATAAGTTATGAATCTTCTATTCTTTGATT
Organism: Sequoiadendron giganteum; assembly: GCA_007115665.2. Classification (NCBI taxonomy): domain Eukaryota; kingdom Viridiplantae; phylum Streptophyta; class Pinopsida; order Cupressales; family Cupressaceae; genus Sequoiadendron; species Sequoiadendron giganteum. The sequence goes on from CM021106.1 coordinate 268,787,982, forward strand.
GGTCCTCTTTTGGAGACATTAGGCACAATGTTCGCTAGGTTAAGACCTCATTTGAATTAAGGAAGACTCCTTTGAACATTCCTTATTGTTGCATTTGCATTTTTAGTTATATGGCCACCTTACATAATACAATATGCATGCTTGTGGAGAAATCTTGCTTGTTCATGAGTTCCAAGCAGATGAAGCTTTTCTTGCCTCATGAGGTTTGAGGTTCATTTTTATGTAGCATCTTATCAAAGTCATTAGGAGGTATGAGTTTGGTATGGTTTTGACGGAAGCTTGATTGAGGCATGACTTTTTCATATCCACTCATATGTGTGTGTGAGCACATACTGACCATGTGTTTATGTCTCTCACCTGTTTGGATTACTCACCCAATAGGCACCCTAAAGTTTTGTTGCTTCGGATATCCTAGATATGATCCACATCGCGATGGACAAATGGTCAAAGCTTGTTCCACCTTTATTTTCCATTTATTCTTTTTTTCTCTTTGTTTTTGGAAGTGTATGATTGTTCCTTGAAATTTCTCTTTATATCATTTTCATGTGTGTCCATTTGTGCCTATGTTGGTTTCCCATGGGATCTTGATCTTAGGGGCCTAATCACCCCTCTTGGTCATTTTCATCCTATCTTACCGATATTGGTGCACTTGGGCCCCTCCTGATGCATGTTTGTCTTATTTAGTGTGAGTTAGAATAAATTTCATCCCCTCACTAAAGTGGGGGATAAATGTGGCAGCATAAAAAGTATCCCTTTACTTTTTCTTGCTCGTTTGGGCCCTCATTGTTAAACTAAGCTAAATTTTTCCTTGATTTTTTTTTTTAATGTGCTTGATAGATTCACTTAAGGTTTTGGGCCCTTGTGAGATAAAAAAACTTAATCATGCCTTATATAGAGTGTTGTAAAGTTTTGTAACAAACCTTTACACTTTTCTAGGGTTTTCATTAATATTTGGGCTTCTTTTTACTTTAATTGGCTTTATTTTGCATCCACAAGCCAAATTTAATGCATCTTTTTGAGGATAATCCTAACATAAATGAACATCCAATCATAATTCACGTGTTTTTAGGTTGTGTGGCCTAGATTTGGTGGTTTGGGACTCATACACCACCTTGGGCATATGGGTCCCACCTAGGGTTTTGGTTCTTGATCTAGATTTTACACCTTTCTAAGCATTTTTGAAAATGGTCTCGTAATTTATGCTTAATGTGACTCATATACCACCTTCAACGTATGAATCTCGTGTGGCCCAAAATCAAAATTAATTCAAATTCTTGGTGGGATTTTATCCTCCTAGATTTGATGTCGGCTTGTAGTGTTGTAATTTTGGGAATTTTTGCATAGCTAAGTATAAATACAAGTTTCTTTCACTCATTTTACACCTAGAAAGTTGAATGAGCATTCTTATAGAATATTTGAGTTCAAAGAGCACTCAAGTGTTCACAATGGAATTCAAGAGCATTCAAGGGAAGATTATCAAGTGATTTAGAGTAGTATTCAAGTATCAAGTATCATGCCTAAGTCTTCATGCATCATGTTTATTTTGGAGCTAACAATTATGATGTAGGGTTTCATGATTCAAGCTAGCATTCAATTCAAGATCTATCCTATTCAAGAAAGAGTCAAGATCTAAATCCATTCAAGCTGCTTTATACATGCTTGAAGCAATTTATTGCTAGGGTTTGGAGAGCTGTAACAACATATTTTGTTAATTCATCATTCTCCATTCCTATGACATTTCATTTTAGGGTTTGATTACCAAAATGGGGTTTGACCAGGGAAAAATCATATCCACTAGCAAAACAACATTTTTCCCTCTCTTTAGTGGGTGATTTACAAGCTTAGGTTGAGGACACATTGAAGAGAAATTTTGGAGAAAGTTGTCAAAGTATTCAAAAGTTGTCAAAGTTGTCACCTTGCATTAGAGATACTTGGAAGACTTCTACAGGCTGCAAATCAGGGTTTCGAGTCCAAAAATCAATTGGGAAGCATGAAGTAGACCTTGAAGACCGAAATCATACTTTTAAGCTTCAAAAAATCTTGATTGGATTGATAGGATAGTTTTGGCATTTGAGTCCTAGTTTAGGTCATTTTCCTAGTTTTTGTAGTTTCAAACACCCATTTGCCTGATTTTAATTTCTGCATAGAAAACCAAATGTAGGATTAAATTTACTAGATTGGTGTATGAGTCCCAACAAGCTTTAAATTTATTTTTTTCAGAATCTCAAGCTATCATGCGGTCATCTTCAAATTTCTAGGTGCACACATTTCATCTCTTAGCTTTCTATTTGGATTTACTTGCATTTTTAGGTCATTTAGTGAAAGATTGCATCATATTAGGGTTAAGAATTACATATTACATTTCATTTATCTTTACAAACCCTAGCTTGGTGGTGAAGGCCTCATTAGTTTACAATCGGACCCTAGGACAACCCTATTGCAAGATCTCCTTCCCTTTTGCATACTTTATATTGATATCTTTAGGGTTTCCCTTTAATGAAATAATTGTGAAGTGGATTTTCTCTATGTTATAAAACATATGAAAGAATCACCCATTTTCTATTGATTAAATCATGATAAAAAACAACCAAGAAATCTAATAAATCAAGTGAAGGCTCATCAATGTCAATCTCCAAATACAATCTAGATGTATCAACAACCATGCTAAAAATGTCATCAATCTTGGAAGTATTAGTGGGATGAAGACCCAAAAAAGGATAGAGAGTAAAACCCACATGGTGAGATGTTCCTAAATACAAAAACAATCTACCACAACCAAAATGAACTATAGAAGTTATCAATGCATGTCCTTCACCCATGTAGAGTTTCTCTTCTTTACCACTTGGAAATTCCACATTCCCTAACTGTCTCGGTTTGGATGATGATGCAGATGAAGATGTAGGAGCCATAGATGAGGGCAATGAAATATTGTTCTTTTGAAGAATATGTGAAATATCTTCAATCTTTTTTGTATAAAAATGGTGTTCATCATGCCCTTTCTTCTTGCAATTTATACACAACTGAACTTCTCCTTCTTAGGCTTGTCCTCTTTTGAAGAGGTGGACTCACGAGACTTTGTCTTAGCCTTAGGTTTCTTCTTCCCTTTACTCTGAGATCCTTGTGCAACTAATGCATGATTCATTAAGACTTCCTCTAACTAGGCAAGTTTGGATTTCTCCTTCATCAAATGATCAGAAAAAGTCTCAAAAGAAGGCATTTGGAATGCATTGTCGAAGGCATCCATGGTGAAGTATAATGTAGAAGATAAAATAGAAAATAGACCTCTCAACTTAGAAAAATTAGAAAAATGGACCCCTTATCAGTTCTACTCTTCCCACATCCTGCCAATTGTGACCTCATAGATTTGAACTTTACTAGAAAATCATCAATGGAAGGAAATGCATCAGGGGAAAGAGAAGTTAATTATGTCTCTAGTTGTAAAGCACGAAAGTCACTGACCTAACCAAATAGGTTATTTAACTTGTCCCATATCTCCTTGGATGTATCACACTCATCAATATGAAAAAGAAGACTATTAGAAACATTCAATTTTATCAAACCCATAGTGTCACAATTATTTATATGGGAAAATATTTCATACTCTATGGTAAGAGTGGTTTGGTTATCACTAAATGTGGACCACAAACCCTTAGATTGGAGAAACTTACATATTTTCATCTTCCAAGTATGGTAGCTATGGGGGCTTAACAATTCAAAGTGAAAAAAACACCAAAATGAAACCTCCAATAAATATCAACCAATGCAACCTCTAAAGATTTATGTTTCCAACATCCAAAAAATATTACTTAGGAAAAAGAAGAGTGAATCTGAAAAATTTGAGCAAAAGAATTGTGCACCTTACTATCTATTTGTAGCAGATTTTGGACCATGTGAAAGGATAAATGAATGCACAAATTTCCACATCTAGAAACCTTCTTCAAAATTTGTGATACTTTCTCACACCAACCACACACACTATAATGCTATTTAAATAGCAAAAAGATACCCCACGTTGCTAATGTTGAATAATCTTTCCAACTATCAGCTTTCGAGGCCCACCTCCTCTGATGCACACTTTGGAATCCTAAAATGAAATGTTTATAGGAAACTTTATAAAATATAAATTTTGATACCAAGATTTCCCTCCAGTGAAGAAAAGATGCCTCCAAATAGTAATGAAATTGCTAGGGTGAGAAAAAATGTCAATTCTAGTTAGATCATTGTTGGAAGCATGAAATTCATGGATGATAAGGAAGGCCTTGTAATGAGAAAAAAAATGTGCTTCTAGAAAGGTAGAGTAGGCACTAGGTGACAACCACAACCCTCCTTGATACAATTGCACCCTCCAATGGGAATATCATGGCCTTTCCTCTTTGTAAAAATCATACTCCTCTGGAAATTATAGATTTCAACGCCAAAAAGAAACTTAATTGTGGCTTTCAAATGCATGAACAACATCCTCAAGGAAATGAAACTCATAGCTTCAAATCTTCCTCCTAATAGGTTTCCAACACAGGTAAAGAATATTGATTGCCTACAAACAATCACAACCTATTCTCAAGCCTCCAACAAAGAAATCATGCCAACTGGAGATAAATCACACCCCTATTAATCAATTTGATGCCCCTCCATGCTGGAGATTCATGCCAATCAAAAACTAAAAAAAATGCCTCAAAAAAATTACTCCTAGATATTCGCTAGCAACAACTAAAAAAATTGTTGGCTCAACACTCAAAAATGCTACGTGTCTGATGAATCAAATGGATTGGTCCTCTTCTCATCAAAAAATAATGGCTTGTGGGTTTCAAATATGCCCTCCAATATAGATTCATGGGCTAGCAGTGATGGAACACCCTACAAAAATTAAATTTCAAGACCTCTTGTGGTCTTTTCGAGCCTCCACAAAGTAAAACACACAACAAACACTTCACTTCACAAAAAAATGCCTCCCCTTCATATCTCTCCAATAGGAGAGACAAAATGCCTCTAACAAATGAATCACTTCCTTCAAATGTGTGAACAACAACTATCATAGGATAAATCATGCCCACAAAAGATTCAAATGCCTTTGAAAATTAATGGAAGCCTTAGGGAAACAAATCATAGCCTTCAAATGAAGTTTTCCACCCCCATTTTGTAAATCATGCTCGGAACAAATGGGAATCGCCTAGGCTATAATGAAGAAATTGTCCTACAAAAATAAAACCTCCAGAATAGTGAAATCATTGCTCATAGAGATGACCAAAAAATTCCCTAGCAATCACAAATCACAATGCAATGAACATAGGAAAATAAGGAAATTTTTGAAATTTGAAAACTTTCAAATGCCAGAATAACATTTAGCAAATGAGCGATCTAAAAAATTATGGTGAAAAATATCAAAGGAAGGAGGATAGAATGGTTGGCTCTGATACCATGTATGTGGAGACCACCGAACCTAGAATCACCATCTACAAAATATAAACCTTTACAATGAACGAGAGAAGCACACTCTATTTCACCAAAAGTGAATGTAAATTGACATGTTGTAAAATACATATTGTACAACCGTTTAAAGGTAAGAAAAATACAATAGGTGAACAACCACCAAGTATGAGAAAAACTAATTACCCTATGTTAAACCTAACACACTAATATATACTCAAACTAAATTTCCACTAGTGGTGTATGAGTCCTAGTATACTAGTTTTTAGGCATTTTCTGTAGATCCTCGTTTAACAGTTCTAGATTTTGGTTTTAGCCCGAAATCCTAAAATGGGACTAAATTTCCACTACTGGTGTATGAGTCCAAGTTTTATTTATAATTCAATATTTCCGAGATTCCACACCTCAATTCAAGCCTCTTCAATTTCTAAGTGTACCTCTATACTTTCTCAGTCTATTATTTTGATTTTTACTTTCATTATCTAGGCCATATAGTTAGGTTTTTCATATCATTTACATTTCTTGTCTTTCCAAGCCCTAGCTTAGTGGTGAACCCCCTTTTTACCTCTAATCACACCATAGGTATCCTTATTGCAGATCTCTATCCCTCATTATATCGCTTGATTGAGATCTCTAAGGTTTCCTTGAGAGAAACTTGTAGGAAATTGGTTGTTCTATCTCCAAAAACATATAATCACTATTTTCGAGGTTTCATTTTTGTTAACCTAGCCTTCAAACAACTTATTTCTGATTTAGAGTGCATCATAGTACTAGATATAGCTTGCATTAACTTTGCATTAGGTCTTGAATTATTTAATTTGCATCTAGGGTTTCTAAATCTTGTATTAGTGAAAGTACATATAGGTTGCATTTATGCATCTTCCACCATTGAATCTCACTTAAAATTACTAATTGCACTTAGTCTACACATAATTCAGACTATAAAAGTTAACATTCACTCAAAATTTTCTAAAATTTGTGCAAAAACCCTAAAATGGGTCTAGTCGATTTAGTCCTAATACATGCAGTTTTTCCCGATTTATAGGTATTTTATGTGGATTTTTATGAGGATTTGAACCCCTAAAATTCCTTGACTCAGACTCATATGCCCCTCTAGGTGATTTAGTCCTTTGTCAGATCTGAAACTACATTTTACAATAGTAAAAGCTTTGTTTCTAATGTTTTTGCTTGCTACTGTTAGATTTTTGTTTTAGTTTGCAAAATTTTTGTTTCATTCATTTTATTGCATCTAGCTTAACTTGGTTCATTTCATGCATTTCTTAATTTCAAACTTACATTTACACCTTTCATTCTAGGTTATTGTATTGTATTGCATCATGGATATGTGCTTTGGTAATCTTTGGATGTCCTTGAAATCATTAGTAGATGTGTCAAGATGCTCTTTTGGAAATGACCCTAATGAAATTGAATTTACTCATGCTCACTCAAATCCTAATGCATGTCCTCCTCGTGATGTTGACATCATTGGAGAAGATGATGACAAAATGAACAATTTCATAAATGATTTCCTTAACAACCTTGAGACTAATGCATGCATTTATCCTTCTATGAAGCAACCAATGCAACATGAGATGTTTGGCCATTTACATCCTTAAATTGAAACACAATCTGAGCCTAAGTTCCATACAATCAGTGAACCTAGTTCATCTAGTCAAGCAAGAATTCAACCATTCTATGTTAACAATATAACAAACACTCCTATCAACCTAGAAGTGACATATGTAAAAGAATTCATGATTTTAAGAAAACAAGGACATGATACAACAAGTGAGAATGAAATTCATTAGCTCTTAGATAAAATACCAACTAAATATAACAAAGGGATAGGATATCAATATCCCCCTCCTAACATAAGCGTCATCCTTCCTATAGAATAATCAATGTGTTGTAATGATGATGAGGATGATGAAATCATCTCAGGTCTACCTACAATAATTCCACATAGAGAAACTTGTGAATCTAGCAAACAACAAAGGCCTTGCAAACTAAAGAAACTACAATTCCCTTGTCCACCATCTGTAACTGAAAGAACTTTACATATATTTCTAAACCAAGGACTCATTACATTACCACCTATGCAAGAAAACCAATTTCCAAATCCTATGAACAAACACATCACACTGTAAATATCATATAATTTTTTGACATAGTAGTGGTGAGTGTTGTGCATTAAAAAAATCTCAAAAAAATTTGATATCATAGAAATAATCCCTTAAAGCATGTCATTTTTCATCTTTCCATTTAATAGTTGTAGGATCACAACATTCTCACTATTAAATGTTTTACATTTATTGCAAATCATTTCAAAATGCAAGGAGCACTTTCCCATCACCTACCTTGACTCATTCTTATCTTACACATAGTGAGGGTGAGAATTAGATGGCCTTGTCCTAGTTTTGGCATTTGATGTTGTCCTTTTGGCTATTTTTCTACCTTCTTTATATGATGAACAAGATCGAGATGCATACGACTTGCTATAGGTTTCCTCACATGTGCCTTACTAGTCTTTTGCATTGTTTTCTTTTTCATGTTTTGTGTGTGATTGCACGTGCATAATGTGATCCTCTATGTTGTTTTTTTTTATGTCTCTCTCTCTTTTTGAAATTCTTCTATTTGTATCTACATTCTTCTCTATGTCGTAAAGTTTTTCCTTTATCTTTTTTTTTGCCTTGTGTTTTCCTTTTGGGGATGATGCAAGGCATCGAGAAATTTAGGTCTCTTCCATGTTGATCTGAAAGGTTTTTCTTTTTTTTCGCTCTCTTTGTGTCATTCTTCTTGTTCCATGTATCCCTCATGTGTTTGGTGTTTCATTTTGGGAGAAAAACCTCTCCTTTTCATGACTTAGCTTCATTTGGAAACATATGACTTGGCATATGGCTTTCCAAATAAGCTCTCATGTCCTCTTTAAATTTTAGAATTTATCATTTTCTAGTTTAAAGTAATTTCTCACAGCATGGTGTTTAGCAATTTCTTTAAAGTGGGGGGATATATTGGCATTATTATTTTTCAATTCATGTTTCATTGTGTAGTCTTCTTACTTAATGCAATGCATCTTTCACTTTTTTTGTGACATTGGTTGTGATTGCCTTCAAGAGTTTGATCTCTCTTATCATATTGTATTCCTTTTAGTTGCTTGATGTGACACACTAACACCCCTAAGTTGTGAATCTTCTATTCTTTGATTGGTCCTCTCTTAGAAAAATTATGCACAATGTTCCCTAAGTTAAAGACCTTACATGAACTAAGAAAAACTCCTTTGAGCATACCTTACACTACCTTTTGCATTTAAAATTTTGGTTATATGGCTACCTTGTATAATACACTTTGCTTGCCTACGGTGCCATCTTGTTTTTTCATGAGTACCGATCATATGAAGCTTTTCTTTCCTCATGAAGCTTGAAGTTAATTTTTGTGTGGAACCTTATCAAATTTATCAAGAGGTATAGCTTTGGTATGGTTTCGCATATGGGAGCCAAACTTAGGTGTGAGTTTCCCATAACCACTTTCTTGTCTTTGTGAGCATATACTGACCATGTGTGTATGTGTCTTGTTGGAAGCTCACGTAGTGGATGAATTGAGGTTCCACTAGCCCTTCTGAGCGTGCATTGGTTTGTATAGTGGAAATCATGTTCCACTTACAAAATTTATTAGACAAATAGGCTAGATCTGATCCACAACATGCTGGACAAATGGTCGAAGCTTGACCCATCCCTTTTGCTTTTGTTTTTTCTTTTCTTTCTTATTTGTGTCTTTGGTAATGTATGCTTGTTCTTTGTTGTTTCTCCTTACATAGTTTTCATGTGTGTTATTTTGTGCCTATATTAGTTTTCCATAGGATCTTGATCGTAGGGGCTTGATCATGCCTCTTGATAGTTGTCATCCTATATTCCTAGCATTGGTACATGTGGACCCCTCTTGATGTGAATTTGTCTACTTTAGTGTGAGTTTGAAGCAAGTTCCTCCTCTCACTAAAGTGGGGGATAAATTTAGTGTAGAAAAATGTAACCCTTTACATTTTCACATTTGTTTAGGCACTCCTTACTCAAATTTGGCTTCTTTATACCTTAATTGGCATTAATTTGCATCCACAAGCCTTATTTAATGCCTCTTTCCAAGGATAATATTGAAATATATCAAATGACCAATCATAATGTAATGATTTTAGATTGTATGGACTAGATTTAGTGATCAGGATCTCATACACCACCTTGGGTGTATGGGTCCCACCTGGGTCTTGAGGCCTGGATCTGAATTTCACATAAAACTAAGCATTTTTTAAAAAATACATCCCAAGCTTAGCCTAATGGGACTCATATATCAAAAATTGCATATAAGTCCCACTTAGCTTAGACCTAATTTAAATTCAAATTCTTAGCATTATTTTACTCTCCTAGATCTGATGTCGGCTTGTAGTGTTGTAATTTCAAGAAATTTGGCATAAACAAGTATAAATACAAGGTTATTTCACTCATTTTCTCCTAGCAAGTTCATAAGTCATATAATACTTTTTGAGATCAAGAATTCTACCATTCAAGAGAATTCAAGAGTGATTATCATGCATTTGGAGCATTATTCAAGTACCAAGCATCATTTCAAAGTCATCATGCATCATGTTTGTTTTTGAGCTAACATTTGTGATGTAGGGTTTTATGATTCAAGCAAGCATTCAAGTCAAGATCCATATCATTCAAGAAAGATTCAAGATCAAAATTCATGGTAGCCATTACTTACAAGATTGCAGCCTTTTGTTCAAGGGTTTGGTGAATTGCAAAATTGCATATTTTTTCATTCATCATTCTTCCATTATATATGATTTCATTTCAAGGTTTGATTACCGAAATGGGGTTTGACCAAGGAAAACCCCTATCCACTAACAATTTTTTTTTTCCCTTTCTTTGATGTGTGATTTTCAGATTTAGGTTGAATATTCATTGAGGAGCAAGATTGGAGAAAAGTTGTCAAGGTTGCAAAGTTGTCAAAGTTGTCACCTTACTCACAACATCACAGAAAGACACCTACATGTTGCAAGTCAATGTTTTAGAACCTAAGATTCTATACGAGGTAAGCTACAAGAGAACATTAGAGGATATCAGAGTTTTCTATCAACCTTGATACTACAAATAAATTTCCACTTGTGGTGTATGAGTCCGAATATACTAGTTTTTTATTCATTCTTTGTAGATCCTAGTTTAACAGTTCGATATTCTGGTTTTGGCTTGAAACCCTAAACTGGGACTAAATTTACCCTACTAGCATATGAGTCCTAGTGTTTCTTAAAAAGTCAACATTTCTAGAATTTTAGACCTCAATTCAAGCCTCTTCAGTTTCCAGGTGCACCTCTATACTTTCTCAATCTATTATTATGATTTTTCAGTTTCATAATCTAGGTCATATAGTAAGGTTTTGCATATCATTTACATTTCTTATCTTTCCAAGGCCTAGCTTGGTGGTAAAACCCATTTTTACCTTTAATCACACTATAGGAAACCTTATTGCAGATATATTTCCCTCATTCTATTGCTTGATTGAGATCTCTAAGGGTTCCTTGAGTGAAACTTATAGGAACTTGGTTGTTCTATCTCCCTAAACATAGAACCACTATTTTCCAGGTTTCAGTAGAAAAAAAATATAAGGTTGTTTTTGAAGATAACTACTAAAAAATATTTTATAAATTAGCTAACCATCATCTTGTAGCAAATTATTGCATGGAAAAGAATAAATTATTTCCTCTTACATTAGTTTCCTCTAAGATGAATTCCCTTAGGGAAACCACAAATGGTTTATGGTTATAGCACCAACATTATAGTTAATTAAATTTTCAAGGACTAAGTTTTCTTCATAAGAATAAAATGGTGAGAGGACATTTTGTAGTTCAAGAAAAAGAAGTTTGTTCAAGGTGTGCACTTGGAAAGAACCATCAAGACAATTTTTTGGTGAACAAATCATGGAGGGAAAATTCTCTTCTACAACTTGTGCATGGAAATAGTTTTGGTGACATGCAAGATGAATCATTGGGTAAGAATATTTACTTTTGAATTTTATTGATGATTTCTCTCATCATGCATGGGTTTATTTTATTAAGAAAAAATTTGAGGCATTTGAATGCTTCAAGTACTTCAAGGTTATGAGAGAAAAACAAACTAAGAATTCTCTTAAAATACTCATAATAGATAGAGGGGGAGAATTCACTTCTAATTTTTTTTTTTATTTCTATAACAATGATGACATTAAGAGATAACTTACTGCAGCTTATATCCCCCATCAAAATGGTATTGCAAAAATGAAGAACTGTACCATTATGAAAATGGCACAAAGTATGTTATAGTCTAAAAATCTTCCAAATTCTTATTGGGGAGAAGTAGGTACATTGACAATATATATATTGAATCAAAGTTCCTCAAAAATAGTTCAAAACATCACTCTAAGGAAGCCTGGTGTGGTCATAAGCCTTGAGTGGCTCATCTTTGAGTATTTCATTGTCTCACATATGTTCATGTTCCGGTTCAGAAGAAAAATAATTTGGATGCAAAATACCAACTTTGTATTTATATGGGATACTCAAATGGAACTAACAAATATTAATTCTACAACCATAACACAAATCAATGGATTATTAGTCTATATGTGATTTTTGGTGAAGGGGGAGTATGGCAATGGAATAAAGGAGATCAAAAAATGACACCACTAACCATGAGTATTGAAAATGATCAAGTTCATCCTCTCCCCACAAGCTCAAGTGGAAGTTCAAGACCAAGTTCACCAAGTTCATCAAGTTTCTCTTCAGATGATAGTTCAATTTCATCATTAAGTCTAATCTCTTCACAAAAGGTACAAAGTTTAGTTTAAATTTATCAAAGGAGTACAAAGACAAACCATGTTAATAATTTTTCTTTACTTACTACTGAAACGCCAAAAATATAACACTAGACCTAGGGAAAAAGGATTCCCTTTACTAGGCCCCTAGGGTTTTTCACCCTAGGAGCACTTGGTGTATGGGAATAGAACTCTTTCCGCTTGGTGGTTATTGGATTTTTGGCGGTTGCATTCAAAAGGGAGGTCTGATTGATGAAGGTTGTGATATGTGTGTGTGTTGTGTGGTTGAAACTGAAATAAAATGATACTAATCTAATGTATGAAATGTAAGCAAAGAAAATCTAAACTAATGCAAACTAATCTAAAGTGACCTAAATGAATGCAATACAGAAAGTAACGGGAAGGATTGAAACTTTTCCACATGGGAATGAGATGTTGTAGATGAATGGTCCTAGAATTCTCTGGAAATTGTCTGAAATTAGTAGAGTGGCGCTTATGCCAAGTTGGGTGACCTATTCCTCTTGTCGGGAAAAATTGTCAGACTAGGTTTTGGGGAAAAGGGTACCAAAAAATGAAAAAATCATTTTCCAAGCTCACCACAGGGACAAGGTCACCAATAGTGGCGACCTAGTCCTCTTGATGCTTTTTGAGGATTCAAGTTTTGATTTTGTGGGTCTTGGTTGATGTTTCCCTTTTCTACAGCAATCCGTGTCTAAAACTCCGAAAAAATGACTTGTAACTTGTCTTGTTGCTCCTTCTAGGGTTTGATGCTTTGATGTGACTTGAGTGGAATGCAAGTTTGGTGCTGCCACAACAGTGGTTTACACTTTATTGGAGAACCTATTTTTTGCTGAAATCACATATTTTTAGAAAATATAATGATTTAAGCCTTGGGAAGTTCCATTTAAAGGATTCAAATTGAAGAGATTTTGATCAAACCACCTTAGACTAAGCCCCCTTGGATAGAACCCCGCTAGTTTTAAACCATACCTATAACAAAGTCTCTTTTACACCTATCAAAATGCTGATAAAAAACCACTTTTGATTTACCTTTTGGGGGATCTAATGAATTTACTTAAAACAATTTTGTTGTAAGTATGTAGTCCTTATTATAAGCTTCCAAAAGAGTATAATTTTGATTAAATTTAATTTGATTATTAAATTAATTTTTTTATTTCTTGTGAATGTAGTTTTTTCATCAAAAATCAAGCTCTATGTTCTGCACATGTGGAAAAATAGAAGATTATCAAAAAGTAAAAATTAAAAAATATGTTCAGGCTGGGTTTTGATGTCCTTGATCCAATAATTTTTTTTTTTTGAATTTTGATACATGCATAAAAAGTTATGTTGTAAACAGTTTGCCTATGTCTGAGTTATAATTGATTTGACTTAAAAACTTGATTAAGGAAAAAATATTTAATAAAACACTATGAAACCAAATCAACTTGTTAGATATTGTAGTTACAAATCTAAATTTAAAAAAATTAGAATTTTATCCTTCATACAAAAAAAATTATGTTGTATACGGTGAGTATCACACCTTAAAAATGGTGTTTACTGATAAAAACTAGTTTTTGAAGGAGATGAAAAAAAAAGTGGAATCTGATTCAAAAAAAATTGAAAAAAATATATTTAGAATCTATAGACAAAACTTCAAAAATCACTAGTTTTCATCATCTTCAAATTTCTCATGGTTTGGCCACTATAGGAGCCCGAAAGTGAAGATTTAGTTAAAAAAAATTAGTTCAGTGTCCAGTTTTCCCAAAAATTGTAAACCAGTATTATGGGATCACCCACTTGTACTTTCTCCAACACTTTTTACTTCACCAAATCTGAATACAAACCTGCAAACACATGCAAAAACCAAGAGAATTTTAGGGTTAGGGAATAGGGGTTTGCCTAAGTAAAACCCCTTTGATGGTAACTAAACCAAAGTGAGAAACAAGCCAAAGGAGAGCAAGATTGAATGATGAACTCAATGGAAACATTTACCAAACCTTTTTTGTTGATGGTCTGCAACATGAAAGGATAACTCCAATGGTGGTTGCTTGTGAAACCCTTGTGCTTGACTGCTTGCTTGTGAAGAGATGTGAAAATAAGCTTGGGAGAGGGAAAAATGAAGGTGAAAACCATTATTTGTACATGTAAAATAGTAATTTTCTCAAAATGCAACATGATAGGCCCACACTAGGGTTTAGGAGGAAAGATTCCCATTAGATTTTGTTTTAAATTTGATATTTATACCAAAAGCGACTAGGTCAGCCAAGGTGGAAACCTAGTCCACTTAGGAAATTTCAAGTGGCGGTCAGGAATTAAATAATTTTTAATTAATTTTATCAGCTTTGCCTCTCGAAACACACTTAAGTTGGGACTAAAAGTACATTAAGAGGACAAACTAGCATAAGAAAAGGATTAATTAATGGATGATAAGCTTAGGAAAGTGTGAAAATTATCTACAAAACTTTACAACACCTTGGCACAAGGCTTGGAAAGGGGTAAAAGGGTTTTGTTTCGATAAATTATGTTGAAAGGGTCTTAGAAAAGTGAGGAAATGTGTTACAACTCTTCACAACACCTTAGTAAAACACCATTAGGTTATTGTTGAATTGCAAGCTTACAATATTGAATCAAGGTAAAACAAGGCCAAAATGAGTGGAAAAGTGCCAAAGACTACACTTTTTGGTGACACATTTAGCCCCCACTTTAGTGAGAGTATGAACTTACTTCAAACTCACACTAAAGTAGCTTAATCATGCTTGTCGAGTGAGATTGAATGTATTCATGATAGAAAGATGAGATTGACATCAATCAAGAGGGATGATCAAGGCCCCAAGATCAAGATCCCATGGAAAACTAAACATAAGTACAAAATATCACACAAGGAGTGATGTGAAAGGGTGGAGAAAAGTCAGATCAAGCTTTGACCATTTGTCCAGCTAGTTGTGGATCAGATCTAGTTTGTTTGTCTGAAATAAAAAGGATGTACCCACTTTGGGCTGATGAGAATTTCAGTTGTCGATCAGGTGAGAATGCCAAAAGGTGGTGAGATACATACACACAGTTGGTATGCACTCACACACAAAAGGGTGGCTATGGGGAAATTCATGTCACTAGTTGGGCTTCCCACTCAACCATACCAAAGTTATACCTCCTAATAACTTTGATAAGGCACCACAAAAGACAAGGGTGTGGTTCACGAGACAAGCAAAGCCTTGGATGCTTAGAACTCATGAACAAGTGCAAGATGGCACCACAGGAATGCAAGTTGTGTTATGCAAGGTGGCCATGTATGCACGAATGCAAAAGTGCAAAATGTAAAATGCAAAAGATAAAAGATGCAATAAATAAAAAATGTAGGAGTGTTCCAAGGAGTCTTTTTTAGTTCATATGAGGTCTTCGACTTAGGGAACATTGCGTCTAATGTCTCCAAAGAGGACCTATCAAAGGATAGAAGATTCCCAACTTAGGGGATGCAATGTGCTGCATGAAGCCACTAAGAGGAATGTAATATGTTAAGATAAGTCACACTAATGAAGGAAATTACACCAAATGTCATACAAAAAGTGAGAAAACACATCATGCAAAGTATAAGGTTGCACTAGGAACCAAGGATAAAAAATAATAATAATAAAATAGTGCTAATGTATGCCCCCACCTTAAAGGAATTGATACACACCATTTTGTGAGCAATTGCTTTAAAGTGGAGAAATGAAAAATGCAAAAGGGACATGAGAGCCTTATGTGAAAAGCCCAATGTCAAGAGATAGGTGTCCAAGAAAGGCTACGTCATGAGAAAAGGAAGAAATCAAAGGAAAAAGGGGGTTGCCCCCAAAATGAAAAATACCAAACACATAAGGGATCTATGGATTTGGGGTTAGTTTGTTTGTTGCTGCAATTTTTGTTTAGAAAGCATGGAACCATCATCATTCCCCCAAATACATAGAATGGGAAGAAGACACAAAGAGAGCGAAAGAAAATGAAAAAGGAAAGTCAATTTGGGTCAACATGGAAGAGACATGGGATGTCTCGACACTTTGCATCATCCCAAAAGGAAATTAGAAAACAAATGAAAAGGAGCCTTGCTTTTGAGTCAACATGAAGGAGACATTACAGTCTCAATGCCTTGCATCATTCTCAAATGAAAGGAAAAATAAAAAGGAAAAGAGCTTCATTTGGGTCAACATGAAGGAGATATTGCAGTCTCAATGCCTTACATCATCCCCAAATAAAAGGAAAAAGGGAAACGAAAAGAAAAAGTGGTTCATTTGGGTCAATATGAAGGAGAAATTGTGGTCTCAATGCCTTGCATCATCCCCAAATGAAAGGGAAAAAGATAAAGGAAAAGAAAAAAGAGAAAATGAATGCACAACACATAGAAGAAGGTAGATACATATAGGAGAATGTCACAAAGAGTAAGAAAACATCAAACAAGACAGGGAATACATGACACATAAGCATAAAAAAGAATAAGAAAATGAAAGACTAGTAAGGCGCATGTGTGTTACTATACAAGTAATTCATTTGCCTCCTAATCTTGCTTAGTATAAAACTTGAGAAGGTGACTAGCGAGAGGAATGACAAAAATTGTTGAACTAGCATCAAGATCAACACTTGTCCTAGGAGAATAGTAAATTCAAGGTTTGGTGTACCTCTTCGTCAATTCAACCATTCTCATAATTATCATCATCTAAATTGATGCCAATGGTGGGTCATATGAAAATATCAGTCGTGGCATGTAAAATGGGTGGTGTGGGAGGTATAGGATCAGGCTACGAGGGTGGAGGAGGAGGATCAACAGGCATGGCTTCGAGCATTGATGGATTATGATCTTTTATTTTTTCTTCCTCATGATATTGGCGAGCAAGAGCAAAATGATGACACCTACGTTCTCTAGCCTCTTTATTCCTTTTTTCTTTCCTGTCAAGGTGCATGGGTAAAGGGGTGATACAGTCCACTATAGGTTGTATATCATTCCTAAGAGGAGGGATGAGCGGAGCTATGGGTGGCTCATCCACTTTCTCCTTAGCTTTATAGACTTGTTTAGTGCAGGGAGGGAGTACATAATTTCTATCATGATCCTTAGGTCTCTTGGATGATGTGGAAGGGGTTTTAGGAGTGGGTTGACTAGGTATATCAGATTCGGGTGGCAACATGGCTTCATCAAGGATGGGTGAGTCTGAGGTAGAAGGACGTATGTTGCATAGAGAGAGTTCAAAGATCTTCTTGGCTTTGAGATTTTGATAGGAAATGAAGAAAAAGTCTTGTTGAGGGGTGATGGGTTCCATAGGCTCAGGCTAGAAGGCTTCTAGGGAAAAGTTACCATTTGAGGCTAAAGGATTAAAGCCACTATGGTGGATAGTGAATATGTTGAATTGTCAATGGGAAACTTTGCATACTTGTGGATGATGGATGGGATCACTTTCATAGAACGAAGTCATGGGTGGCCAAGTCACAAATGAAATTGGTCTGATTGTGGGATAATGGAGAAGGTGACATCCAATGTTTTGGGACCTATTTGTAATGGGAGGGAAATTGATCCAATCGTCGGGCATGCAAAACCATTATGTTTTTTGATCGAGGCAATAGGTCAAATATAAAGATCTTGAGCAATATTATGTAATACTATGAATTCTTCTATGATCACATTCTCACCACAGGCTAGATCTATGAGTATCCCATAGTGGGCTTATCATAAATTTGACTAGCTATGTAGAGAGGACCATCAGGAAGATTTCTTAGTGTAACATAGGAAAAAATAGAAAAGCAATGAGGTTAAAGCAAAAAAAGCACTAATCTAAAACTAGCATACATTAAATAACAAAGCACAAAATAAATAAGCTAAAATATAAACAATCTCACCAAAGATTGATATAACTCCATGAATAATATTTTTTTCCTTCTCCATTTCACTATGATAGTATTCTTCCCCTTAGATTTTTAGTATGTGTGCAAGTATAGACTTGATGCATGTGATTATAGAAAAATATCGAAGATTAACAAGTTGCTTCCAAAAGTATATTGATGTTAATATTGAAAAATGGGTATTAGTAAAATGTATAATCTTCAATATTTTTCGAAATACATACTAAGCCTTGCATTAAATAATCATTGGGCGAGACATGCCACAAATGGATAGTACACACCATGATATGAGATAGACCATGATGTACAAAGTCATCCACTTGTGAAAATAGACAGTCGCAGACAAGGAGTGTCTAGACACATACTAAAGGCCCAATTGCCCTAGTATTTTTGGGAAGTCAAACCACATAAAACAATCAAAGAAAAAGACATAGCCAGGATACATTATTGCTCCTCTAAATCCTTCATGGGACATCCTTGAGAAAGCGAGTAACCTGACTTAAAAACCAATTAGAAAGGAAGTCTACAGACAATAGTCAAAGAAATAAATATAGTCCTGAAACATCATTGCTTCTCTAAATCCTTCATGGGACATCCTCAAGAAAACTAGTACTCGAACTCAAAGACAAATCCAATAAGATAAAACAAAATAAGCCATAAATTTTCAAAAATCCAATAAAAATATTTTCCAAAATTTGATCTGTTGTTTGTTTGACATAGCCTGATGTCAAGGAGACACATACTGTATAGGATGTTGAGTCTGGTTTCGATTTTGTGATTATTTGTGTAAGGCATGACAAAGCTTGATTTAAAAAAAGGCATGTACCATATAAGATGTTGAGCCAGATAACATTTATGTGACAAGCTGTATAAGGCTATGATGATTGATTTTGTCCATTGTCAAGAAGACACATCTTGCATAAGACATATGTTTGATTATTTTGGCAATTTTGTCTGATTTCATTTGATGACATTGTTGACATGTTTTTCTTATTGAAGCATGACTTGTCTTGATGTTTTTACTACTGTGTGTGTGTGTGTTTGATAGTGTATGATAGGACGTACCCTAAAGGACTGACCTAGTGCGGCCTTGGGGGCTCATCAATTGATGGCCTTGCCTATGTTATACATGCAGAGACCTCGTAGTTCGACAACCATTAACTGACAGAAATGATTGATAAATATGTGCTTAAGCTAGGGATATGCAATGTGTGTGATGGTCAATGTGATAAACCCTAATGGACTGACCTAGTATGGCCTTGGGGGCTCATTAATTGATGGCCTTGCCTACATTATACACACAAAGACTGTGTAGTTTGACATGACCGATGACTTTGAAATGTACAAAGAACAAATCATGATTTGATGTGTGTGATTGTGACAGATCTAGAAAGACATACCTAATACCTCGGTGGCACATCGTTAGATGGCCTTTCCTACGTCCAGTCATAGAGGCAACTTAGTTCGACTATCTCCATGAAAAACTTGACACAACTAAATCTGACTATGTTTTGGGGATTTTTGACATCTTTTGATTTTTTTGTGTTTTTGGAGTTTTTTTTTATGTTTTTGGATTTTTTTCACGACATTTGATGATATTTTTGAGTTTTTTTCATTTTATGAGGATCATAAAAAATTCATGTAAATAATGCCTTTGAACGAGCGAGAAAGCATGCACAAGAATCGAAGGACAACCATGATCTTGCCCCTAGTCAAGCTGAAAACCAATTGACAAGTGATGAGGGTGATGACAACATTGTTTGATGTGGGAAGGACACATCCCAAAACAATGTGAGGATGATGATAATGTGACTAAAGGATCAAAGTTTTCAGCAAGGCTAGAAACAAAGCCAAGGAATGTTTTGAATGATGCGCTAGGATGCATAGCAAGATTGTATGGATCTGGCTTGTTGCATTTGGAATAACTTTTAAGGATTGGATGGGATGATAGAAGATCCTTAGACCATTGATAAGGGAAAACCAAGGCATGTGATATGTATAAAAAGATGATGGGTGGCATTGGTAAAAGAAAAGAGACATGAGGATTATGGGCTAGAAGAATTAACATTTGGTCTCCAAGGATAATTTTGCATATGGATTATTTGTTTTCTTCAAGGTATGGGTGTGGATATTTCTATAAGGAAATGGCATGATACTTTATGGATAGTGTATGACCAAAGGATAGACATGTCAAGAGTTTTTCGAATGCATGATTTATGTTTGTACCCTAGTTCTTATCAAGATCAAGGTAGGTGAAGAAATGGATGGAAATGTCATAACAAATTTTATTCAAAGGGTATGGGAGATGAGACAACTTGCCCCAAATGTAATTGTCCACAAAGATAATTGATTCTACACATGATGCTTGTTTTCCAGGTTTTCATCATGGTACTTATCCAAAGCGCCATAAAAATGGTTTTCACTATTGGATGAACTTTTTTGTCTTTACTATTTTCTTGATTTTTTTGATCAATTTTTTTTTTTCTGTTACCAAGACGCTTGTTTGCCTTTTCATCAAAGTAATGATTTTTTTTTCAATTTTTCTCTTTTTTTTTTTTGTATTTTGTGGATGGCCTTGATGCTTTCGATGATCATTGATTGTGTTGAATCCATTGATGGTGCTGATGTAGAGACTGGCACCATGATATGCCAATAATGACCTTGATGAAGTAGTTTCCCTGTCACAATCATAGGTCTTGCATACAATTGATTGATGTTATTGTGATCCTTGTTGATACTAGAGTTGGCCTTATTAGAATACACACATCACAATAGAGTTCCATGAGATTCCTTACAATAAAGAGTTTCTACGAAGATGTGATGGATTCATGAGGTATGTCTTCTAGAAAGATGCATAATTGTAGATGTGGAAGGATTGAGTGGATTTTTGGATGAATCACCTTTTATCTTCCAAACTTGGGATGTTAGATGGAGGAGTTTTAGATTTTGATTGGGATAGAGTTTGGAACCAACACTTTTATTTGTCTTGCTTGATGACCACTTTGAAGAAGGTGGGCATTTACTATATGTGGGAGTTCTCTTTTCTTGTGGCTCCACATTTTGACTAACTTTTGGATTTGAAATATTTTCTTTTCTTGATCCACTTTTCTTTGGGATCCATTTTAACTTCATTTTTCCACACAAATTTTTAACTAATTTGATGGCCTTTGATATTTGATTTTGAAATTTGGATTTGCAATAATCTTTTTTTTTTGTTGATTCCAAATGGAAGGTTTATTCATGTTGTAATGATGGTTTATGGTGTGGATGTGAGGAGTGTTGGCAGAAACCTTATGATAAGAACTACTCATGGCCCTCATTTTGATGTTTGTATCAGATAAAGTTGCCCCCAATATCAAGGAGGTACCAGTAACATCATTAGATTCTTTGACTGACAAATAGCCAAGACCCTGATGTCTAGGATTTTCTTTAAGCTATACAAGTTCTCAAATTTCTTGCTCGTGTAGGCCTAGCCATTTTCCTTGATATTACATGTTCTGAAAAATTATGTTTGCGATGGGGTATTTTTTGTTTTGAAAACAAGATGCTAACCGATCATTATGTATGTAGACATTGTTACTTGGAATCTTCTATTCTACAAGAAATCCTACTCTGACAAAGATAGATGATCCTAGTTGATAAGATGTCATAGCTTCATTGACATGTTGGATACATTTTTTATTAACATATTTGGTCTGATTGTTTGAAATATTAGATTCAGACAGAACTTTCTTCAAAATATATTGGTGCTTCCAAGTCGATGTTGAAACCGTCTTTATGGTCATTTTCTTAGAGTCTAGTGAATTTAGCTATAGCTTGATCATTTTCAAATATGTCTAGAGTAGGAGACTCTTGTTCCAGAGTGTGATCATCTATGTGTCCAAAGGAGGCAAGTGTCTCATTTTTGTAAGTTTCGATATTTGCAGCTTGGACAGGGTCATCTTCAAGTGTTTGATCATCAATGGCATAAAGGTCAATGAGTGGATCATTTTGGATTTTTTGATCAATGGTAGTGTCTTGATCAAATATGGGTTTGTCTTGAATGATATGGTTGGGAAGGGAATCTTGATCAAGGATAGGTGTATTTTGGATGCCTTGATTATCTAGAAGGAATTCTTGGATAAACTTAAAGATAGGGTCGTGTGATGGACTACTTTGATCTTGACATGAAGGTGAAGCCATGATGTAATTATTTGGACTTTCCATTTGGCATGTATCCTCAAGTTTAGTAGATGGGGGTTGACTTTGGAAACCATGACTAGATGTATTTTCATGACTAGATGTAGATTGAGATAGAATGGATTGAAAGGGATTAGTGGATGAACGACTAGGATAGGACATGGAAGGTTGGAAGGGATTAGTGGAAAGTTGGTTTCCCTTGTCAAGGTTAGGATAGGCATGCCTAATAGATATTTTTCATGGATTAATGACATAGATTATGTCAAGTGACCCATGCTAACGAGGACATATGGCTAAATGAATAGGCCTTATGGATTGTTGGTAGGAAGGGTATGTGGGTAGTTGACCATGGGTTGAGGTTGAATTTCATTTGGATTGGATAAATTGTCTTTTGAAGTCTATGGCTTGTTGGTATTGACCAATGTAGAGTAATTGGTATTCAACTTGACTAGAAAGAATATCAAGGTGAACGAAAGACATGGTGGTGGATGATAATGCAAGTGATATGAACTTAATCTATGTTTTTGGGATTTTCTAGATATAAGGAATGAATGCAACTATTTTTTTGGTATTTTCTTGGCAAATAAAGGATGTCTAAAATGACGTATTCTAGGATGACAATATGCAAAATGATGGTAAATTATTCTAAGAGGATAATACCTTCTATCTATGGATTAATCAAGGCTATGAATTAAATTTATCAAGGAACCTAATGTAGGACAAGGACCAAATGATAGGGTGAATTTCCAAACTAGACTAATGAGCTGGAAGAATTCACTAGTAGGACAAAATGACTAGGTTCAAAGACTTAGACTGTTGAAGTGTGGATTTGTCCAATAATGCAGAAAGTTAGCCTATTCTAAGATATGCAAATTTCTATGATGGAACTAAGTTTCACAACTAGGACGTATACTTATAAAATTAAATGACACCTAAAGATGAACAATGCAAGTTTTTGAGCAATTTTTTGGTTTTTTTTTATGGTTGACTATGAGAAACAAAGGCTATAATGATAGTTTGTTTCCGGACTATGATTGAAAATTCAAGATTTTTGTTGACAGAAAGATGTGGTTTAGTTTT
Source organism: Sequoiadendron giganteum (assembly GCA_007115665.2). Taxonomy (NCBI): domain Eukaryota; kingdom Viridiplantae; phylum Streptophyta; class Pinopsida; order Cupressales; family Cupressaceae; genus Sequoiadendron; species Sequoiadendron giganteum. Next base: position 268,811,361 of record CM021106.1, read on the forward strand.
CAAATGCATCACCAAAATTGACAGATGTGTTGCGTATTGCATATGCAACTCTCTGATGAAAACTAGTCTCTGTTTTTGACAGGAAAATGCGACTTACCCCAATAGATGCGGCTAACAGTCTAACAAATGTGGCTAAAATTTTAATAGATGTGACCTTTTAATGATAGATGAACTCATAATTGAAAGTTAGTGGACTCGTTTTGTTGACAGGAAAATGCAATTTTTCTGTTAACAGATACGACTCAAAATTACACATGCATTTTTTTACTAATCAAATGCGACTCAATTTTATAGATGCATTGTTCTAATAAAATAGGTTTTCTAACTGACTCCATTTTGTGATCAAATTTTAACAATTGAAAACAATCAAATTACACTATGTTTCAATTTCGATATGAATGAATATGTTAAAAACCAGAAAACATGTACAATTCCTAGGCTGGTTGTGACAATACTTGTTGTATTCTCACTTGGGTTTCCCCAGTTACGCTTATTCAAAGAGCATGGATAGAAGGTTGACCACACTAGCTCCCCTCCATGACACACACTTCTCAGTTCATCCAAGATTTAGTTCCCATGATACTCCCATGGTGAACTTCCCATCTGTACTATTGAATCATAAGATTGTGAGATGAGTTCAGAGGTTTGACCTCTTGCACCAACAAATAGAAGGTTTTTGGCATAACTACAATAAGTTGGCTTTTTTAGTTTGGACACCCATTCAAAAGGCCAAATGAGAGGCAATATCATCCCAATCTATAGAGGTTAAAATCTATAGGTTTCAACGTACCAGTAGGGTAATGGGGGAATCAAATGCTTGTCCGTAAGAGCTCCTATAATACTAAGTTTCATCAAGCATTATAATTTCTATATCGATTGGGAGTAGCTTCGCAAAATATCTCTTAATCGGTTTGAGTCACGTTGGTTACTCTTAACCACCAATGTAGGCCCAATTTCTAGAGTTAGTAATAGTTTCTCTTACACCTAGGATTGCACGAATGTGCAAGGAGAGATGATACTTCTGTATACTGAATTGGGATCTAATCTAAACATGCACATGCACGAAAGATATTGGTTAATTTTAAGCCCAAAAGGAAAGTTATCTAATCTACGAAACAAATTGTTTCCAAAATTAAAGTCTTCGACATAGGTTTTGCATGCAATTTTTTTAGTAGTTTATACATCTGTCTTCATCAATAGTTCTGCAAAAACACGATTTTAGTAGTTTTCAATTTTTCTTTGTCTTCGTCACTCGCCCAACAATTTTTTTTTGAATTTATGTCTTTTATGCTACATCCTACAAACACTATGTTAACTGCCTAAAACACACGTTGCAAAGTGAAAGTTAGCTAAAATAAAAAACAAAAAGAAAAATCGTAAATTGGAAATTAAACTCAGAAACCTTACCAATCAAATACATCGTTCAAAGCAACAGATGCGTTGTAGGTTTCATCAATCAATTGCATCGCTATAAGCCATAAATGCATTGAATGCTGTTAGATGTGTAGCTATATTCATTAGTTTTGATTCATGATATTAGTTGTGTCATTTCATCTGTTAGATGCATCGTTTTGTATTATACCTGCAAAAAAATTGAAAAAACGTCTACAAATTTGTGAAGATCATGTCTTCACATCGGGTTCACCAAATGTAATGCAGGAAACAATAGAAAAGAAATGAGGTTAAAGCAATGAAAGCACTAATGTAAAACTAGCCTACACTAAACAACAAAGTACAAAGGAAATAAGCTAAAATATAAATAATCTCACCAAAAATCGGTGTAACTCCATGAATAATCTATGTTGTCCTTCTCCATTTCATCATGATAGTATTCTTGCCCTCATATTTTCAGTATGTGTGAAAGTATAACCTTGATGCATGTGATTATAGCAAAATATCGAAGATTAACAAGTTACTTCCAAAAGTATATTGATTTCGGGAGAGAGGAATAATGACAAAGGTTAGGTCAATTTATAGAAAAAAAGTTTTCGAATGATCGACTCAAATTCGAAAGAGAGATTGAAGGTTGAGATTGATGAATGACATGCGATTGAGATTTGTGTTAGTTAGAATGCGACTGAAAATTTTTGCATGATAGAAGATTAAATTAAATAATAATTTAATCAGATACTGAGACTATTCAAAAATTGGAAGAATAAGAGTTGCATATGAAAGATAAAGTAGAAACATTGTGTTCGAATGCACAAATGAATTATTTAATTAAATAATGTCATTTAATTAATAATAGTTTGCATGCAGAAGAATAAGACTTACTGATTAAAGAAGAAGGTTTGTTCATTAGTAACAATCAGATATTAAATCAGGGGATAACTGACTAATGAATAATTAGATAACGAAGCGATCATCTAATCATAGATAAATATTCGATGAATCATTATTTTTATGAATTAAATGATTATTTAATTCAACATTCAAAATTCAGAGATTAAATTAAATAAATAAAGATTTATTTAATTAATTGTAAAAAAGATTATAAAATAATTAAATAATTTGAAATGAATATTAAATTATAATGAGGAATGTGATAAAGGATAAATTAAATAATAATTTATTTAATTTAGAAAGGGGATTAATCAATTGGTGATATAATTAAATAAATAAAATTTATTTAATTAACTAATCAATATTGAATAAAGATAAGAATAAATTAATTAAATAATTAAAGTCATTTAATTAATAGAGGATTGAATAAAGATAAAAATAAATTAACTAAACAATTAAAGTTATTTAATTAATAGAGGATTGCATGTAGAAGATAAGATTGACATGGATAAAACTCTATTACAGAAAATCAAATCTTATCTAGACTGAAGTGATTAATGACTAATTAAATAATAAAGATATTATTTAATTATAGAATATTGTGATATGGATAAATCTTTTTATGAATTAAATAATGATTTAATTCAACATTCAATATTTTGGGATTAAATTAAATAAATAAAGATTTATTTAATTAAAAGGGGAAAAGGTTAAAGAATAATTAAATAATTAAAGTAATTATTTAATTATAGTGAAAAGTGACATAGGAAATTAAATAAATCAAAAATTATTTAATTTTAGAAAGAAAATAGGTTTAATTAGTGACATAATTAAATAAATAATATTTTATTAATTAATAAAAGGGAAATAAGTATGGGAATAGATTAATTAAATAATTAACATTATTTAATTATGAGAAATGAAGATGAATGAAATATGAAGAAATTAATAGTCATACGCCTAGGACAATTTTTGGTGTCTATACTTTGAAAGGAAAAGCAACAGTGTGGAAACGCTTTCCTAATGCTGAAAACCATAGAGGATAAGTGCAAAGACCAATTTTAAAACTTCTTAAACATCTGAGATGAACAAACATAGTATATCAGGAAACGCAAAAAAACACAGTCACAAAGATAACACCAAATTTACGTGGGAAAACCCTTACGGGAGAAAAACCCACCACACCAAGCTAAATCACTTTGTATTATAGTAAACTAATCTACATAAAAAGTTACATAATTCACTTGAATATGTCAACTCACAGAAGCATCCAGTTGACCTCCTCACAGATACATTCACTATTAAAATGCTATCATAACATACAATGAACACTTCACCACCCTAAGTCTCTATACATTTGTTACAATCAACAAACGATGGGGAAGAGTATTTAATTTCATACTTCACCGACAAGTAACCTAGATCTCTAATTAGACCACCCTCAAATCACGCATCGGGTAGCCCAGGAATTCCATTATGCTACAGAGAAATACCTAGATTTGGATTTTGTCAACCGCCGAATCAGATCTTATAGTTAATGCACATATCGCTTTCACAGATTTAAACATTTGGTTGATATATGTTGATTTACAATAGTGATGTAAAATCAATGAATATAATCACTCCACATGTTGTTGTGCTATTCGTTCATCACTTTGACTACTGAATTGAATCTATCAATTGTGCATCTTAGCTTCTTGTCGTGCCACCACGCCTAGTCAAAGAGACCCTTGTGGTATGGCAATGTCATCGCAGTACTGCTACAAGGTTGACAGACCTCTACGGTATGACTATGCCACCACGTAACCGCTAGTCTGTCCAAGCAACCTCACAGTATGGAGGTAACAACTCATTCATGTGTCTGACAATCTCCACCACGTTATCGTTTCATCGCTGAAAAAGCTCTACAATAAAGTGGTAAGCATTCTCGTCAGTCCACCAAGTTAACCACACTACTGCCGAGGTATAGAAGAAGCTCAATGGTGTAGTGGTGACACTGCACCACCATGCCTCGACTAAAGGACCCCCACAGTAGGGAGGTAACTGACCCTATGCCTAACTGTCGCCCTTCACCGCATAACTGCAGCCTGACCGAGAGACTGTCGTGGTATGGCGGTAACACTGTGTAACCATCGGGTTGAGCAAGGACCATCGCGGTAAGGCGGTAACACCGCCCACCTACGGTGCAAGTCATTGAGCCTTGTGAAAAGGTGGTAAAGACTAAAATTGACTACAATTCACCAAGTCTTAAGAGGTTCTAAGTTAGTAAGTTGAGGCACCATTTTTTAGCAAGTTCCCACTTGATAAAGACTTATTGGCTTCCTTCAGACTTTGAATTTACTGACGATCATAGGCCCCAAGGCCCATCGAATTTGTGCATCATCTAAACTTGTTCATGCTCACTAGCTTTGTTAATGCATCTACAACATTATTCAAAGTGTCAACCTTTTCTAAACATACCTTTCCATCCTCCACCATGTCTCTAACAAAGTGATACTACACATCGATGTGCTTCGTCGTGGCATGGAAAGTTGGATTCTTTGCCAAAGAAATGACACTCTGACTATCACAACAAATAGTAATGTTCCCTACATCAAAACCAGTATCAGAACATAAATGACTCAGCCAAACAACTTCTTTGTAGGCGTGTTTTGCTGCCATGTATTATGCCTCTATTGTGGACAAAGCAACTACAACATGTTGCTTGCTCATCCAACTGAATGCACCACCATTTAACATGGAAGTGTATCCACTGGTGGATCTTCTATTGTCAATGTCCCTTGCCTAATCAGAATCTACGTATCCATGAATGCTAAGGATTTTCTGTGATGAAACCAAATTACCATGGTAACATAGAGAAAATTCTGAAGTTCCCTTTAAATATTTGAACACTCTCTTCATAGCATCCCAATGTGTCCTCAGATTTTCCATAAAATGGCTAAGAACTCCCACTGCTTGGGCAATGTCTGGCCTTGTATAGACCATTGCATACATTAAACTACCAACAAAACTTGCATAGGGAACCCTGGTCATGTCCTCCATCTTAGTAGAAGATTTTGGATAATCTTCAATAGATAGCTTCATTCCCTACAAAATTGGAACAACTAGCTGCTTGCAATCATTCATACTGAATATCTCAAGAACAGTGTTAGCATACTTACTTTTGCTAACCCAAAGCTTTCTAATCATTTTGTCCCTGGCTATTTCCATCCCCAGAATTTACCTTGCTACACCCAGGTCTTTCATTTTGAACTTTGTAGACAACTGAGATTTAAGATCAAAAATCATAGACTTACTATTTCCTATGAACAACATATCATCCACATACAGGGTAATAATAAGCACACGATCATTTTTAGATTCGTAATACACACAATGATCAAATTTTGATCTCGCAAATCCCATAGACAACACAAAGGTGTCAAAATTTTGGTACCACATTGTAGGAGATTGTTTCAAACCATACAAAGATTTTTTTAACTTGTAGACCAATTTTTTTTAACGTTTTCAACAAAGTGCTCAGACTAGGACATATAAATTTCTTCTTCCAGCTCTTTCACAGTCCTAGGCTCATCGATTCTAGTAATCAAAGCATAGGAATATTCTGAATCCAACATAGAGAAACCATACTTATTAGGTTGTTTTTCTTCACGTGTAGACCCTCTTATTGGATGAGGTTGTGGTTCTTCATCTTTAGAGCTCTCAGCACTACTAGAGCTCTCCTCATTTTTTGGTACACCATGTAGTTCCTCTTTTTTTGGAGTTTCAGGAATCTGAACTACATCATTCTTCTTTTCTCTTTGTTTTGTCTCTAACTATGGATCAGTTGTTGAAGGTTTCAGCTCGCAAAATATTACACTTCTACTATACAAAACCCTCTCAGTATCAGGATTCCAAATCTTGTATCCCTTTACACCAACGCCATAGCCGATGAAGATACATTTAACAACCTTGTTCTCCAACTTTGATCTTTTCTCATTTGGCACATATGCATATGCCTCACAGCCAAAGACACAAATATGTCTTAGAGAGGGCTTCTTACCAAACCACACATCCAAAGGTGTTTTTTCAACAAGAGAAGAACAAGGTGAACGATTTACTAGGTAACATGTTGTAGCCACATCCTCAACCCAAAAACTCTACTCTAGACCAAGACTACTCAACATACTTCTCACTCTCTCCATTAATGTTGTGTTCAACCTTTCAGCAACTCCATTCTACTATGGAGTATAAGGTGTAGTTTTATGCCTTTTAATCCCATGGTCTTTGCAGTACCTTTCAAAATCTATAGAACAAAACTCACCGCCATTATCCATCCTCAGAAATTTAATTTTCCTTCTAGTCTTATTATCTACCATGTATTTAAACTCTTTAAAATGATTGAACACTTCTGATTTACTTTTAAGATGTATACAAATGCCCTTCTCAAAAAATCATCAATAAAAGAAACATAATATCTAGACTTTGATAATGAAGGAACATTAACTGGACAAAACACATCAAAATAAACATAATCCAGTACACTAGAATATTTATGAGAACTCAAATAAAAATAAAGACGGTGTTGCTTTCCATATATGCAATGTTCACAAAAATCAAACTCAAGATTACAATCAACAAGCCCTTCAACAAGATTTTTATTTTTTAAGGTTTTTAAACCTTTCTCACTGATGTGACCGAGTCTATGATGCCACATCATGGTCTTCTCCATTGGGAGTTTCATCTCCAAGGTATTTTCACTCAGAGGAGCTTCATCTTCCTTCTCTACATGAGCAACTTTGCCTGACTTTACAGAGATGTTGTTACATTGAACAAGACACGCATCCAACTTGTACAGAGTTCTGGTTCATACACCCATAGCCAACACCATTGCACCTCTATTCATCTTACATCATTTACTTGAGAAAGAAACTTCCACACCAGAATCATTAAGCTTGCTGACAAAAAGTAAGTTACGAGCCAAACCCGGTATGTCTAGTACAAGACCAATCCCTTTGATTCTTCCATCAGGGAACTATATTTTGACTATTCCATGACCAACAATCTCCAGTGTTGAATCACTTACCAGGTACACCTTTCCATCATCATAATTTTTGTACTTATTGAATCATTCTCTATGAGACGTCATGTGGAAAGATGCAACTGAGTCAACCAGCTAGACATCATCTGATGCCTGAGTTGCCAAGGCTGGAATGAAGGCATCTACATCACTCTAGGAAGAGTCATTTTATGAAGAGTTATTCTTCTTCTTCTTCTTTTCCTCACAATCCTTTTAGATATGGCAAGGCTGCCCACAATTCCAACATTTCACCTTGGAATTTTTACCAGGAGACTTTGATCTCCCTTCAAATTTATATTTAGACTTTTTGTCCTTCTTCTTTGCTTTCTCCTTTGATCTACCCCAAACAACAAGAGCCTCTTTGGCCATTTCTAAAGACTTCCTCCACATTTCTTCTAATAGTAGTGAGGCAACCATGTCTTCCATCTTGAAAGTAGTGGTCGTACTTCCAATAGCCATTACAAGATGGTACCAAGTGTCAGGTAAGGAACACAACAAAAACATGCAATGATCCTCGTCCTCTATCTTCACACCCACAAACACCAACTGAGCAACACTCATATTAAATGAGTTCAGATGGTCTGCAATAGATGCACCTTCTTCCAGCCTCAAGGAGTATAACTTCTTCCTCAAGAATATCTTATTCACCAGAGACTTTCCCTGATAAATATCAGGAAGCTTCTTCCATAACGAAGTTGCAGTCTTCTCCTCATGGAAGTTCAGGAGTACAGAATTGGCTAGACTAAGTCTTATCAGACCTCTCACTTTTCTATCTATGAGGTCCCATTCTTCTTGCTTCATACCTTGTGGCATAGTTCCAAACACAACAACCCAGAGGTCTCTATCCACAAGAAAGTCTCCCATTTTGAGTTTCCACAACTCAAAGTTTTAGCCATTGAATTTTTCAATATCTACTCTACTTGATGTACTCACCATCTCAAATAGAACATGGTTCTAACTTTGCAAGAATCCCACTAGAACAATATTAGCACCAAAAACCATTCCTACTAACAAGGATAACACAACGGGGCAAGATCTTTTACCACTTGAAAGGAAAAGAAATAGTGCGGAAACACTTTCCTAAAAATAAAAACCATAGAGGAGAAGTGCAAAGACCAGTTTTAAAACTTCTTAAACATCTGAGATGAACAAACATAGTATATCAAGAAAGGAAGAAAAACACAGTCACAGAAATAACACCAAATTTACGTGGGAAAACCCTTACAGGAGAAAAATCCACCACACTAAGCTAAATCACTTTGTATTACAGTAAAATAATCTACATACAAATTTACAGACTTCACTTGAAGATGTCATCTTACAACAACATCCAGTGGACCTCCTCATAGATACATTCACTATTACAATGCTATCGCAACATACAATCAACACTTCACCACCCTAAGTCTCTATACATTCGTTACAATCAACAACTGATTGGGAAGAGTATTTAAGTTCATACTTGACTGACAAGTAAGCTAGATCTCTAAGCAGACCACCCTCAATCATGCATTGGGTCACCCAGGCATTCAATTTTGCTATAGAGAAATACCTAGATTTGGATTCTGTCAACTGTCGAATGAGGTCTTACAGTTAATGCACATATCGCTTTCACAGATTTAAACATTCGGATGATATTTGTTGATTTACAACAGTGATATAAAATCAACGAATATAATCGCACCACATGTCGCTGCACTATTCATTCATCACTTTGACTGCTGAATCAGATACATCAACTGTGCATCTGAGCTTCTTACTGGGCCACCATGCCTAGTCAAAGAGACCCTCACGGTATGGCGGTATCACCACGGTACCGCTACAAGGTTGATAGACCTCCGTGGTATGGCGGTGCCACCACATAACCTCCAATTTGCCCAAGCAACCTCGTGGTATGGAGGTAATAGCTCGTTTGCCTGTCTGGCACTGTCCACCTCGTTACCATTGTATCATTGAAAAAGCTCCATGGTAAAGTAGTAAGCATTCTCATCAGTCCACGATGTTCACCGTGCTACCACCGAGGTATGAAAGAAGCTCCACGGTGTAGTGGTGACACCACACCATCGTGCCTTGACCAAATGACCCCTGTGGTAAGGAGGTAACCGACCCTTTGCCTGACTGTCACCCTTCACCATGCCACCGCGGACCAACTAAGAGATCGTTGCGGTATGGCGATAACACCACGTGATCATCAGGCTAAGAAAGGACCATCGCAGTAAGGTGGTAACACCGCCCAACCATAGTGCAACTCACTAGGCCTTGCGTAAAGGCGGTAAAGACCAGAACTCACTACAATTCACCAAGTCTTAAGAGGTTCTAAGTTAGTAAGTTGAGGTACCATTTTTCAACACACTTAGTATAGCTTTTGCAAAAAAGGTGATCTCAAGAGGTCCTTTTATTGGGCCTTGATGATGGATAATGTCTATTGCTCATACCAGATCTCATCAATAGGTGTGACATGGGTTACCATGAGAAGAGAAATATAATTTAGATCATGTGAGTCCACATTCATGACATCAGGTGGTGAAGTTTCACTTGGTTTGACAAATGACATATTTTTTTTGGGCATGGGGTTGGTGCAGATTTGCAAGTTTTGATTAGGGGGTGCCATAGATTTATTGCTTTTATCATTAATGCTAGCAACATATAAATGACCTGAATCAATTAGGTCTTGTAGAAGGTGCTTTAGACACTTGCATTGTTCAGTGTCATGTTTGTTTTGTCGATGAAAGTAACAATAGGCAGTGGCATTATAAGATGGAGGTAATGGTTTATTGGGATCAAGTGTATGGACAGGAGGTAAAGAGATCATTTGTTGTTGGAGTAATTGGGTCATGGTGTTATGATGGGTTTCAAGAAAGGGTGTGAAGGTACGCTTAGGATCTCCATAATTAAAGGGCACTGCAGACCTAACAACGACCACTTGGTTATTAATAGGTGGAGGGATTTGGGATGAAGGGTTAAATTGGAGAAACCCTTTGTTTTGTTTACGGAATGGTTGGGGGTTGGATTGAGAAGAAGTGTTAGACTTCTCAACATGACTAGGAGTGGACTGTGAGTCACAACTGCTAGTTGAATTATGGTATTCATAGAAGGCTTGACATAGGTGCATAAAACAAGGGAACTTCATGAGGGTAAGTTTATCTTGTAGGGGTGTCACAAGGGTTTCTGTGAACATCTTTTAGAGATGGGTGTCAGGAATTTTAACATCAATTAAGGAATAAAGAGCTTGATAATGAGAGATAAAATCAACTATCTTCTCATTATTGTCTTGTTTGCATCTCTTGAGGTCCGCTAAGGTTTTCTTTGGGGCCATATGAACTTGTAAGTGATTAATAAATGAATCCACTAGTTCATTGAATAAACCAATGGAATTATTAGGCAGGGAAGAGAACCAGTCCAAGGTGACATCTTTGAGAGTCCTTGGGAATAACTTAGCAAGCAACTAGATTTCAAGAGTGAAGTTACTGGATAGGGTAGTATAGGAATTGACATGGATAGAAGGGTCACCCTTCCCTCCATACTTATCAAATATAGGGATCTCTATTCCTTGTGGCAAGTGAGTGTGTAGGATTTCAAGGGATAACAGATTACTACAAATGTAGTTGGTAGGGGAGCCATATTGGATTTGGTTGATGGTGGAAATTTATTGTTGTATGGAGGTTACAGTGCAAAAATTTTGTGTAATAAGAGGGTCGGTGTAAGTGTGATGAGGTGGAAGGGAGAGAGGTGAAGGGATGAAGGTGGTGGAAGGGCAAGTGGCAGGGATGGTAAGGGTAGGGATGATGGAAGAGGTGAAGGGGTGGGATGCCACAAGAGAAGTAGAGATGTTAGTAGGGATGTTGAGGGGAGGTACCATATTACTAACCTATTGCATAGTGGTTGTAACACTAGGAGGTGTATAAGTGGAAATAGAAGCAATGGTTGAGGAGGGAGGAGTAGAAGGTCCTCCTTGGCCAAACATAGGGGTGGGTGAGTGATATGCCTTAGGTGCATGCTTTTAACAGATTTCTGTAATCCACTTCATGACATGTAGGCCATCATCATGGTCATGTAACCGGTGAAGGTTCTCGATGGCAAGGATAGCAGTTTCAGATATGGGTTCAAGGATAAGTTCATGTTGATAATTAGTTAGATTAGCATGGATATGGAAGACCTTATCATGTGGGAGTTCATTGTTATCACCGATTGTGTCTTCTAGGTTTAAGGAATTGCTAAGGATGGTCTCTGAGCCTAGTGTACCATAACCAATACCTGGAGTGGAATTCAAAGGGATCCCAAGATCTATAACAAGATTGTTGTTAGATGACATGGTCCTAGAACTTCGTCTCACAATTGTATCGAAAAAGGAATGAAAAATGCTCAGACAAGGTTCCCTAAGGCTAAGGCAATGTAAGCAAAATTGACAAAAGTGCTTGTAACTAAAATTCTGAAAAAAAACACAGAAATGCAAAACCAGAGGACTGTAATGTAGGAAATACTAGAAAATGGCTAAAAATTTCACAATGAATAGTGCCAAAGGAATAGGTCGCCCAGGGTGGCGACTTACTCCCATAGTGCTATTTTTGAAAAATTTCAGAATTTTTAACTACTTTGTATGCTTTTTTCTGATGTTTTGATACAAACAAAAATAGGAAATGCAATTTGTTTTGTATTTTCTTAAGGAAAATGTAATGAAAAGTGCAATTCTAGCATGAAATTTCACTAATGCACTTTTTCTACTAACCCTAGGATGCAAACAATGCAAATTTTTCAATGCAATGCAAGCTATCTCTAAGATGAAATGCAAAATCAGAAAGCTAGCAAATGGTCTATAGTCAAGTTCACCAAAATGAACCACCAAAAATATAACACTAGACCTAGGGATAAAGGATTTCCTTTACTAGGCCCCTAGGATTTTTCACCCTAGGAGCACTTGGTGTGTGGGAATCACACTCTTTCCGTTTAGTGATTATGGGATTTTTGGCGGTTGCATTCAAAGGGGAGGGTTGATTGATGAAGGTTATGATATGTGTGTGTTGTGTGGCTGATACTAAAATAAAATGATATTAATCTAATGTATGAAATGTAAGCAAAGAAAATCTAAACTAATGCAAGCTAATCTAAAGTGACCTAAATGAATGCAATATCGAAAGTAATAGGAAGGATCAAAACTTGTGCACCTTGGAATGAGATTTTGTAGATGAATGGCCCTATAATACTCTGGAAAATGTTTCAAATCAATAGAGGGACACTTACACAAAGTTGGGCGACCTAGTCCTCCCGTTAGGAAAATCTATCAGACTAGGTTTCAGGGAAAATGGTACCAAAAAATGCAAAAACCATATTTCAGGCTCAACAAAGGGACAAGGTTGCCAATAGTGGTGACCTAGTCCTCTTGATGCTTTATGAGCATTCAGGTTTGATTATGTGGGTCTCGATTGATGTTTCCCTTTTCTGTAGCAATTCATTTCTGAAACTCCCAAAAATGACCTATAACTTGTGTTGTTGCTCCTTCTAGGGTTTGATGCTTTGATGTGACTTGAGTGGAATTCTTGTACTTTCTCCAACACTTTGCACTTCACCAAATCTGAATAAAAACCTGCAAACACATTCAAAGACTAAGAGAATGTTGGGGTACCTTAGGGAATAGTGGTTTGACTAAGTCAAACCCCTTTGATGGTAAGTAAACCCAAATGAGAAACAAGCCAAAGGAGACTAAGATTGGATGATCAACTTAATGGAAATACTTACCAAACATTTTTTGTTGATGGTCTACAACATGCAAGGACAACTCCAATAGAGGTTGCTCGTGAAACCCTTGTGCTTAATTTCTTGCTTGTGAAGATAGGAGTGCAAAAGTTCTTGTGAAGATATGTAAAAATGAGATTGGGAGAGTGCAAAATGAATGTGAAAACCCTTATTTGTAGATGTAAAACCCTAATTTTCTTGAAATCCAACATGATAGGCTGACACTAGGGTTTAGGAGGAAATATTCCCATTATATTTTATTTTAAATTTTAAATTTATGTTAAAAGGGACTAGGTCGCCCAAGGTGGCGACCTAGTCCACTTGGGAAATTTCAAGTGGTGGTCGGGAATTAAATAATGTTTAATGAAGTTTATCATCTTTGCCTCCCGAAACACACTTAATTCGGGACTAAAAGTACATTAAGAGGACAAATTACCATACGAAAAGGTTTAATTAATGGATGATAAGCCTAGGAAAGTGTGAAAATGCCTTACAACACTTTACAACACCTTGGCACAAGACTTGGAAAGGGGTAAAAGGATGTTGCTTCGGTGAATTATGTTGAAAGGGTCTTAGAAAAGTGAGGAAATTTCTTAGAACACTTCACAACACCTTAGTAAAACACTGTTAGGTTATTATTGAATTGCAAGCTTACAAGACTGAATCAAGATAAAACAAGGTGAAAATCTAATGGAAAAGGCCAAAATGAGTGAAAAAGTGCCAAAGTCTACACTTTTAGGTGACACAAGTACAACTCAAGTTGATCCTACTATATATGAAAAAGCCATGAAATAAAAATAATGGATTGATGCTATGAATGAATAGATTCATCATTTTATTGATAAAAATAACACATGGGAATTAGTGCAACTTCCTAAAGATAAATATGTGATTGGTGTCAAATGGATTTACAAGGTGAAATATCATATATATGGTTTAGTAGAATTCCACAAGGCAAGATTAGTTTCCAAGGGATTTTCTCAAACACCTAGAGTAGATTATTAAGAAACCTTCGCTCCAAATGTCGAACTTGATACAATCAAGATAATATTGGTTATTACTACATAATACAAATGGTCAGTATATCAAATGGATGCAAAATCAACATTTCTTAATGGTCATATAGATGAGGAATTATTTGTGGAATACCCTATGGGTTATGAAATTTTAGGAAAAGAATACTTAGTTTACAAGTTGAAAAAATATCTACATAGGTTGAAGCAAGCTCCTCGTGCATAGTATGCTAGAATTGACAGTTATTTCATGAAGAAGGGATTCAAAAGAAGTCACTCAGAGCCCACCTTCTATGTCCATTGTATCAGTAATGATATTATCATAGTTTTACTTTATGTTGATGATCTTATTTATACAAGTAATAGCCCAACTCTCATAGAGAACTTTCAAGAAAAAATGAAACAAGAATTTGGAATGTCAGATTTGGGATTCATGCATTATATTCTTGGTGTAGAGTTGCACCAACAATCTAAAAGTAAAGTTATTTGAAATACCAAGTATGTGGCTAATTTATTGAAGTAATTTAGAGTGTTTTCATGCACTACAATTGTAACCCCTATAGCTCTTGGTGATAAATTAACCAAGGACGATGCAAGTTCCAAAGTGGATGCTACTCTTTATAGAAGTTTGGTTGGAAGCCTCATATACCTTACTACAACTAGACCTGACATTATGTATGTTGTGAGACTCATATCCAAGTTCATGCAGGATCCACATGAGTCTCATTGGCATGCTGCAAAAAGAATCTTATGGTATGTGAGTGGTACATAAAAATTTTGCATTCATTATTCTTCCGCTGATAAGTTTGAGGTAGTTGGTTACATAAACTCTAATTGGGTTGTTTCAATGTATGATACAAAATAAATATCTGGTTATGTTTTCTTATTTGGTTCTAGAGTTGTATCTCGGAGGAGTGAAAAATAGGCAACCATGGCTCTCTCTTCTATAGAAGTAGAATATATTGCAGCGACATCATCAAGTTGTCAAGCCAAATGGATTTGAAGGATTCTAGGAGATCCACACTTGGATCACGAATATCCAACGGAAAATTTATTGTGATAACAATGGCACCATTGCAATGACTAAAAATCCTATGTTTCATGCTCGATCGAAGCACATTGTAATTAGACATCATTTCATATGTGACTTGGTGCAAGATGGGATAGTGGAATTGCAGTTTTTCCCTACATCTGAGCAAGTTGCCGATATCTTTACCAAAGTTTTTCTTACAATTAGTTTTGTTACTTTGAGTAATCAGTTGGGACTCACCCCTATCAATCATTGAGCAGTAGATTGAAGATTTGCATGGTCAAATCGTTGTTTTCTATTTTGTTTTTAGCTTTTTCTATTTTTTAATAAAACAACAGTCTGCTACTAAACCAACAGTATGCATATTGCGTAGATTTATTGTTTTAGTTTTTTCCTTAGCTTTGTTTTTGTTTGGCTTTATCTAGCTTTAATCCTTACTACGTGATCGCTTGTCTTAAATCTCTTTTACATATAGATCATTGCAACAATTTTATATAAATAGTTAAGTACAATATTTATTCAATTATTTTTTCAGTTTGTTGTTTGCTAAGTCTTTGAGCAGAATTGTTAATCTTTTGTCTATTGATATTATTTTAATTTTATTTCTCAATTTAGCATAAGAGCTTTTAAATTCAGTCTTTCAAAGATACATGAGAGTGGAAGATAATATTACATTCCAGCTTGAGGATGCCAAAGTAGTAGCCACTTCATTGATTTTCGTGGATAATAAGTAAAAAAGAGTGCACAAAGCTGGAGTATGTAACGCAGATAATAAGGAATGCAGAACTAAAGATCAAAGTACTAAGATTTAAACTACAAGGCAAATTTCCAATAAAACTCATCTCCAAATCACTAAATGCTTGAAAATCCGAATGGAATACAAACCAGTAAACCATTTTGTACGTAAGTGGGAGGAATGATGCTCATCTTCTGTTTTCATAATTAAAACAGAAAATCTATCAAATGATATTGGCCAACAACCGGGACATGTAAATGGAATCAAAATTTGACATATATGCTACGCTATAACGACGTTCCAGTTAAATCCGTGGCCAATGATTTTAGTAAACTGGCCTCAATGTAAAAGTCCAGTAGCATTAAATCAATCGCTATTACATGTGACGTTTGTATTCATTGATCTATCTGTAAAAGGAGAACGCAAATAAGTAGGCCATCAAAGCTTAACGGCATTTAACTTCTATAATTTGTTTTTATCAAAATATCAATGGCCGACATATTTTGTATATATCGAAAACCTGAGCTTCATAAATCTGTCCATGAATAAGATCAGTTGTACTATTCCTCGCAGACAATTGAGGCAACTTCACAAGGTAAACCGACTGAATCTTGGAAGCAATAGATTGAGTGTTAAATTTCCAGGTTCAGTGGGACATTTGAGTCAACTACATAGCAGGATTTATAATCTTAAGAATTTAAATGACAACCTCCATCGGGAGAATGAAGATGGCTTGGTGTGTTGTCGTTGTCAAATTTTACTTGAATAAGTAGTTTTCAAGATGAATAATTTATTTCATTTGAGAAGGTTATTGCAAATTATTTCTAATTTCTTATAGAATTGTACGAGTGGCTAATCCTTGAAACAATTAAACCAACAAATGCATCTAGAGATACTTCATGGGAAACTCATAGAATTCCATCAATATTATAGTTAGGAATGCAAACATCAATTTATTGACGAGTATCTCATTGAGAGCATTATCATTCGCTCATACCAATACCTCCACTAAGAATAATTTATATTTTCTTTCATTGATACTTTATAATATACATACATATATACATGTAGAAATATGGTTTAGAAGACAAACCCTTAAAAAATCTTTCAAACTCTGCATATATTGTAGTTACAATCATAATATCTCAATTCTAAGGACGTGGACACATGTGACAAATCCTATCAATTCAAATAGATAGTATATCAAACAGAAAAACAAAGGTAGGTAGTATATTTTAGCATTTCTTGTAATTTGGGAATTTTTATAAGATCAACTACACTATAGCATAGGGAAGAATTTTCATATACTCATTAAATGATCTAGTTTGATTTGTAGAGTAAGATAATTAGTACAAATTATTGTGTAAAAAATTGTCACTCTTAATAATTTTGCATTAAATTTTGTTCGCTTGTATGTGCTTGGATGTAATTATACATTTAATTATCTATTTTATGAATATTCTTGAAAATTCAATTAAGGGAAATAAAAGTGAGCATTTAAATTATTCCGCGACGCATTGGGCCCCAAAAAATATGGGTCTAGTCTAGGGTACCCCATGCCCTAGACAACCTTTTTTTGGTTCTAGTTTGAATATGTCAGTGTTGTTATTTTATTATTTGAATTTCCAATTTTATTTGCCAAACAATAGTATATGATTTTGGGAAAGTAGAAGAATTGTATATAAATACTTGTCATTTTATCATTTTAAATCCTAGAATAAAATCTATTGAGCAAATTGAAGATCCTAAAATCGGTCAAGAGCATTTAAGGGTAGAATTGGCAAAATTATTAGAATAATTTCATCAACCAATTTCAAGTTTGTGAGACATCAAGATGAATGAATCAATTATTTTTAAGAATTCATTATGATCAATGATGCCAAATTGTGAAGATGTATTGAGTTATCCTATACATGCTAGTTTCAACAATCCATTATGTATGTGAGGTATGGCAAGTAATCAAAATATCCATCAATCAAATTTTGTGATAACTTGTGTGGCATCACTTCAAGGGTTTCATATCAAGGTAACATTTTCCTTTACCATTTATCATTTCAGTCAATTATTGTTGTCTTAGCCTCTATCGAACTTAGGGCTTGTTGTCTTCATCATCATCATTTATTATAAATGGAGGCAGAAATTCCAAAATAGTGTTTGACTTATGCAACCTCATATACAATTGAATATATTTCCCTATTTTCATTTGTGCATATCAGATTTGAGACTTTGAACAAGTGATAGCTATCGAAGACATGGTGTATGCCTTAATCCATATCTTAGAACTTTTATATATAAAAAATCAGGAGTTCAATTTAGGGCCCATAATGCCCTAGACCAACCAATTTAGGATCAAACTGATAATGTGGGTTCCTCTTTGTATCTCAGTCCTAGATCAAAAGCTTTTCTCTATTTTTTCATTCTTGTTTATGTGATAAATTAATATAGTGTAGAAAATTGTCACCCTTAATAATTTCACATTATGTTTTAGCCACATAATTTATTGGACTTAATTAAGCTCCTAATTTCCTAAATTATTCATCCCAAGGCTTAATTTTTACTATTTTCCAAAGGGTTGCAAGCATTGAATAAATGCAACTGTGTCACCAAAAAGTGTAGCCTTTGACACTTTTCACTCATTTGGACCCTTGTCTATGGATTTTGGACCCTTTTTAGCAACTTTTTACCTCTTTGCAAGCCTTGTGCTAAGGTGTTGTAAGGTGTAAAACATTTTCACACCTCCTAGGCTTGTCATCACTTTATCCACCCTTTTTTATGCTATAATGACCCCTTCATACACATATAAGTCTTATCTTAGTTTTTTTGCATGAGACAATCCCGACAAACATCATTTACCACATGATAATTCTCGACAACCAATGAAAAACTCCCAAGTGGACTAGGTTGCCATGTTGGGCGACCTAGTCCCATGTGGCATAAAATTTAATTTTAACTTAGTATTCTTTTAAGATTTTATCTCTAAAACCCTAAGGTTGGCCTATATGGAATTATTTTGAGGAAATTAGGGCACAACATATACAAATAAGGGATTTCCCCCTCATTTTAATTGGAAATTCCATCTCATTTTTCTCCTCACTCAATCTTCTTAAGCAAGCTAGGGTTTGAGCATTCCAAGTCAACAATACATCTTCTCTAAGGAATTCAAGGGTTGATTGATGCAACAACACACGATCTCTCATCATCGAAAGGTAACTTACTCCATTACTCCATTTTTTCATGCTTCATTAGATTATTTCTATTCACTTTGGGTTATTTACCTAAAATGGGTTTGACCAAGACAAACCCTTAATCTCTCCTTGTGTGTTTGTAGATTTAGGTACATTGGAGATATTTGAAGACTTGTTGGAGACCTCTCCTTGCTTGTAAAGTCCAAAAATTCACCAAGAGTCACTTTTAGGCCCGAATATCAGAGTTTCAAAAGTAGACAGCTTTGAAGAACCAAGGTACAAACCGGGGGCTTCTGTTTCCCCTTCAAAACTTCCAAAACTCTAGAAGAGGACTAAGTCACCAACAATGGCTACCTAGTCCCACTAGATAATTCTTTCTATGATATTCACATTTCGAGACACCCATTTGCCAGAAATGGGCTTCAAACCAGTTTTCTCAAATCTGCGACTAGGTCACCCAAATTGGCACAAGTGTCCCTTTCAAATTTTCAAGCATTTTCATTAGCATTCTAGACCTCCATTAGATCCTTTTTAAAATTCCAAGTTTAATTTATTTATATCTCATTCATTTTTGTCTTAGTTTAATTTATATTTCTTAGGTGATCTTGTATATACTTGCATATCATTATGTGTTTTCCAGCATATTTTACACTCCAATAGTTCTCATTCAATAGTTCGTATATTTCATTAAATTCCATTATTTAGGGCATCCCACACACATCACTTTTAGCCCCTAACTCCTTTGAATGAGCTCACCCAAAAAGAGCATATCAGTAAGTGGAAAGAGAGTCCATTTCACAATCAAGAGCTCTTAGGTGAGAAACCCTCGAAGCCTAATTGGGGAATCCTCTTTTTCTTTTAGCATATCATATTTTTGGTGGTTTATTTTGGTGAACCCAACATTCTTACACCCTCTTGTCTAATTTGGAGTCCTTCAATTTTCTAGGCTTAACTTGCATTGCATGTTGCATTAGTTAAGTTGCATCCTAGGGTTTCAAAATATGCATTAGTGAAAAGTGCATATAGGTTGCATTTTGCATCTTAAAAAAATGCATTTTCATGTTACATCTATATTGTGCAATACAAAAACCACCGAATTCCATCAAAATGTTTTGAAAATTCTCCAAAAATATCACTAGGAGGACTAAGTCGCCACTCTCCCTAGTCCCTTTAGGGTTCTAAAATTACCCTTTACAGAGCTGAAAACCCTATTTTTATGCTTATGTTTTGTGCCATTACTTACTTGTATCAACTGGTTGTGTTTTTGTTACATGTATTTTATTAGAACTAGCTTAAATTAGTTCATTTTGTGCATTGTACATTTTCCAATTTTGTATTCACAACATTTTATTTTTAGATTATCGCATAGTGTAATCAATGAAATACTTTGTTTGACATCTAAAAATTGCATTTCATTTTAAGTCTTTACATTGCATTGTAAATTATTCAAACATGTTAGTTTCAATTCTTTCCAAAATTTCAAAGAAAAAGCTATTAAATAAACATGTTAATCATTCATTTAATGCATTCCCTAGTTATGCAAGTCTAGTGAAGGAAAACGTTAACAATTGTCTTGAACTTACACTACCTTCTATCTCTCCTACTTGTGAGGATGATGTGTTAGAAGCACATACAAACATAGACAATCATGATGATCATAATTGTTCCTCTCTTGATACCTCTCCTAGTGATGAAGGTACAATCATTGAATATCATGAAGGTCTTGCTTTTTATTCTCCTCATCCCCTTTGGGAAGATATTTTAGCACATGAACATGACATTATAAATACATTCCTCAACCTTACCTTACCTATCCTCCCTAACCATGATGATCAAACTTTCCCTTCTTCTAATATCCCTCCTTAATGCAAAGAGGACATTATGGTGCTAGACAATCCTTCTCTTAAGAGTCATGCAGCTATCGACCCTCCCTATCTATTTGAAACTCATAGTGATCCTTCTCTTGATGCCTCCTCTTCTTGTAGTGAAGCATGTGATGAACCTCTTCCAAGCTCTCATACTAGGGTCGATAGTATGCAACAAGAAACTGAGCCCTTTGAAAATCAAATAAAACCCTATCCCAATCCTTCCTCTCCTCAAAATTGGGGAATCTAGCTGACGCAAGAGTCCCTATAAATTATAGAAACTTAAGTTTCCTCTCCATCCACCACCTAAATGTGATAAAATTATACATCCTCTTAACCAAAGGACTCATCACCTTACCTCATCATAATTGGTTGGTAATCTATCCTAAAGATTCTAATGTACCATATTATGCTTACCATCATGTTCTTGGTGATAGAAGCGATGAATGCCACTGTCTATGAGAGATACTGAGAAAGTATCACTTCATTGGTACTGAGTGCTACCCTATTGACCCCTAACCTACTCTCAAACACCTTTTCATGTAATAGTTGTAGACCATGCCCTTCTTACTCTTACATGCTCCTTCCCATCATCTATCTCAGCTCACTCTAGCCTTGCACTCAATGCGGACAAGAGGTTGCTATCCTTGTCCTAGTAAGGAATTTTTCCTTGTCCCTTAGCTTCCTTGTTCACCTCCCGCTTATACCCACCGAAATTGGGAGGCAGATGAATTGCTTCATGGTTTATGTACACTTGCCTTACTAGTATTGTGTTTTTTTTATGTAACATGTGTTCCCTATATTGTCATGTTTGATGTCCCCCTTCTTTGTGACATTCTTCTATATGTATCTCTATTCTTCTATATGTCGTGCCTTTCTTTTTGATTTTTTCTTTTCCTTTTTCCTTTCATTTGGGAATGATGCAAGGCATTGAGACTGCAATGTCTCTTGCACGTTGACCCAAATGGACCCTTTTCCTTTTTGTTTCACTTTTATCTTCCATTTGGGGATGATGCAAGGCATTGAGACCGCAATGTCTCCTTCATGTTGACCCAAATGGACCCTTTTCCTTTTTGTTTCCTTTTTCCCTTCCATTTCGGGATGATGTAAGGCATTGAGACCGCAATGTCTCCTTCATGTTGACCCAAATGGACTCTTTTCCTTCCACTTGAGGATGATGCAAGGCATTGAGACCATAATGTATCCTTCATGTTGACTCAAAAACAAGGCTTTTTTTATTTTCCTTTTTCTTTTTCTTTTGTTTTCCTTTTGGGGAAAATGTGAAGCATCGAGACATCCTATGTCTCTTCCATGTTGCCCAAAATGGCTTCTTTCTTTTTATTCACTTTCGCTCTCTTTTGTCTTCTTCCAGTTCTATGTATTTGGGGGAATGATGATAGTTCCAGACTCTCTACATAAACATTACAACAATGAACATACTGACCCCAAATCCATAGATCCCTTATTTTTTTGTGGTTATTTATTTTGGGGGCAACCTCCGTTTCCTTTAATTTTTTTCTTTTCTCATGATGCAACCTTTCTTGGAAACCTATCACTTGAAATAGAAATTTTCCACTAGGCTCTCATGTCATTTTATTTTCTTTTTTTGCATGTTGCCTTTCTCTACTTTAAAGCAATTTCTCATAAAACGGTGTGTAGAAATTCATTTAAAGTGGGGGCATACATTGGCATTATTTTATTTTGCATCTTCATTTGTATTTGTTTTTCCTTGGTTCCTAGTGCGGACTTATCACTTCACATGATTTTTTTTCTCACTTTGTGGATTACATTGGTTGTAATGTCCTTCAAACGTGTGACTTATCTTAGCATATTACATTCCTCTAAGTGGCCCGATGTGACACACTGCATACACTAAGTTGAAAATTTTCTATCCTTTTATAGGTTCTCTTTTCAATACATTAGATAAAATGTTCCCTAAGTCAAAGACCTCATATGAACTAAACAAGACTCCTTGGAACACTCTTTTTAACATTTTTTCATTTTATTCTTTTTGCATTTTTATATGTTGTATCTTTCCATTGTGCATACATGGCTAGCTTGCACAAAACAACTTGCATGAATGTGGTGTCATCTTTCACTTGTTCATGAGTTCTAAACATCCAAGGCTTTACTTGTCTCATGAACCACACCCTTTTCTTTTGTGGAACCTTATCAAAATTATTAGGAGGTATAACTTTGGTATGGTTGAGCAGGAAGCCCAACTAGTAGCATGAATTTCCCCATAGCCACCTTTCAATGTGTGTGAGTGCATACTAACTGAGCATATGTTTCTCACCCCCTTTTGGCATTCTCACCCGGTGAACAACCAAAAGTCTCGTCAGCCCAAAGTGAGTACATTCCTTTCCTTCCAGACAAACAACCTAGATCTAATCCACAACTAGCTGGATAAATGATTGAAGCTTGATTTGACTTATCTCTCTCTTCAACCTTTCACATCACTCCTTGTATGATCTTTTATGCTTATTTTCAGTTTTCCATGGGATCTTGATCCTGGGGGCTTGATCATCCCACCTTACTAGCATGATTACATTAGATCCCAGTCGACACGCATGATTTAGCTACTTTACTGTGAGTTTGAAGCAAGTTCATACTCTCACTAAAGTGGGGGCTAAATGTGTTGCCAAAAAGTGGTCTTCGGCACTTTTCACTCATTTGGCCTTTTCCCTTAGATTTTGGCCTTGTTTTGTCTAGATTCATTGTTGAATGTTTGCAATTCAACAATATTCTAATGGTGTTTTATTAAAGTGTTGTGAAGTGTTGTAACACATCTTCCCACTTTTCTAAGATCCTTTCAACATAATTCACCCGAATAACCCCCATTTACCCCTTTCCAAGCCTTGTCTCAAGGTGTTGTAAAGTGTTGTAAGTCATTTTCACACTTTCCTAGGCTTATCATCCACTAATTAACCCTTTTCTTATGCTAATTTATCCCCTTTATGTACTTTTAGGCCTAACTTATGTGTCTTTCAGGTGGAAAACCTAATAAACATTATTAATCACCATTTTATTCCCAACCACCACTTGAAATTGCCAAAGTTGAATAGGTCACCACCTTGGGTGACCTAGTCGCTTTTGGCATAAATTTCAAATTTAAGACAGAAACCTAATGGGAATTTGCCTCCAAAACTCTAGTGTTGGCCTATCATGTTGTATTTCTTGGAAATTAGGGAATATGTAGTATAAATAAGGGTTTCACCTTCATTTTTTCTCTCTTACTCTATTACACACTCTCTCCCAAGCTCATTTCCATCATCACAAGAACTCTTGCACTCAAGCTTCTCAAGCAAGCAATCAAGCACAAGGTAGCACAAGCAACCTTCATTGGAACTGGTTCTTGCATGTTGTAGATTTCAACAATCAAAGGTTTGATAAGTGTTTGTATTGAGTTCATCATTCAATCTTCCTTTCCTTCCATTGTTTCTCATTTTTGTTTAGTTACCATCAAAGGGGTTTGACTTAGGCAAGCCCTTATTCCCTAACCCCAACATTATCTTTATCTTTGCATGTGTTTTGTAGGTTGTACTCAGATTTAACAAGATTCAATGTCTTGGAGAATGTATAAACATTCCATTCAAGTCACATCAAGACATCAAACCCTAGAAGGAGAAAAAAGATAAGTTGTAGGTCATTTCTAGGAGATTCAGACACAAAATGTTGCAGAGAAGGAAAGTACCAACTAGGACCCACAAAATCAGACCCTAAATCTTCCAAAAGAACCAAGAGGACTAGGTCACCACTATTGGTGACCTTGTCCCTCTATTGAGCTTGAAAAAGGTTTTTTGTATTTATGGGTACCCTTTTCCCCAAAACCGAGTTCGACAAAGTTTCTTGACAAGAGGAATAGGTCACCCAACCTAGCGTAAGTGTCCCTCTATTGATTTGAGCAAATGTCCAGATCATTTTAAGGCCTCTCATCTGCAACTTTCCATTCCCAAGTGCACAAGTTCTGAACCTTCTAGTTTACTTTTTGTTTGCATACACTTAAGGCATACAGTTTAGCTTGCATTTAGTTTATATTTACTTAGTTTACATTTCATAGATTACATTAGCATCATTTAATTTTAGTTTTCAGCCACACTCATCACACACAACACAACCCTAATCCAATCCTCCCTTTGAATGCAACCGTCAAAAACAACATAACCATCAAGTGGGAAGACAACCATTCCTACACGAAAGTGCTCCTAGGTGAAAAACCCTTGAGGCCTAGTAAAGGGAATCCTCTTTCCATTTTAGTTTTATATTTTTGGTGGTGCATCAACTAGATTCCCCAATTATGAAAGAGGAGACAAGGGCAGGAGGTCCGAAAATTATTGTAGGGTCAACTATGTTATTGTTTTGAGGAGACGGTGATCACTCCTTAGGAAGGATAATATCCAAATAGGGAGGGGAATCAAAGATCATCATGCCATCATCATGGAGCATAAGATAATCTCAAGGAGTCACCCTATCATGAGGGTGATCTTGATAACCTATGCCCATTGTATGTTCATCAGGTGATAATTATTCATAAAATTTGTGAATTGCATGTTTGTTTGTTTTATCACCACCTTGTTTACTTAGGATGGTAAACCCTTTTCCATAAGTCTGTTAAAGGTTAATGGGAGGGTGGGTGACCTGGTTATGGTAAATTAGTGGATGAGTGTCAGGATTGGAGGAACTAGGCTCTCCTTGAACATGTAGCTTTGGTTCAGTACTTGTCTTCAGATGGAGGTAAGAAAATGTATCATAGGATGTGGTGTCGGGAAATGGGGGTTGTTGCATGGATGGGTAAAAGGTTGCATTGGCTTCAATATTTTCAAGGCAGTCATTGAGGAAGCGATACATAATAGCATCATCATATCCATGATGTCGACTTCAGTAAGAGGACACTTATTTGGAGTTGATTGAGCAAGATTTGGTTCGAGATCATTAGGATTAGTGGCAAAGGTGCAACTTGACATATCCATTAAGGATTTGAGAGATGTCCAGTTTTTTTAGAAAGACATGGCCATTATGAAAGAAAAGTAAGGACAAGAAATAGACTAAAAGAGAAAATCTTGAAATGGAAACAAAAAGATAATTACAGACAATAGAAATGTAGACTATTTATTGAAAATGACAAAAATTGTAATAAAAAATGTGCTAGAGGACTAGGTTGCTTAGTGTGGCAACATAGTCCCAATAGTGTTATTTTTGATAAATTTTTGAATTTTTAACTATTTTATATGCAATTTATGATTTTTTGATGCAAATAGAGAATGTAAATGCAGATTTCTTTGAATTTCATTAATGAAAATGTAATGAAAAGTGTAATCTATCATGAAATTTCACAAATTCACTTTTCTAGAAACCCTAGGATGCAAACAATGCAAAAATTTTATTGCAATGCAAGCAATTTCCTAAGATGAAATGCAAAATCATAAAGTTAACAAGTGTTCTACAGTTAGGTTTAGCAAAATGAACCACCAAAAATATATAACAATAAAATTGAAAGAGGATTCCCTTTACTAATCCCCTATGGTTTTTCACCTAGGAGCACTTTGGTGTAGGAATGGCTCTCTTTCCACTTGATAGCTATGTTGTTTTCGGAAGTTGCATTAAAAGGGAGGATTGGATTAGGGTTGTGTTGTGTGTGATGAGTGTGGCTGAGAACTAAAATGAAATGATGCTAATCTAATCTATGAAATGTAAGAAAAGTAAATGTAAACTAAATGCAAGCTAAAGTATATGCCCTAAATGTATGCAAAAATAAAGTAAACTGGAAGGTTCAGTACTTGTGCACCTAGGAATGGAAAGTTGTAGATGAGAGGCCCTGGAATGATCTATAAATTTCCTAAAATCAGTAGAGGGACACTGACACCAAGTTGGGTGACCTATTCCTCCTATCGGGAAACTTTATCGGAATGGGTTTTGGGGAAAAGGGTGCCTAGAAATACAAAAACCCTTTTTCAGGCTTAGCACAAGGACAAGATCACCAATAGTGGTGACCTAGTCCTCTTGGTACTTTTGGAAGATTTAGGTTTTGATTCTATGGGTCCTAGTTGCTACTTTCCTTTTCTAAAATAGTCCATGTCTAAATCTCTCAGAAATAACCTACAACTTGTCTATTTTATCCTCCTAGGGTTTCATGTCTTGATGTGACTTGAATGGAGTATTTCTACTTTCTCCAACACTTTGAATCTTGTTAAATATGAGTACAACCTGAAAAACACATGCAAAGACAAAGAGAATGTTGGGGTTAGGGAATAGGGGTTTCCCTAAGTCAAACCCCTTTGATGATAACTTAAACCCAAATGAGAAACAATGGAAGGAAAGGAATATTGAATGATCAAATCAATACAAACACTTACCAAAACTTTGATTGTTAAAGTTTGCAACATGCAAGAACTAGCTCCAATGGAGGTTGCTTGTGTTTCCTTATGCTTGATTACTTTCTTGGGAAGCTCGAGTGAAAGAGTTCTTATGAAGATGAAAATGAGTTTCGAAGAGAGTGTTTTAGAGAGACAAAATGAAAGTGAAAACCATTATTTACACAACATATGTCATAATTTCCCAAAAATGCGACATGATAGGAAAACACTAGGGTTTTGGAGGGAAATTCCCATTAGGTTTTTTTCCTAAATTTGAAATTTATGCCAAAAGGGACTAGGTCACCCAAGGTGGCAACCTAGTCCACTTGGAAAATTTCAAGTAGTGGTTAGGAATAAAATGGTGATTAATGATATTCATTAAGGTTGCCTCCTGAAACACACTTAATTCGGGCCTAAAAGTACATAAAGGGGATAAATTATCATAAGAAAAAGGGTTAATTAGTGGATGATAAGCCTAGGAAAGTGTGAAAATGACTTACAACACTTTGCAACACCTTAACACAAGGCTTGGAAAGGGGTAGAAGGGGGTTATTTAGGTGAATTGTGTTAAAAGGGTCTTAGAAAAGCTGGAAGATGTGTGACAACACTTCACAACACCTTAATAAAACCTTCTTAAAATATTATTGATTTGCAAGCATTCAAGACTAAATCAAGACAAAACAAGGCCAAAGTCCAAGGGAAAAGGCCAAAATGAGTTGAAAAGTTCCAAAGACTACACTTTTTGGTGACACATTTAGGTCCCACTTTAGTTATTGTATGAACATGTTTCAAACTCACACTAAAGTAGCTAAATCATGCATGTCGAGCAGGATCTAATGTAATCATGCTAGTAAGGTTGGATGACTATAATCAAGAGGGATGATCAAGCCCCTAGGATCAAGATCCCATGAAAAATTGAACATAATCACAAAAGATCACACAAGGAGTGATGTGAAAGAGTGAAGAGAGAGATAAGTCAGATCAAGATTCGATCATTTGTCCAGCTAGTTATGGATCAGATCTAGGTTGTTTGTCCAAAAGGAAAGGAATGTACTCACTCTGGGCCATAGGACTTTCAGTTATTCACTAGGTGAGAAATATATGCTTGGTTGGTATGCACTCACACACACACAAAGGTGGTTATGGTGAAATTTGTTCCGCTATTTGGGCTCCCCACTCAACCATACCAAAGTTATACCTCTTGATAATTTTGAAAAGGTGCCACAAAAGATAAGGGTGCAATTCATTGGACAAGAAAAGCCTTGGATGCTTAGAAATCATGAACAAGTGCAAGATGGCACCATAATCATGCAAGTTGTGTTATGCAAGGTGGCCATGTATGCATAATGCAAAGAGGCAACATGTAAAAATGCAAAAAAAATACAAAAAATGTAAAATGAGTGTTCGAAGTAATCATTTTTAGTTCATATGAAGTCTTTGACTTAGGGAACATTGTGTCTAATGCCTCCAAAAGAGGACCTATCAAAGGATAGAAAAATCACAACTCAGGGGATGGAGTGTGTCACATCAAGCCACTAAGAGAAATGTAATATGCTAAGATATGTCACACCTGTGAAGGAAATTACACCAAATGTCATCCACAAAGTGAGAAAACACATAATGTTAAGTGATAAGGCTGCACTAGGAACCAAGGAAAAAAAAATACAAATATAGATGAAAAATAAAATAATGTCGATGTATTATTCACCAAAATCAACCGCAAAATGAGCCAAAATGAAATGCAAAATTTAATGCTTTTAGTGTGGTAAATGAGTGAATCCCCTACAACTTTCTAGGGTTTTCACCTAGAAGGAAGTGGACTTTCCTTTTCATAAGGGAAATTAAATATTTTGATTCTTCAGTGCTTGATATTGAATATGTATTGAAATGTGCTAAGTGTTGGAATGTAATATGTAAACCTAACTATTTAATCTACACTATAAGAACCTATATTGTTAGAAAACACATGATGTAGTAAAATAAAGATAAAATGAAGACTAAACTAAGAAATTAAACCTAGAAATTATTGTAGGCTGAAGAGGAAGTCGTGGAAACCTTAGGAAGCTTGGAAAATCTGAGTTTTGAGCCAACTAGGACACTTACACCAAGTGGGGTGACCTAGTCCTTTTCTGGGAAAATTACTCCATATGTCATTTAAGCCAACTAGGTATCCAAATCTACAAAAATTCTTGTAGGGAGCCTCCAATGGGACTAGGCCACCATTCCAGGAAACCTAGTCCCTTTCATCTTTTCTAAAAATCTAAAAAGTGGACAAGGAGGCCTATAATTTGTGTGTTGTTTCTCCATAGGAATCCATACTCAAACCTGCAAAATAACCTGCAAAACCGAAGATATTTGGGTTTCTAATGTGTGGTTTTCCTTATTAAAACCACTAGTTTTTATTTAAAATTGTAAAGAGAGAAAATCTACATAAACCTTACCCCTTAGTGTGTCTAGAACTAGGAAAAACTGAAATAAGACAAAACCCTATTCTATTGAGCTTGTTGTTTAGCATTTATCATTTCAGTAGATTATTGTTGTTTTAGCCTCTATCCAACTTAGGGGTTGTTGTCTTGATCATAATCATGTATTATACATGGAGGTATAAATTCTAAAATAGGGTTTTGACTTATGAAAGCTCATATACAATAGAAGCTTTTTCCGTATTTTCATGTGGGCATATCAGATTTGAGCATTTCAACAAGTGACAACTACTGAAGACATAGTGTAGGCCTTAATCCATATCTTAGAACTTTTATATCTAGAAATTTAGGAGTTCAATATAGGGCCCATAATGACCTAGACCAAAATATTTAGGATCATACTGACAATGCAAGTTCCTCTTTGTATCTTAGTCTCAGATAAAAAAATTGTTTGTAATTTTTTTCTCTTGTTTATGTGATAAATTAATATAGTGTGGAAAATTTTCACCCTTAACAATTTCAAATTATGTTTTGGCCACATAATTTATTAGACTTAATTAATTTCCTAATTTCCTAAATTATTCATTCCAAGGATTAATTTTTACTATTTTTCAAAGGATTGCAAGCATCGAATAAATGCAACCAATTTTTCTTTTTCTTTTGACTAACTGTGTCCTAAAAATATGGGCCAAGACCGATTCACCCATGGTTAAATGGTTCCCCCTTCTTAGGAAGGACGTAAATCCAAATATGTTTTTGGGGGCATTTTAACATCCAAATTTCAAATTTAAAGCATTGGATTTTGGAATCCATTTTTTGAGAAATTGGATAAATACCTAAAAATACATAGTCTTTTCATTGTTTGAAGTCTAACAAGAAATATATAGGTAAATTTATGATCAAGAAAATAATTGATCAAGTCAAGAGTAGGATTTTGGAGCTTTATTGTACAAATTCAAGATCCAACATCATGTCAAAGTTTATATATATTTATGTTGTCATTATTTTGTGAAGGTTAACATATTTTTGTAGTTCTCCAAAGTATTCAATTATTCAAGGAAGCAAGATCCAAATCCTTGAGGAGATGCGTACGACTTCAGTCCTTCAAGGAAGCCATTAAAGGGCGATGAGTTGAAACACATTGTGATTTCATTGTTCCTTCCTTTTCATTACAATTTATCTTTGAACTTTTACCATTGTGAAAGTGGGAACACTTACCCAGGGTTCTACAGAGCCAAGCCCATATATAGCACAACATTTTCCCTCTCTTTGAATGTTCAATTTATAGGTTTTGGGATAATGAAAGATTGATTGAATTCAATTCATTCATTATTTAATTTGTTGTCGTCAAAGTTTTCAAGCCATACAAACTCACCTACAAAATTTACAAACAACATTTCAATCATTTTGCAACTAGGAATTAGGATCTTAGATACAAAATAAGAGGATTATAGAATCAATTTCAAGACTCCCATAAAATACCCATACACCCCTAGGCACCTGAGTCCCTCTTTGTATGTTGAATTCAACCCATGGTGATAGGCTCACATCACTTTTCCTCTCCTAGATATTCCTACAAATTACTATTTCTATCTGTTCATCTTTTAGATATTACATTTTTTGTATCAGGTCATATAGTTCAATTAGGTTAACCATTCTGAATTATTTCCAAATCATTTATAAGACTCAAAAGGATTAGGTCCAGGTCTAATTGAATCAACTTGGAGGTTGAAATTCAATCTACGCACCTTGTTCATTGGCATCCTAATGAAGCCCTTAGAAAAGTGGAATTGATCTTAGGCTTAGATAATAAACATAGATTCATCCAATTTTCAAATATTTCATTTTGGTGAACCTAAAATTTGACATCATATTTTTCTAATTTGGTATTATTTCAAACCCTAGATCTCGGATTTGCATCATTTTGTCTTGCATTTCTCATTTAGGGTTTCATATTCTCATCATAAAAGTCATAAAAATCCAAAAATATTACATACATATTACATCACAAATTGCATTCAAATTTCTTTTAGTCATATAGGACATATTTACATTCAAAATCACATTAAAAAAGTGTCATCTTGTTCCAAAATTATCATACATTTGTATTTCCTTTACATTTGAACATTCTAGAAAAATAGGATGTCAAACGTGTTTGCAAGAAGGAAAAAAAAAACTTAAAAAATAACTTAGACATTCAGTTTTTCAGTTTCTAGAACCCTAATTAAGGATTGAAATGCCCTTGGGTGACCCTTTCCTTTTACAAGTGCATAAAAAAAAATCATAGTTCTATGTCTATATGTCTGTTTAGTTTTCCTATGATTGTATATCTTTGTTTAAAATTCATAACTACATATATTAAATTATTTTTCATTTATTTCATTTGGTGAAATAAAGTACATTGTTTAGGGTAAAAATTTCCATTCAACGATCACCAATTCTAGGTCTTTGCATCTTGCAATCAGTGAATTATTACATTTCAGATCTAAAATTTGTATTCAAACTTGTTTTCACATCTTCAACATCATTGCATACTTGTATTTTATATCAAATTGGGGAACATTACAAAAATTCTAGAAATTTAATTATTGTTACAACTTTTTGCAAGTAGAATCAGAATGTTTAAATATATTGTAGTACACAATCAAACATTGAACTTTCATAACCTCTCACTAGGACCTAGATGCCCTTCCACAACACTACCTTGCTTATTTTGGCCAAATGAAATTTAATTGAGACCTTTGCTACTGTGTTTCCTATTTTTTGTTGTTGTTTGTTGTTTGTTTTTGAGTGTTTTTTATACTTATTTAGAAGTGTGGTGTTCATCTCAGGTACACTTTTGGTGTTATGAAACTTGTATGAGTTTCACAACTTGGTGTCCTAGTAGCAATACTTTAGTGAGACATATTTTGAGACTCATAGCATCTCACACTATTGGTACATTCAATGTGGATCTTTAGTTTTCCAAATATTTCATACAATTTTCGATCAATACTCAACCCATTTTGGACTCCATCCCTAATGCTACATTCCCTTTGACCTTACAATAAACCACTTCCACTGATATTGAAACTATGGTTTCCCATGGTCTTGGGGATAAACTGAGACAATTGGATAAATATTTATAAAAACTTCAAGACTACATGAGTGTTGGCCTCCTACAATGAATTAACAACTAAGCCCTTACAGTTGTGATTTAGAGATTAGACATATAACCTAAATAGCTATTTCAATCATCATGAAGGTGCATTTAACTTTTTAACCCAGGGACGTAAACTTGAAATGGCTTAGCATAGTATGTGCACTAGGAATCCAAAGTAGCCATATTCATCATACAACTAAGAAAAACACAATGTTGAAAGTAAATTGCTTGGAAGGAAATAACATAAGTGTTGAGCATCAACCAATAATTATACTAAGCTTAAATTCATGATAGAAATGAAAATCTAAGTGAACAAATAGGAAACTACTATGTCTTCTTTGGCTACAGGAACAGTCACAAAATGTAATTCTAGTGGCTACAAGAATAGGCACTGCCATATCCTTAATGAATTACTGAACATAAAATAACTAACTAACTAAGTGATGGAATAATCACCAAGTGAGCTTCCTTGGATGAGTATCCCCTAAAAAAAATGTTAAATTATATGCATGAACTTATAAATTCATTTCATTCATTGGAAAACAGGAGTACAATCGAGCAACATGATTGTATTATTGAAAAACTAAGAGTGCGAGTACATCATCATATTAAGCAACCTCTTCTGAAGGAGCATATGAGTCTTATTTATAAGAAAAGAAAATAATAACTAATCACCTAGCAAGGCAGTCAGCTCCGCCAGACCCAGAGGATGCCACTTTAGGGAAAGCATAACAAGTGGATTGGCAGTTACACATATGCAAATCTGGTCAGGCATGTTTTCCTTAAAATAAATCTAGCACAATAGTAACACCTATGTTCACTCAATACAAAACTAAGATCATTTATAAGGCTATTACAGCTCTGATTTGAATTAGGAATCTCCCACCATCAAGAGTCTTCCCTCATTGAATGAGCACCTTATTGACCAGTATGCAAGATGACCAGCTAAAATAATCTTCCTTGATTGTAGGCCTCTAATTATATTTTTATGACATTATTAGTATGCACAACAACTGCATATTTATAACTATCTTAAAGTGACATTCATTAATCCACATGCAAAATTAACATAGATAGTTCATATAGCATTCCAATGTCATTTAAAGGTTATGAAAATAAGTTCATGTCCAAAGTCTATGGTTTTAAGGAAATATCATAAAGAGGTCAACATCCAAGCATCAAAGTCTATGAAAACTACAACAAATAGACAACAAACTCTATCAATAATTTAACCATAAACTAGACTCATCACTCCCCAAAACCTAAGGTTTTGTTGGTCCTCCAATAAAGGAAGAGTTATTCTTTTGCTTGGTTAATACCCTAAAATTTGCAACTTCCATCTATCCTACATTAGTTTTTGTTGTGTTTGAATTAGGTTCCGAGTAGAACCCTTTTTGTCTATCCAACTTCTCCCATCTCTGTCTCTTTGCAGCTATGTCATATCAGTAGTATCTGAAGTTTGGTGTAGGCCACAGTAGGATAGGTGGTTGAAAAGTCAGTGGGAACCAAAATTGTCCCTTTATCCCTCTAGTATGTATATATTGATCAACAATCTTAAGTGTTGCAGCATAGTTCTATGTAGAATGAGTCTTAACTTGTTTCAATTCATCAGTTAGGTTTTTCCACCTTTGTGATAGGTATCCCATTACAGATCCCCCTGTGGTTTTTGCTACCTCCTCATATTCTTTATAAAATGCTTCTCTCTCAGTCAGGATGATATTGTCATAGCTTGGTTGGTAAATAATTTTGTGCCAATCCTTAAAAATGTCTCTTGGATTTCTAGATTTAACCTTGATCAAGAGGGGAGTGTTGTATTAAATTTTCCTATAATTCCTAAACTACTTTCCCCAACTAACTTCATTTTGTATCTATGACATAAATTCCCTTAATTGGACATCTCCAACATACAATAGTGGATTCCAATAATGGTCTTGGGTAATAACGTAATTATGCAAATATAATTCACATAAAAAAAATTCATTTCAGGAGGGCAATCCAATAAGTATTGAAAAATTCAAGAGGGGTCTCAATGGAAGGATTCAAACCTAAAACAACACATTCTAGTTTAAAATAAAGATGCTTGTCCTTCAAATATAAAGAATAGACCCTTGGAGGAGTCCTACACTCTAACATCTGAGGTACTAAGGATTCAATATTATCCACCTTTTTCTTTAAAGCAATAATTTCTTTATTCTTATCTTCAATATCTTCATCTCTCTTTTGAATTTTCCTCTTTATCTTGTGTTTCTCTTCTTTCCATTCTTCTTCCCTCCTTTGCACTTCTTTCCATAATTTCATGGCTATCAAGTGCATTCAAGAATCATAGGACCTGTGTATTCCTATCCAAAAAATTCCTAGCACTTTTTCTTTCACTTCATAGAGTACCAGCTATAGGGCTTCTATTTGTTCAACCAATTTTTGTTGTAGGGGTGCTAACTATTCTCCCATTTCTAGCTACAGGGCCTCAAGTTCTTGTTCTTGTTCTTGTTGCAAGAACTCTTACTTCTACTCTTGTTATAGGACCTCCTAATTTTTCTCATACAATTGGATTTCAACTTGTTCTGCAATGTTAGCAAGATCTGCCAATGTTATGCTTGTTGCTTCCTCAAATATGCATTTTTCCTTGACATTCACCTACCCTATTGGATATTTTGTATCCTCTTGTGATGTTTCTCTAGGTTTAGGGCTTCCCTCGAGAGATACACCAAAGGCTAGCCTAGCCGGTCTTGATTTTCTAGGAGGGCTTTCACGCTTTTCTTTTGCTATAGGAAGAACAGTGTCAACCTTTCATTTCTTAGAGCTTGGCACTTCCTTTTTTTCTGTTTTCTTTTCAAATTTTCCCTTTCTTATTTCTACCTTCTTCTTATGTTCCCTAGTTCTCATTAGGATCTCAAGAGGAACGCCATCATCAGAATCTAGAGAGGAACTTTCTTTATCTGAATGTTCAGTCTTAGAAGAACTAATCTAAATAGTTTTCTTGGCTACAGGAGGGTTTACACTAGGGTTCGCACCATAAGTTTAGGCTCCAAGAGCGGCTTGAACATTTCTCACTCTCCTACTAACCCTACAAGGTTGAGGAAAAACCCTCTAGAGGTCACAAATTCACCTGTCTAATTTGATCAATATTCAAGAATTCTTCCCAAGTCATATCAGACACATCATGCAAAGACTTCTCAACTAATAATTTTATTAGACAATGGTGGGAAATAGAATTTCCCCACTGCCATGATTGAAAGAGGATGGTAAAGCATGTTTGGCACAATCATTCTTCTCCTGCACCTCATGTGGTTCAAAAGTTTTAAATGAACAGAATATAGAGTTAACTGATGACATTCATAGGTAATGTACTTCACAACATAAAATGCTGCTTTTTTCCATTTCTTGGGTAGAGATATTATCTTCGCACCTTGTTTTTCCACACTCAATGGAGGGTCACCAGGTTCTGTAAATTTAGCCCTAGCTGACCTGGCATCTCTGGTAGTATGGTAATATTCACCATCAATAGGAAACCTTATAACTTTTACAATCCTCACTTCAGTGGCTATGACCTCCAACCCTTTTACCATGGCCTTCCCTATAGATAATTTATAGGAAAATTCTAATGCAATAGCTTCATCAAAGCCATTCAACTTCAAAAAATAATCTAACGATCCACAATTTCTAAACTTGGCTAGGCAAGGTGCATCCTGTAGTAATACATCATGAATCGTGGGTTCATTTTGAATTAACTCACCTCCCATTGTTTAGTTGTCTGCAATCAAAAAATCACTCTATAAATCTTTCCTTCTTGCAATCTTCGTATGAAATTCAAACTTCTCTTTCTTGTAACACTACTAAATTTCCAACGCCAGTGTCATCTAAATTTTACCTTTTTGGCTTAAGATTATGAAAAGAGAAATAAAGGTAGTAAAGGATTAATAAATGAAGGTTATGATTAAGAATAATGGAGGTGGTTGATGTTGTTTCACACATGTGAGCCATCATCTCACTTAGAATTCAAATCAGCTCAATAACATGAAATTTTCTGTTGTGCACCAATATGGACAGACACACGGACATGGTATTCGCACTTTTGCCCCCAACCTAAATTTACACATATGTCCTAACATTCAAGGTGGTAATGAAAATTTGATAGGGGTAGGGAATAAATACATGTTATGGAGAGCGTCTATATTAGTGTTCAAAAATTAAATAAATGTACTAAAAGACAATTAAGATATAAAAAAATTGAGCACGCGTACCTAAATTCATGGAAGATTTATTGTAAAGATTATGGATAAAGTACCATTTAATTTTTAAGAAATCAATTGAGAAATTAATGAAAGTGGAGTACAATGAGGTGGAATAGAATGAAGTGAAATGATGGTTGCATGATGGAAGAAAGAGAATGGTGGAGATGGATGGGTGGATGGGTGAAGAAGTGGGCCCCCACAAAATTGCAGTCTTTATTATGACAAGTTACATACCTTAGTTATCTAGAAGGAGGGACACTAGGTCAGCTTCCTTCGGTTGTAGTAAGTTCTAGTGCTACATGCTAAGTGAATTGTTGCAAGAACTCCTCTTTGGAATTTTTCTTTTGATACAACCTGAGGCGATGACCATTGACAAGCAACTTAAATCTGATAGGGTCAATGGTAGTTACTTGAACAACTTCATTGGAAATAAATTCAACAAGCTCATATGGTACTAGCCACCTTATCTGCATTTTTCCTACATTTTCTTGATACCTTGAGTCATAGAGCAATGCCCAATTGCTTGGCTGGAATTTTTTATCGTTGATGAATTTTTCATGCCACCTTATTCTCTGATTCTACACTAAATTTGTGTGATGCAAGGCTTCCTTCCTCATCTCATCCAAAGAATTCAATTGCATGATTTTATCTCTTTGTGCCTTAAAGATATCCATCCCCAAGTCTACTGCAGTCCTAAGAGTCTTATGCTCAAATTCAATGGCCATCATAGCTATCTTTCTATATAGTAGCTCAAATGGAGTGAATCTTGTAGTTGTTTTCTAGGTAGTTTTGTAGGCCCAAACAACTTTTGGTAGTCTTCTTGCCCAATCATTTCTATGGATAGCCACTATTTTATCATAGTGGATTCAATTTATCTATTGGTCACCTAAACTTGGTCATTGGCTTGAGGGTGTAAGGATTAGACTTCATGTGCCTAATTTCGTACTCATTGAATAGGTTTGTAACAAGGGTTGAAATGAATTGAGCCCCTTGATCAGTCACTATCTCCCTTGGAACCCCATACCATGTGAAAATTTTCTCATAAAGAAATTTTGCAAACTTATTGTCTCTTGCATGATTCATGGCCTTAACATTTATCCACTTGGTTACATAATTGGTCCATACCAAGATATAGGATTTACCATTTGATGGAGGATCAATGGGTCCTACAAAGTTGAATCCCCAATTATCAAATCAAGTGATTACTACCTGGGGGTAAAGTGGCATCTCATAAAATTTGGTTCGCTAGCCCATCCTCTGGCATCTATCACAATTCCTTGTATATCTCCTTGCATCCTTGTGGAGTATGGGCCAGTAATATCCTGTGTTCCAAATATTCATAGTTGTCCTCTTGGCTGCAAAACTCCCTCAACAGGGTTCATTGTGACATGCATGTAGAATTTCATATATCTCATCTTCCCTCACACATATCCTCATGAAGTGGTTTGGTCCCATGTAGAATAAACATCCACCAATCCATGAGAAAGGAAAATATTTTTTTAATGAGAATCCTCTTCTCTTTTGGAGAGAAGTGAGGAGGAACTCTCCCTGTGACCAAATAATTAGCTATGTCAGCATACTAGGGTGTCTGCACATAATGTAAAATAGACACTCATAAGGGAAAGAGTCATCTATGACTTTATCATCCTTGAAAGAAAGTCTATAACATTGGCCTTCCCTCATTTATCCACAATGGTTATGTCAAAATCTTGCATCAGCAATAACCATCATGCTAGCCTGCCTAAGATCAAAATTTTATTCATGAGGTATCTAATGGTTGCATGATTAGTTTGCATAAAGATCTGGTAGCCTGTTATGTAGTGCTTGAATTTTTTTAGGGGATAGATCACTGCCAACATTTCTTTTTCTATCACTATATAGTTGAATTCAACTCCCTACAAATTTTTGCTAACAAAAAAATAATATTTTCAAAAGCTCCTTATTTTTTCCCTAAGACTTCTCCTATAGCATAGTTTGATGCATTTGTATGGATGTGAAAAGGAAGCTCCCAATTAGGACCCTTGATTACAGGAGCATGAGTTAAAGCTACTTTCAACTCAGAAAATGTCTTGTGACAATCTTTTGTCCATTGGAATTCAACATATTTAGTTATGATATTATACAATGGTGCTTCCATTTTCTTGAAGTCTTTGATGAACCTCCTATAATAGCTTGCATTTCCTAAGAAAATCCTAACATTTTTTTATTTTGTAAGGATAGGAAAATTGGTGATCACCTCAATCTTTGTAGGATCTAATTGAATTCATTTGGGCACAATCACTAGTGGGGAAACCCATTGGCTATCTAAAATGGGGTAGATGAATCCTACATCTAGTAATTTTTGTAGTTCCCTTTTTATAATTTCTCTCAATATAGGGTTAATTCTTCTTTCAGATTGCCTCACAAGTGTACAATCATTTCTTATGTACATATCCTATGAGTGCAGAGCTTAGGGTACAATCCCTGCATATCATGATAATCCCACAAAAATGAACACTAGTGGGCCCTTAGTAAGTTTACCAATGACAATTGTTGTTCTTCCCTCAGTTTTTTGTTAATATTCAAATATTTTACTTTTGACACTTGCACTTGTGTAGTTAACTCTACCATAGTTGCTTCACTAATGCTTGGTACCTTGAGTTCATGGGGTAGAAATGTATGAGACATACATGTTGTTGTAGGAAGTTCAGTTGTAAGAAGAGCAGGTAGGAGTGTATTCACTAGATCAACAAAATCAAGACTCCTTGGTTCATTATACTTGGGAATATTCACTTTCCCAAGAATGTTGTCAGCCAATTGTCCCACCACATGCATTGTAGTGGGGTCTTTCTTCTTCATTCCCAGATTCTTAAGGCATGCTTCTTTGATTGCTTTGCCATATATGGGAACATCTTTCATGGCTTGAAATAGAGGTATTTGGACACATATATGCTTCAACTGATCTAAAATGCCAAAAGTCGTGTCCTTCTCTTCCTTTTGTTTCACAATTTCCAAAATCTGGGGAAATGGTAGTTTTGGTTATGTTTTCTTGATTGGGGCTAGTTCAGGAATTTTAGGTGCACTTGGCTAAATAGGGACATTGAGAGGCACCTCTTCTTCCACTAGAAGCTCAGTTATAATGGGTGTGAAATGGGCTAACAAATTAGTTCCTAAATGCAAGCGGATGTTACTTACACTCACAACATATGCAAACAATTTATTTGGATCAACAGAGTAAACTAGCTACTGCTGTGGTTTATTATTAGGGTTAGGTGTGGGATGAGCTGGTAGCTGAGTAGGTTTAGGTTCATTTGAACTTGAACTAATAGGAGGAGGCATTCTAATAGGTTTTTTAGGCTAAGAAGGTGGTTGCATGTAATTGGTTTTCTCGTTTGGCCATTGTTTTCCTCCCCTCCATTGAGATGTTTGTTGCTAGTTTCTTGGAGGTGGTTGCCAATTTCCCTGAAACTGTTGCCAATTCCTCTAAGGTTTTTGCATCTAGGGTGTAGATTTTTGGTGATTAGGTCATGCATTTGGAGGGTTATTCCAAGGCTATGGTGGATATCCTCCATAATTGGATAGATATGGCGGTTGCCATTGGTTACCAAATGAATAAGAATTGAAATATGACCTAGCAAAAGATAGTGGATTTGGTGGAATGCCTTGTCTCAAAGCCCATGGATTCCTTTGTGAAACATAGTAGAATTGATCATATTCACCTTGGATTGGCTTAAACTTAGGTTCCATCTGCTTGCTGTCAATATTAGCTATCATCTTGCATCTACAGTCCTTCTTCTTTTTTTTGTGATGAGGGCAATATTCTACAAACATTGCCTCTACCTCCTCTTTTTTATTCTTCACCTAAAGTGTATCCAGTTGAGTAACTAGATTGTTTATGATTAATTTCTTGAAATATTTCAGTAAGTAAGTAATCTCCATCCTTGAAACTGCGCTGGTAGATGATTTACCCATGGAGGATTGGTAAGCTCTCCCCTTCTTTCAAGCTACCCTAGAATAGTTTTGACATATCTTCTTGATGTCCTCCCAAGGAACTTGGGTGATATTTCCTCCTCCCATTAGGTCCAAGGCATCTGTACAACTATCATTAATTCCTCTTAATAAAAGCAACTTTAGTGACTCTTCATTGAGTGTATGGTGTAGAGATTTTTGTAGGCAAAACAAAAACCTTGAAATATAATCTTTCAGGATCTCATCTTCCTTTTGTTTCATCCTAAAAATTTCACCTCCTCTCATGTCATTGCCCCTAAAATACTCCTTGTATTTCTCAAGGAACTTTGTATTAATGTGCTCCCACGTCTCCATAGTATCTCTGCCTAGGATCATGAACCATCTAATGCAACTTATTTCAAGGTGGCAAGGGATAGCTTAAGCCCATGGGAATTAGTGGTATAGTCATAACTCATGTAGAGTATATCAAAATCAAACAAGAAAGTATTAGGATCTTTTGTGACAAGTCCATAGAACTTAGGAAGGACTGAAGCAGGGATATTTTTGAGGTTTTCTAGTTCATTCTGATGAGAAATGGGGAAATGAAAAGCTAGTTGGTTAAGTCTGTTTCTATTTGCATCACCCATGCCTACTTGATGAAGTTCCAAAGCAAGGGGGTTCTCAATCAGATTTTGATCTTCAAAGGAAACTTTAGAACTGGTCAAATCCAGAAATGTGTCAATAAAGGGGTGTGTCTCTTCTTCTTCTTCATCTATTGGTAGGTCTTGATACTCAATTATCTAGAATAGATCAAGATTGTTAGGAAGTAATCTCCCACAAGAATCTCTCCTCCTTTCTCTATGCATACGGTATCAACTCACTATCATCAAACTCACTCAAAGAATTGAAAAAATAATAGGGGGATCATTACTTTCCTAAATGAGGGGTATACTATGAACAAATTCCAAAAATACTACATTAAGAAAAACTATCAATGACTCCAAATAACTCCCTAGTTTGACACCATCCCTAGAAATGGTCCCAAAAATGTTGGCCTCCTACAATGATTTAACAACTAAGACCTTATAGTTGTGATTTAGAGATGGGACATCTAACATGAATAGTTATTTAAATAATCATGAACATGCATTTAACTTGTCAACCTAAGGACGTAAACTTGAAATGGGTCGGCACAATATATGCACTAGGAATCCAAAGTACCCATATTCATCCTATAGCTAAGAAAGACACAATGTTGAAAGTAAATTTCTTGGAAGAAAATAGTCATAATTTTTTAGCATCAACCAATAACTATACTAAGTTGAAATGCATGACAGAAATGAGAATATGAATGAACAAACCCGAAACTAAATTTTTTACTTTGGTTGTAGGAACAATCACATAATAGAATTATAGTGGTTGTAGGAATAGACAATGCCATATTCTTAACGAATTACTAAATAAAAAATTACTAACTAACTAAGTGATGGAATAATCACCAAGTGGCCCCCCTTGGATGAGTATCCCCTAAAAAAAAAGTAAACTCAAATGCACAAACTTATAACTTCATTTCACTCATTAGAAAACATGAGTACAATCGAGCAACATGACTGCATTACTGAAAAACTAAGAATGTGAGTACATCATCAGATTAAGCAACCCCTTGCAAAGGAGCATCTGAGTCTTATCTATAATAAAAACAACTACTAACTTATCACCTAGCAAAGTGATCAACTCTGTCAAACTTGAAGGATGCCACTTTAGGGAAAGCATAAAAAGTGGAGAGCCAGTTATGCATGCGTAGAATTTGGTCAAGCATGTTTTCCTCAATGTAGGTCTAGTACAACAACACCTATATTTTCTCAATAGACAATTAAGATCATTTATAAGTTGGTTACAACTCTTATTTGAATGAGGAATCTCTCGCCATAAAGAGTCTTCCCTCATTGAATGACCACCTTGTTGATCGGTATGGAAGATGACCAGCTATTAGAATCTTCCTTGTTTGGAGGCCTTTAATTATATTTGCATAACAATATTAGTACACACAACAACTACATATTTGTAATTATCTTAAAGTGAGATTCATTAATCCGCATGTAAAATTAACATAGATAGTTCATATAGCATGTCAATTTCATTTAAAGGTTATGAAAATAAGTTCATGTCCAAAGTCTATGGTTTTAAGGAAATATCCTAAAAAGGTCACCATCCAAGCATCAAAGTTTATGAAAACTGCAGCAAATGGATAACAAACTCTATCAATAATTGAACCATAAACTGGACTCACTAGTGACTACAAAAAATATCACTAGAACATTGGTCCATGCCATAGATAAAATGAGGAAATTTCTTGATTATTCTCAAGGATTAGAGGTAATATGTAGTCTATCTTATATAATACATAATCATGTACCTAGAATGGCTAGTTGCATTGAAAGTTTGGGATACTCTAAAGGTCAAGGAGGAAACCAAGTTTTCTTCCCTAAAATTATAGCCTCTATTCCCATATATACAAATATAACTATTGCTACAATGATATAAAAAGGAAACAATATATCTCTAGCCTTGGGTATTTCCATAGGGAATCCTTATAGTTTTATAAACTCAAGCATCATATCTTTGAATCCATCACCCATGGTAAACTTGAAATATATTATTCCATTTAACACATATACACTTCTATCATCTTCAACTCATTTCCAAATCATGACAAGAAATGATTGTCATAAATCAAAATTTGAAAAATATGATATCCCTTCAATAACAAATACCAAAATTGAACCAAATCCAAAATGGACATCCATAACAATATGTCAAAAGAAACCCATTGTCACTGGAGATATTCAAAGCACAAATAGGACAAAATGTAGGGGTACCTTAATTTGAGAAATAAAATGATAAAGGAGACCCTAGCAACCATATATTGGCATATAGAACCTTGTGTAGTGACTTCATTTTTGAAGATGAGCTCCTGGCTAAGCTTTTTCCTAGGCCATTGAAGGACATAGCTTTAGAATAGTTTTTTTTGTTGTCAAATAACTCAATTCACTCATTTAATGAGCTTCTTGATGCCTTCCTCAACCATTTCCAGGTACACATCATTTATAAAAACCCCA
Organism: Sequoiadendron giganteum; assembly: GCA_007115665.2. Taxonomy (NCBI): domain Eukaryota; kingdom Viridiplantae; phylum Streptophyta; class Pinopsida; order Cupressales; family Cupressaceae; genus Sequoiadendron; species Sequoiadendron giganteum. The sequence goes on from CM021106.1 coordinate 268,855,458, forward strand.
TAACATACTTGACATGGTGTAAACAAAATAAGAAAAAAAAGGTCATAGACTTTATAGCATGTTACTAGTTACTTTACTCACAAATCAATCTTAGCCTTCCTAATGTGGATGTTCAAAGAATGCTATTTGAGAACTTATAATCAAACATAAGGGATAGGATATGGATAATGAAATTAATGATAATAAGTTTCCACAATCCATATCATAAATTTGTATAGCTTTTGGATTTCATTGTGTCTAAATTTTTTTAGCATCAACATTTTAGATCACACTCAAATCCAGAAGCTATACAATTTTTTGATAATGAAATTTCCATCCTTTATACACATATGTATAGCCCTTCCTAATTATCAAAATTTGATTAGTCAGTATGGAGAGCCATCTTCATCAAATCATGCTAAATTTTTTGAATACGTACCTTGGAATAAATTTCAACCATTTAAGAATCCAAACAAAAAAATTCTCAAAATAAATCTATCTCAAACAACCCACCATGTTGTTGTCATAAGTTCAACCCCATACAAATTTAGACCAAGGGATAGGAAATTCAATGTATTACCTAATTCCCTCCATTTGATTATGTTGCAATTTTGGAGTAAGTACCTAACTAGCTGATAGGCTATTTGTGTGAACTTTGGTCAGAATTTTTGTCAACCTCCCCAATTTTTGAGCCTTTTGGTGGGTGTAAAAAATTTGACAGATGTGTTTGAACCTTGGTCAGAATATTTGTCAACCTCCTTAGTTTTTGAGCCTTTTCGAGGTCGTGAAAAAGGTGGTTGATGTGTTGGGACTAGCTTGGTGGATTTCCACCTGCGTGGATAGAAAAGGTTGCTCAAATTAAATGTTGGTTCACATCAACATTAATTTTTGTATGCTTTTTGTGTACTGGCGATGGTTGTAATAACACCTATCATTTAAAACCTTGGGAACATAGTGAATATCTGTGAGATTTTTGTTAAGGCATTGTTGGGTCTCATTTTGTTCCTATACCTGATATCAGAGCCATAAGCGATGAGGGTAAGCTTCTATGAGGGTGCAAGTTCAATCAAGCATTGCCCAGCTTCTATGAAGGTGGGCAAAGGTTATTCTATGAGGGTGCCCATTTTCTATAGGAAAGCTACTAGGAAGAGGTGTGTTTGAAGCAAGTGGGAAGAGGTGGATACCAAAAAAACCCTTTGTCATATTGTTTCATTTGTGGCTCACAATTTGTGGTAGGCTATATTTTTTGATTTCTTATAAGGTACTACTGATTGTTTCAAATTTTGATAAGATGTTGTTGAGAAAACACTCATTTATGGTTTGCTTTTTGTGTCTATGTTTTTTCATTGGTTTTTTATTGTTTATTTTTGTGGGTTTCTCTTTATGGCTTCCATTTTTTTGCTACTTTTACAATAGAATAAATTTGTTAATGTTATTCAGTTTTTTGTAGGGTTCAAGAAACAAGGCAACGTAGAGAAAGCTAGTGGGAAGTGGTGTGTTTGAAGACAGCAGTAAGTGGTGTGTTTGAAGATAGCAGGAAGAGGTGTGTTTGAAGCAAGTGGGAAGAGGTGCATATCAAAAAAACCCTTTGTGATATTGTTTCATTTGCGGTTCGTGGTTTGTGGTAGACTATACTGTTTGGTTTCTAATGAGGTATTATTGATTGTTTTAATTTTTGATAAGGTGTTGGTTTGAAAAGACTATATTATTTGTAAAAAATGAATAATTTTTGGTTTATGGTTCACGTTTTGTGGCTATGGTTTTGCATGGGTTCATAACTATGAGTTTTTGTGTTTTGTGGGTTTCTCCATCTGGGTCGGTGTTCAAACCAATATTGTTTGATTTATGGCTTTCATTTTGTGGTTATGATTGCAATGGAATAAAATAGTTAATGTTAGATAGTTTATGTTTGGTTCCATTGGGAATTGTTGATTATTGTTCTCTAGCTCAGGCTATATTGTTTCATTTTTGAAAAGGTGTTATTGAAAAGGCTATATTATTGCAATTTTCGATAAGGTTTTGTTGAGAAAAGAGTATATTTTCACATGGGTTTGTCACTTTGAATTTTTTATGGGTTTCTCTTTATGGCTTCCATTTTGTGGCTGTGTTTGCAATAGAATAAAATTGTTGACGTTATGCAGTTTTTGTCAATTGTTGTTGTCTAGCTTGGGCTATATTGTCTCATTTTCAATAAGGTGCTGGTGAAAAGGCTATATTGTTTCAATTTTTGATAAGGCACTGTTGAGAAAAGAATATATTGTTTTGTTTATGGTTGTCATTTTGTGGCTATGGTTTTGTGGGTTTCTCCATCTAGGTCCTTATTGAAACCAATATTGTTTGATTTATGGATTTCATTTTGTGGCTATGGTTGGAATAAAATAAAATAGTTAATGTTATGTAGTTTATGTTTGATTCCATTAGGCATTGTTGATTATTGTTCCCTAGCTTAGGCTATATTGTTTCATTTTTGATAAGGTGTTGTTGAAAAGACGATATTCTTTCAATTTTCGATAAGGTTTTATTGAGAAAAGAGTATATTTTTCCATGGGTTATTTTATGTGAATTTTCGATAAGGTGTTGTTGAAAAGGCTATATTGTTTCAATTTTTGGTACGGTTCTGTTGAGAAAATAGTATATTTTTGCATGGGTTTGGTACTGTTAACTTTTGTGGGTGTGTTTGGAATGGAATAAAATTGTTAACGTTATGTAGTTTTTGTCGATTATTGTTCTTTAGCTTGGGCTATATTGTTTCATTTTTGATAGAGTGTTGTTGAAAAGGCTATATTGTTTCAATTTTTGATAAGGTTATGTTGATAAAAGAGTAGTTTTTGGGCTGGTTTGTTACTACGAATCTTTGTGGCTTTCTTTTTATGGCTTTCATTTTCTGGCTATGTTTGCAACTGTTCAGAAAAGACTATATTTTTGAATTGATTTATGACTGTGCATTTTTATGTTTTGTGGGTCATTGTTGAAACCTTGATATTGTTTGATTTATTCACTGTGTTTTGTCCCTATGGCTGCAACACAATAGAATAGTTAGCCTTATACAATTTATGTTTATTTCCATAAGGCCTTGTTGATTGTTATTGTCTAGCTTTAATATAGTTAATGTTATACAATTTATGTTAATTTTGATAAGGCATTGCTCACTGTTGTGTCTGGCCTATGCTACATTGTTTCACTTTCAATAAGGTCCTATTGAAAAGCTATATTGTTCCATGTTGCAATAAGGTGGTGTTGAGAAAAGACTAATTTTGTATGGCTTTGTAACTATGATTTTTTGTACTGTGTGGGTTTTTTCATATGGATCAATGTTTAATCCAAATTGCATTTTTGTGGATATGGTTACAATGCAACAAAATAGTTAACATTATATAGTTTATGTTGATTTTGATAGGGCATTGTTGATTGTTGTTGTTTGGCTTTAAAATAGTAAATGATACATAATTTATGTTGATTTCCATAAGGCATTACTGATTGCTATTGTCTAGCTTAGACTATATTTTCTTATTTTCGATAAGGTGTTGTTGAAAAGGATATATTATATCATTTTCAATAGGGTATTGTTCAGAGAAGGCTATATCATTTGTTAAAATAAATATGGTTTTGTATGGGTTTGTTAGTGTGATTATTTTGCGTTTTGTGGGTTTTTGCATCTGGGTCATTGTTGAAACATATATTATTTGATTTATACATTGCATTTTGTGGCTTTGGTTGCAATTGAATAAAACAGTTAATGTTATACAGTTTATGTTGATTTACATTAGGTATTGTTGATTTTTTTTCTCTAGCTTAGGTTGCATTATTTCCGTTTTAATAAGGTTTTGTTGAAAAAAATAGATTGTTATTTTTTTAATAAGGTGTTGTTAGGAAAAGACTATAGATTAGCATGGTTTTGTTACAATGCATTTTTTTGTGTTTAGTCAATTTTACCATTTGGGTCGATTTTGAAACCAATATCATTTGATTTATGATTTTCATTTTTTCATTATGGTTGCAATGCAATAAAATAGTTGATGCTATATAGTTTATGTTAATTTTTTTTCTCTAGCTTGTTAGCCAATAGGCTATTTGTGTGAGCTTTGGTTAGAATTCCCATTAGCCTTCCCAGTTTTTGAGCCTTCTGGTGGCTGTGAAAAAAGGTGGCATATATTCTTGAACTTTGGTTAGAATTCTTGTTAGCTAGCTCGACTATTTGTTATCCTTCCTAATTTTTAGGCCTTGACGGTAGCCATGTGGAAAGGTTGCGGAGGTGCTTTGCACATGTTGGGAATAGGTTGGCAGATTTTCCCCCACATGGATAGAGAAGGCCAATGAAATTAAATGCTAGTTTACATCAACATTAATTGTTGTATGGATTGCATGTGTTGGTGATGGTTCTAATAACACCTATTGTTTATTCATTTGTGGCTTGCATTTAGTGGTCATGGTTGCAATGTAACTAGATAGTTAGTGTTGTGCAATTTATGTTTTTCTCTAGCTTTGGCTATATTGTTTCATTTTTTATAGCGTAATCTTGTGAAAACTATTTAATTTCTTCCTTGAATAGCTTCAAAAAGTTTTTGAGCACATTATATGTGGCAACCAGTGTTTCTTATTATGTTTAATATAAAGCCTATTATTGTGAGAATTATTTTTTGAGGATGAAACAAATAACAACTTTTTCTCAAATAAAAAACTATGTTCTTAAAACAATAAATATGAATGTTTTGTTTTCCTTTCTAAATAATATTTCATTTAATATATATTTTTTATCATAATTAATTCCACTCATGGTTCATATGATACTTAATTAGCATACCAAGGTGCTGAAAGTAAAATATTTAATCATGAAATTTCAGAATAAAGACCAAAAGGTTCAATAAAAACAAACACATATAGCAAGATATATATATCTATATGGACACATGTATATATCTATATATATATATATATTGCTATATCTAAATAGATGTGTATACCATATTTTTCCCTCACTACATAACTCCTCCCCTTCAAATTTATGAAAAGAGCAAACATTCAAACTTAATTTTCCCTCGATTGACTCAGCAAGAGAGCTACAAATTCAAATATTTTGTTGCCTATAATATATAACCAAAGCTAGAGAATAACCCTCAACAATGCCTTATGGAGAACCACATAAAAAAAGCTTTAAATGAAACAATAATTTTTTCAATAGCAATATAGAAAATTCTTTATTGAACAACACCTTATCAGAAATGACCATATACACACATACACACCCACACATACATATAAACATTCAAATAGTGAACAAAAATTGTCCAGATATTGTGCAGATATAAGGTGCTATGTGGAAATCCAACTAGACAAGAAGGAAACAACCATATTGATATAAAAAACTTTACATATCTTAGATAGAATAAAGACCTTAAGGTTCAATCAAGAACAAACACATATATAACCGGATATGTATATCGATATGTACACATGTACACATGTATATGTCTATTTATATATAGATTGCTATATTTGAATAGATGTGTATACCATATTTTTTCCTCACTACATAACTCCTCCCCTTCAAATCTATGAAGAGAGAAAAAATCCAAACGAAATTTTCTCTCAATTGACTCGCCAAGAAGACTAAAAATTCAAATGTTTTGTTGCTTATTATATATTTCTTGGTCTAAAGCAAGGCCTTATATTCAACAATAGGTTTGAATGCACTACCTTCTCATTCAGTCAATTGAAGGAAAATGTAATGTGGATATTTTCTCTCTTAAGCACTATTTGGCATCAACATTAATTCTTGTATGGTTTGTGTGTGTTGCCGATGGTTGTAATAACAACTCAACAATCAACAATACCCTTTGGAAAATAACATAAATTGGTTTTGAAATACTCGAGAAATGGTATTTTCAATATGCACCTCTTCCCGCTTGTTGAATAAATGCACATCTTCCCACTTTCTTTCTCTATGCTTCCTTCTTTCTCCACCGCTTGCAAAAACTAGGAAAATAATTATCACAACCGACACTTTTGGCCTAATTTTGCAACCATTTCCCCATACAAAAAACATAAAATAAGCTCCAACTACCTTCCCATAAATTCCACAAATAATGATCATCCTTTCACCTTCAAAGAAGCTTGCCCTCAATACTCATAGCTATCTTGAACAACAAGGTAAACCCAGAGAATGACACCCAAGAATGCCTTACCAAAAACTATGCATAGGGAATTGGTGATTTTTCTTCTGTGGCCTTGAATAAATCATTTGATTTATGATTTATGTGTGGTGGCAATGGTTGCAAAAGAATAAATCAGTTTATGTTCTTCTTGATAAGGCATTCTTAGCTCTTTTTGTGTCTCTTTATGGATAGTTCTTATTTGTCTACACCTTAATAAGGATTTTCTAGAATGGAAGGTTGTATATTAATTACGAGGTGAAAAATTGGTCTTGCTACTGGTTATAGTGGTAGAACAAAAATACATTTTCCACCACCATAATCAATAGTGATATCATTTTATTTTTATTGTAGTTATTTGACATAGATACATATCTGCACATAGGGAAAATAAAATGAAATTAGCACAAGAAACCCTTCTCTCCACTCTACCATATTGGTCGAGAAACACATAGATGTGTAGATAGGAAATATAAAATCAAACACAAGAAAATGAGGCCAACTCTTGACACTATCATATTGGTTCATGGAGCTTGATGGGATCTCACCAAACTCTCGAGCAAGAACATACATCATCCACCACTCTGATCAATTGTGAAATATTTTTTTCTTATTACACTTACTATAGAGTCTATCATTCTAACAACTCCTTTTTTTAGGATGAAATAAATAATAACTAAAAAGGTGTATTTAACACATGTAGTACAAATATATGCAGATGCAGAAAAAAAGTTGGACCGATATATATATCTCAAGTTTGATGCACATTTATACACATTGTTGATTGTATTGTACAAAAGACTATATTGTTTGATGAAACTAATATTCTTTGGTTTATGCTTTGCCTTTTGTGGTGATGGTTTTGGATGGGTTTGTTACTGTGAATTTTTGTGCTTTGTAGATTTTTCTATTTGATGTATTCTTTCATTTTTCTTTTCTTATGTGCACATATGTATGTATATAAAATTATATGTAGACAACATTCATATATACTTGGCTTTCTAGTATTAATAATAAGAAATATTGTACCACATACAATGTGTTGAAAATCTCTTAGAAATTATATAACAAAGAAGTTCTACAAAGATGGTGGAATCAATGTTTGATACAACACTCAAAATACAACTTATTATTCCAACAATATTTTAGTATGTATCTATGGTGTTTGCAACTACTATTACATACATCCAAATCTTCACATGGAATCATTCATCAGTGTTTTCCTTGCAACTATTGGCACCATATGTAAACCAGTAATGCCCTATGGAAATTTACATAAACTATATCCATCCATTGTGGAGTTTCTATGAAGGTGGTTGGATAATATTCTTTGGTCTTTTCATGGGCCAATGAATCAAAAATTAATACAAAAGATGAAAGTATGTGGCAATCAAACTAGACAAGAAGGAAATCGCTATATTGATATTAAAAACTGGACATATCCATATTTAGATAAACATATCACCTCAAAGATACACGTACATAATGAATATACAAACATACACACTAACACCTTAAATGAAACAATAATGGTTTCAACAAAATCCTAGGGAATTCATTTTTTGACTAGGACCTTATTAGAAAGGAAACAATATAGCCATAAAATACCAGCTTAAAGGGAATTTTCTTAAGTAAAGAGGTCAAGCTAATTGAATATGAAACAAAATAGTCGAAGGTAGATAGAAAGACTCAACAATTCCCTATGGAAATAAATACATATACATACATTACAACTAAGATGAAAAAGTGCTTAAAAACTCCAACTTAGAGAGGAACAACACAACCAATGAACAAATAGGTACTATAAAATGAAACATAAACTATATAACATTAACTATTTTACTACATTACAACCATAACTACAAAACGTAAGCCATAAATCAATAAATATTGCTTTCAATAGTGATCCAGATTGAGAAATCCACAAAACACAATGATTCATAGTAACATACCCATGCAAAACCATAGCCACAAACCGTGAAGCATAAATAAAATAATATTCATTTTTCCACCTCTTCCTACTTGCTTGACACACACCTTTTCCCACTAGCTTTCTTGCAAAAAATGGGCACCCTCATAGAATAACCTCCACTCACCTTCATAGAAGCTAGACATTGCTTGATCCAACTTGTACCCTCACAAAAGCTTACCTTCCTCACTCACAGCTCAGATAGAAGGTATAGCAAAAGAATGAGACCCAATAATGCCTTATCAAAAAATTTATAGACATTCATTGTGTTTCCTAAGGTTTTAAATGGTAGGTGTTATTACAACCATCACCAGTACATAGAAAGCATGCAATAATTACACCATGTAAAAATAAAAATATAGGCTCCAACCATCTTCATAGAAATTCCAGAACAAATAATTTCACTTGCATGTTCATAGAATCTCTCCTTCCTCCACACCTCTGATAGAAGGTAAAGCCACAAAACTACACCCAACAATGTCTTGTTGAAAATTGCATAGACAATTGCTATGTTTTCCAATGATTTAAATGGTAGGTGTTACTTACAACCATTTCTACTACACGAAAACCATAAAACAATCAAAATATGACACTGAAAAATCCATTGAAAACCTTTGTCACAAAACACAAATCATAAATGGAATTGTATTGGTATGAATAGTGACCCAAATGAAAAATCCCACATAAACACAGCAATTCACAAAACATAACAATTCATAGTAACAATCCAAGAGAAAAAATATAAGCAATATTGTCTTCCAACGATCGTGGCTACATTGATTCAATAAATGAAATATTGTACCCTAGGCTAGAGAACTACAATGAACAATGGACTATGGAAAATAACATAAAATATTTTTGAAACTATGTTGCTTTCAAGAGTAACCTAGATGGAAAAATGAACAAAATAGAACAATTCATAGTAGCAATCCAATGCAAAAAAAAACCAATATTGTCTTCCAACCATCATGGTTGCACAAAGAGAATAAATTAAACAATATGCCCTAAGCTAGAGAAAAAAAATGAACAATGGCCTATAGAAAATAACATGAACTAGTTTTCAAATACTCTAGAAAGGGTTTTTCCAATATGCACCTCCACCCGCACCTCTTCCCACTTTCCAAAACTAATACAACCATCTTGGTAATGGAACTATTGATAGGAGTCATGGATAATGTATGGGCCCTATGCACAAATATGTATGTATGTAATAGCAGATGCAAACATCATTGGTTCCATAGGAAATTGGTGATTGTTGTTCTCTAGGTTAGGGTGTATTTTTTCATTCTTGATAAGAGGATGTTGAATAGGCTATATGTTTGATTTTCACTATTTCATTATGAATCAGATATGAAACAATATAGCCAAAGCTGAAGTAATAAAAGTGTTTATGCTATTTTCCTAACTTCAAAAAGATTTTCAGAACATTGTATGTGGCAAGCAATGTTGAGGGGGACAAGTTTATATGAATGTTGTCTACATCTTATTTGGCATACATACATATATGCAAATAGGAAAAGAACAATGAAATGCAACAAAATAAAGAGATACTTTAGTGTTTGTTATATGGTTTGTGTCTTCTAGAAATGCTTGCAAAGTAATAAAACATATCATCATCTTCTTAATATAACATTGTTGGCTATCTTTGTGTGGCCTACGATGATAGTCTACACTATTTTCCATAGGGAATCGGTGATTGTTGAGATGTGGATTTATAAATACATGTGGAAAATGCATATAGGAACATACACAACCACAGATACATATAGACATAGATTCATATCCTGAAAGATACATGTAGAAAATGCATCTACACACATACACACTCACACATACAAATGCATTATAGACACATTTTCCTACACATAACTATATCAACATGTTGTATGCACTAAAAACATTTAATTGCATGCATAGATGTTTTTGTATTTGTATATGTAGATATATACATGCATACAACCATGTCCACATGTATATATGAGAACAATTGGAAATACAAAGGGTTTTTTCAAATTACACCTCTTCTTGTTTGGTTCAAGTGTACCTCTTCCCACTTGCTTTATCTTTTCTGATTTATTTCTTCACCATCTACAAAAAATGGGAAATAAATTATCACATTTGACACTTTAGTATTTCTTTTCCAACTAATACCCCATATAGGAAAGCACAAAAAAACCTCCTCCCAATTGGATATTAGCTTGACAATGCATGATCGAACTTGCACCTTCACACAAGCTTCCTCTCCTTGCTCATAGTTGTGATAGCCAGTAAAGCTATAGAACGACAACCAACAATGACATGTAAAAAAATATGCAAAAATTTGATCATACTGATGGACAATGTATTTATGTTCAGGAATGTATCTATGTCATAGTGGATGCAAAGAACATTGATATATAGTGATCCATATCTTTATTTTGTTGGCACATGTATCCTTGGAATAATAAGGTGTCTTTTGTATAATAATGTTTTTTGCATCTAATATCACATATGTAGGTTTATGCACATAGGAGAAATAAAATGAGTGGCAATGATAGTCAAGAATGCATTTTTCGATAACATCATAAACTCTATAACATTTACTATTTTATATGTATCAAAAAAGAAATGATATAGCCAAAGCTAGAGAACAACAATTAACAATGTGTTGTCAAAAATAACACAAACTATTTTATCGTGTTACAACCATTGGCAGCAAACGAAAACCATATATGGAAAAATATTAAATATTCCTGTGTGTATATATGAATGCATGTCAAAGTAGATATAAACAATGTACCTACACACTCTTCCTGATGTTTATTACTTTTTTAAAATAGTTGTTGTTTGTTTCAACCTTGGTAGGGAATTCTTCGAATGATATAATGTATATTATCTATTATATAGAACACTGAAGCATTTTTCCTAATTATTTATTTTTCTTTGTATTGTTGATGTATGTATAAAAAATTTCAAAGATTAAAAAATTATATATTAAGTGTTATATGAACTATTAACCCTTTTTTAATTAATCCTTTGTTGTCATATTCTTGATGTCTGTGCAAAAAAATTGAGAGATCATGTTGTGTTTTGAAGTCATAGAGTTTGTAGTGGGTTGTCGGCATTGCAACTCTCATCTTTTAAATGAGCAGCCCCAACAATGTTGGTGGACTCTAGCTCTACCCAAGCTGACGAACAATCCTCAAGAACCAGTCTTGTAAGTATGTTCTTTCTTTAGTTCTTGCTGCTGAAAATTAAATTGATATTTTTCCATGTACGTCGAGCAGACTGTGAAGATACTTCATTTGAATTAATATTTATTGTCATATATATTCTAACTAATTTATTTTCAAAATATTTATCTTTTCTTTTCCTTTTGATTTGTTGGCTATTTGGGAGTCACCTACCTGTTAGTGGGGAAAAATTTATAGTTTTCAAATGTGTTGACATTGTTTTTTGATTCTAGACTTGTGTCACAACCATGAATATCTCATTGCTTCCACTTTGCTCAGTGAAACTGCCATGTAGGATACAAATGTACATCCATCCTTGACAACACATGTGATATGATCTATTGATATTGAATTTGTTGTCCCATCTCCAGTTCTCCAACTAATGTCTTTTCAAAAAATAGGAGGCGATCAAGGCTTTGTTGACCACTACAAATTCATCCTCTTTGATGGAACCCACATGCAAATAGGGACTTTGCCTACAAAATACAATGACCTTTTATTTACAGGGGCATTGAAAATAGGTTATGTCTTGTTCTTGAAAAAATATTTGTGTAGGAAGTTGTCAGAATCAAGGTTAGATATTGTTCTACACTACTTGTACTTGTTGTTTTATGCTTTATTATTTGTGGGGACAACCTTCTAAATTATTTGAAGCTCACTTGATTCCAAGGTAATTTTCATATTGTCCTTAGATGTCAAAATTTCAGATTGCTATCTAATTGGAACACCTAGATATTTGTTTAGAGATCAAGAAGAACAAGTAGTTTATTGTGAGTTGCCCTCCCCACTAAAATGAGCCTCAACATTTGGGACTAATACATCCCCAAGAAAACTTAATTCTCCTACAAATATTAGTCCTTTTAAAGGGTTGAATGTTTACCAAACCAAATGGACAATAAAAGGCCGAGTAACAATGAAAAGGGATATGCACCATTACAGAAAACAGGGACATGAGGGCCAAGTATTGATCTTTGACATTATTGATAGTGAGGGAAAAAAATTGAATCACTTGCTTTAATGACATAGCATAATTGCATTATGATAGGGTTGAGGTGGGTTGTACTTATCATGTGTCAAAAGGCTCGGTGAGACAAGTAGATAAGAAATTTAATATATTGAATAACCACATGGAAATCATTTTGGATGAAAACTCAATGTTGAAATGTTGTGATGATGAGGCCTTTGTGCTAGAGAAATTATTTAAATTCATCCCAATAAATGAAATTGAAAATTGTAGCAATAACAATTTGATGGATATTATTGGGACTGTGGTGCATGTGGGAAAGGTATCGACTATAAAAAGAAAGGATCGGTTTGAAACAATTCATAGGATTGTTAAACTTATTGATTTTTCATCCTTTTGTATTGGTGTTAATTTGTAGGGCTCAAATTGGGAAGTAAAGGGTGACAAGTTGGAGAGGTTGTACACCCCTGCTTTGGTTGTTATCCTTGCTGTTAAAAATCTATGTGTTGGATATTTCAATGGAATGGTTCTGAACACAACCATAGGGACTCTTCTCTACATAAATATTGACATTCTAGAAGCACAACCCTTGACCCAATGAGGAAATATTGAGCCACATGTTGTTGATCCCTCAAAAGTTTTTTTGGAAAATGGGAGAGTGCCCATTCGATATATCTTGGATCACTGCCTTAGCTTGCCAGAAAATCTGTAGGCTACTCTCACGGAAACAACAAAATATATAAAAACTAATGCATTATGTTACACTGGATGTCCCTTATAGGCCAATGGAAGACAATGCAATAAAAAGCATGAAAAGTTCACCAAAAATACATGGTTCTACCCTAAATTCTAGACAACAATAGTTGATTGTGACTTTTGATATTTATTACAACTAAAGATGGAAAACCACATAGGTGAGATTTGGGCTACTACTTTTGATGAGGTTGCAATAAGCTTACTGTGGATGTCAACAAAAGAGCTTTACATGTTGCAATATGAGTCTTCTACTACAATGATTGTTGAGTCTGCTATCAATTGTGTCACCTACACATCATTCATTTTTATTGTTCTTATTAAAACTTAGACCTATAATTTAGAAACAAGGATTAAAACAACAATAGTCAAAGTTGCAAGAATTAACTTTTAAGCTAAGAGCAAGTTGTTGTTGTCAGATTTGTCTACAATTTCCCCTATTGTTCAAGAGTCTCCCGAGATAGTTGGCATACTGCCTTGAAAGCCAAACAACCATACCTAATTGTTACTTTGAATTTTTGGTTATAGTTTCTATTGATTGGACATATTTTTCCTTTTCTTTCTTTGCAGTGCTTGTCACATCAAAAGACCTTTCCTTTCTCATGTTGTTGCTTTGTTTCTCATTTAACTAGTTATATATTAAGAAAATGAATTTTAACTTATTATGTCTAACAAAAAAAGATACACTTGTTCTCTTTTGTATTGTTTATGTTGCTTATAATTTTGTTTTTGTTTAACTGTATGTTCCTCATTTTATTTTATGTTGTTTTGTTGTATAGTTATGTCACCCTATCTAACACATGTATTAGTATTTACAACTATTTTTATATATACTTTTGGACATGGTTGTATGCATGTATATATTTACGTATCCATATACATAAATATATATGCAAGTAATTCAAATTTTTGAGTGCATACAACATTTTAATACATATATGTGTGTAGAAAAATTCAATATTTATTGGTATCTGTGGCTTGTTTTTAATATCAATATATTTATTTTCTTCTTTTCTATTTCAATTTCCATATAGTATTATCTCTCCACAATCGTTATTATCTATGATGTTGGCTTCCTTGAATGCATGGCTATTAAATGTTGTCCTTCCTTTGCATTCATAAAAGCACATCACATATGGTTATCTTCCATTTTCTTGGAGTTGCATAAAACTTTGATTTTTTTATAATATTTTCTATGTGATGTTTCATGATGACTATTCTCTATGACCTATTCAATGCTTTTGTGGATTTTCTTCAGTCCAACTTATTAAAATCTATCATTGCACAAGATTAAAATATAGGATGTAATGGAATTTTTTTCATTTGATTTATGTTGTGCTGATCTTGTCTTAAATGTTTTGAGTGCATGAAGTATCTTGATAGAGTTTTATGTAGATATATGTGTCTCTAATGTATTTGTATGTGTAAGTGTGTATGTCTGTATATGCATCTAATGATTCTTAAATGTTCTCCCTACTACTTTTCCATGTCTAATCATAATGACATGTTGTATATGCATATCATATGATTCTTGGCTATAATGTTTGTTGTGTATGTTGTGCAACTCAATCTACATCCCAACACTGAATAATGCCTTATTGAAAATAACATAAAATTCTCAATTACTTTGGTAATTTTTAAATGCAAGGTATTATTGCAACCAACACCAATATACGAAACCCATATATTAAATACTGTTGTTGTGACAATTTGTACCAAGTGATGTTTGTTTTCTACTCCCACCCAACATAGACATATATGTGCATTTAAAATTATCTATATTTCTTTCACATATATTGAAAACTTTGGGTGTGCATATGTACGTATGTTGTTTGAAAAAACACTCATCACTGTGGTGGCTCACAATATTCATAGCAGGTAAAGCTACAAAAAAACAATCAACAATTCCTTATGGAAAATAACATAAAATATTCAATTGCTTTGGTAAATTTATAATTCTAAATGTTATTGTGGCAATTGGCACTATATGGAAAGCATATATGAAACAATGTTGTTATTGGTCTATTTTATTTCTTTGCAACCATCGTGTGTATATGGAAACCATAAATGAAATAATATTGATTTCTTTGCAATGATTTCCTCTATATGGAAACATTTAGCCAATAGGCTATATGTATGAACTTTGGATATAATTTTCATCAACCTTCCCGATTTTAAATTTTTTGGGCAGCAATCAATAATGCATATATATTTGCATCTGCGTTTGCTAACATATATATCGATGTACATTTTGTTTGCGACTTGCATCTTTATATATTGGATGTGTTCAATGAATATATAGGAATCTATTGGCTTGAAATATATTGTGTGCTTCTTCTATTGTGTTTCATTTTCCTTTTCTTCTGTGTAGATATGTATGTATGTCAAATTAGATGTAGACAACATATAAATTGTATGTAATAATAGGGTTTATATTATGCCTAATAACAAAAATTGATATCACCATTCATCATAGTGGTAGATATTTTATGTTCTTGCTCAAGGGTTTGGTGAGAGCTTATCAAGCTCCATGGCCCAATATGCTAGGGTGGAGAGCAGGCCTTCTTTTTTTTTGTTCAATTTTACTTTCCCTCTATGCAAATATGTATATTTGTGAAGTTATCCATGGGCAAGATTAATCCCTATGTGAAGCTATGTAGGTATGTGAAATCACATGAAAACAAGTGATGTTTCCATGCCATCCTATGCCAAGTGATGTTTATTTCATTTTCTTCCATTGTGATTTCTATATTCGTAGGTCCATGTATGGCTATATATGTGTGTTTTCTACTTATAGACTTTAGCCCACAGTAATGAACCGATTCAAAACCTTCACCATAAAATTTGTGAACCATAAATGAAACAATATTGATTTTAACAGCAAGCCAGATGAAAAATCCCACACAAAACACACGATATTAAATAATTTGCAACCATACACACAAAATGAAAGCCATAAATGAAACAATATTGGTACCAACAATCACCCACATTTGAAAACCTACAAACATAATTTTTTGCCATCTTTTCCATGTCGCACCAAACATTCATCCCCATGTGTAGATATGTATAATTGTGAGCTTAGATGCACATAAGATTCATATATACTCCTTCATATGTTTATTCTTTTCATAAGGTTGCTTTCTTTTCATATGTCTATACTTAAACTTTTCCACAGAAATTAATTGCTACTTCCCTTCATGTAGGCCTATCTCTATTCATTGATAATTTCCATGACATCTAAAGAAAGAATAGGTACATATGTTTCAATTGATAGTTATATTTTTACTATTCGAGACTTGCATTGTGCATTTATTGAAATTTCTTTAATTAATTGAAACATGTAGTACCTATTCTTGTGTGAAGTAATTGTCTCGAGCTTTGGATTTACAAGTTCTTTTTACAAAAAAAAAAGGGGAATGATCTACAAATTATTTCAAATTGCATGTAGCCACATATGTTTAAAACCTTGAGAAATATAGCAAATTTCTATGAAATTTTTGATAAGGCATTGTTGGGTCTTGTTCTATTGTTATACCTATTATTAGATCCATGAGTGAGGAGGGTAATCTTATGTGAGGGTGAAAGTTTGATCATGCATTTTCCACCTTCTGTGAAGGTGGTTGGAGGTTATTCTGTGTTTTTTGCATGGGGAATGTTTGCAAAAGAAAAATAAAAAGTTTTTCATGTGAATTTTTTTTCTTGCTTCTTGGAAGAAAGCTAGTGGGAATAGGTTTGTTTCAAGAAAGTGAGAAAAGGTGCATATTGAAAAAAAACTTTATGATTTTGTTCCATTCATTGTTTGCACAACAATTCGCTATGTTTTTTAGGGATTTTAATGGCATGTGTTACTTACAACCATCACCACTACACAAAAACCATTCAACAATTAATGTTGATGCCATTTCCCTTGCGCTCTCTATTGGTGCACCAAATTATTTTAAGCTAAAAAAAAACCCACTCACCACCCTCTTCCCAACCACCACCTTTTCCTTGATCGTCGAAAGGCTTCAAAATTGGGAACGTTGATGAAAGTCTTGACCAAAGTTCAATATAGATTTCCCTCCATCATCTTGCACTCTATGTTCTCCCAAAAAAACTAGCCACTCATAAGTAACACCTGCCATTTCAAACCTCAGGAAACATAGTGCTTGACTGTATTGAGGATAGGCTTTTGTTAAGGTTTAAGTCTAGTTATCCATTGTGGAATTTATGTGAAGGTGGTTGGATGTTATTTTGTGTTCTTTGCATGGGGCAATGGTTGTAAAAGTACTACAAAAGTGTCAATTGTGATAATTATTTTCCCATTCCTTCCAAGCATGAATCTTGTATATAACTCTTAAAAATATAGTTTATCATTCCAAGAATGTCGCATAAAGTAAACATATAGATCACTATATATGAATAACTAGTTTGCATTTTCTATGACATACATGTACATATATATATATAGGGGAAATACATTGTCCACCACTGCAAACAATGGTGGTATCAATATTCCATATCACATTGAAAATACAACTTATCATTCCAAAAATGTGCTAGTATGTATCAACGTTGTTTGCATCTTCTATGAAATGCATCGAAACCTACGCATTGCATTGTTCATCATTGTGGTCAATGGCTTCATCAATCTTCTATATAATAGATAAAATATAACTTATCATTGCAAGAATGTCCCAACAAAATAAACATAGGGATCAGGATGTATCAATGTTCTTTACATCTATGATGGCATACATACATATCTACACACACAGGAAATCTATTGTCCACCACTCTAATCAATGGTGTCATCATTAATATTTTTCTATTGTTTTACAAACCGTCCACCCATGCAAAAAAGCACAAAACAAGTTATTTTTATTTCTTCCTTCTCACTTTTAATAATGTCAAAGCTAAATATTGGGTCCTCACATGCTTATTTATTGTAATGGTGATTTTCCCTTTTAGTTTTCATGTGACCTTTTATTTCCCATCATCTACCTATTTTTTATATGTAATTCCACATACATACATTTCCACACATTGTTTATGTGTCTATATATATATCCAAGGAACAAACCCCTACAAATGCATCCAATGCATACAATGCTTGTATACCTTCTTAGAAAACAAATCTACACAAATATATAGGCATTGTCGAGAGTAAGCATCATTTTGTTCTGCTTGTTTTATATTTACTATGTGCACATCTATGTGTTTCTAACATTATATGTAGGAAAAAATCATATCTTTGAAGACTACTTATGGATATATATGTGTAATAGCCTATGATGATCTATCAACCAATATGGTAACTTGGAGAGAAATATTTCTTTCGTTGCATTTCATTTTATTTTATTTTCCCTATGTGCAAATATGTATCTATGTTATTATTTCTCTTAGCCTCAAAAAATATTTTCTTGAATTATAGACTATATATTAACTGTAATAAGGAACATTGATTTCACCATTCAACAAAGTGGTGGATAATGCATGTTCTTGCTATGTGTAGATCTGTCTTTCTTTTTTGCTAGATACTGTAGGATACATACCAACAATTACAATGCACTATGAATCAAATAAGAGGATCATCTCCAACAATTGTGTTAATTTCCATCATCATGAAATGTTGGTATTCTTAACGGTAATTGTATTTCTTCTCTTTCCCTCTTCATTTCCATGCATATATAATTTCCTCCACTTATAAATTCGCTTCCTTATCATTTTTTATATGCGAGGTGTAATTGTGGTATTGCATATTTTTTCCTCATAGATTATAGAACTATTTATATTTCTTAATTCAAATATTGGTTACCAATGAAACATGTTAACCTCACTAAACTTCACATTTTCCTTGTGTGTACCTATATCTGAGTAAAACCATTTTATATTTCAACTACATTCAATTTATATACAAGGTGTAGCAACCTCCAAAATGCTAAATATCTTTACAATCACACGTTTGCATGGTGTATGGCCTTCTCCTACATTATATATTTATACAGCGTAAGGCTATATATCTTTTATTCCATCTCTTAATTCACAACTATATGTTGATTTATTAAAAATGTATAGAATTGATTTGAACACAACCAATTTTCACACATGCCAAAGTATTGCTTTCACCATTGATCAAAGTGGTGGAGAATTAATGTTTTTGCTCGGGGGTTTGGTGAGATCCCATGAGGCTTCATGAGCCAATATGCTAGGGTGGAGAGTAGGCCTTCTTTTTTGGTGTTCAAACTATAAACCATTGCATGCACAAGCTATGCCTACATTTTATTTAATTGTTGTGTTCTATTACAACTACATTGCATATTATTTGTTATAAATTGTAAAAGTCTTTATATTTCCTAATTTACTTATTGCCTACCAATAACACATTTTTTTTCACTAAAATTCACATTATCCTTTCATGTTTGTAGACCATACTCAAGCCAAAAAATCCTCCTTCATGGATGTTTTGACACCATTAGATCTTGTATAAAGTTGGCAGGGGTCAAAACATAGCTTTCACCATTGATTAAAGTGGTGGATAATTTATTTATTTTCTCAGAGGTTTGATGAGAGCGCATGACGTTCCATGACCCAATATGGTAGGGTGGAGAGGATGCCTTATTTTCTTGTGTTTATACTACATTCCTCCATGTGCACAAGGTATGCCTATATCTTCCATTCCTTCTATTATAGGTGCATTTCATATTAACTACTATAAATTATAGAACCCTTTATATCTCCTGATTTAGATATTCTCTACCAATGATAGATGATCATTGCACTAAACTTCACATTTTTTTGTTATTATTGCAAAGCACACTAAAACCATAATGCATATTTTGATTAAGTAATGTGTTATAAACGGCCTTTTAGAATAATCATAGTGACTGCAAAATCAGTCATAGTGGTCAAATAAATAATTACATCCTCATAGAATCTATATTAAGTGTAATAAGGAACATTGATTTCACCATTGACTAGAGTGGTGGACGATACATGTTATTGCTCGAGGGTTTGGTGAGAGCCCATGAGGCTCCATGATCCAATATGGTAGGGTGGAGAGTAGGCCTCATTTTTTTGTGTTTCATTTTATATTTCCTATGTGTAGATTTGTATGTTTATGGCATAAGATTTAGAAAAGATCCATATGTTTCATAGGCTATATATTAAGTGTAATATTAAATATTTTTTTGAGAATTGATTACATTGAAGCAAAAATATCTATTTCCAAATCTTACGCCCAAAAATTTTACATGTAATACTTTGAGATATATTCTAATCACATGAAAAGTCAGATTCCCAAACAAAATGAGAAAACTGTATTTCAAAATTTTTCTACCAATCTACTTTTCCATTTACATCAACAAAATCCTATTGATGCAATTCTCTCTTTATTGTTATGGTTTTACGTCACTTATGCAAATACACTTATTTCACAATTGTATGTGCTATCAAAAATCAATAATATTATAAGCTTTCAGATAATTCTATTATTCTTTTGAAATAACCTACATGTATTAGTACATTTATTTTTGCCCTACCATTTTAATGTACATGTATCGTAAAAGGGTTATTAATCATGCCATAAGGATTCTTAAATATGGTCACTTTATCTCTCTTTGTATGTATTAATTTTGTTTCAATGAGCTATAGCATACACGCATATTTGTGCTTCCCTCTACCTAGCAGCTCATCATTGCATGTCACTACATGCAACTGCTAGTTTATTTTCCTTTGATTGGACCTATGGACACAAGAAAACCTTTCCTTCCTATCTATAACCCAAATGCATTTTGTTAATAACATCATACAAGAGGACATGATGTAGAATGATGCATGTGTTTTAAACATTAAGAGCAAAACCTTATCTATTCCAATCACATCCAATTAAGTGGTCTTAATTATCAAGCAAATAAATCTATTGCCCCACCTAAATAAAAATTGCAAATTTTCATCAACCTAATTTCCAATCGATTTCAAATAACTTTGTGAAAACTTGTGGTGTGTAGTGTAGAAAAATGCATACCCTTTCATTTTCACACTTGTTTTTCCCTACCTTGCTTTGTTTATCCCTATCTATATCTCATTTGTTCCTATTTTGCATCCACAAACCCTATGAATTATATCTTTTTCTAGCTAATCCTGACACTCTCCAATTGATAAATGATAATTTAATGATTTTGTCTTAATGTTCTTTATTTTTGGGTCGGGACTAAAATGCCACCTAGGGCATCTTTGTCACCCAAAGGTCTTGGGACCCTAATTTTGAGAGCACCTAAATAGGTCCCTTTTCGAAGTATGTGCCTTGAGTTTCATGCCTCAGGACTAAGACACCAAATAGGGTATCTTAGTGCCCCTGAAGGTATTTTTGGCATTTTATTTCAAATTTTAGTAGGATTTAGCCTCCTTTAATTAATAAATTCCTATGTTGGCTTAGTGTGGTGTAATTTCAGGATATTAAGCATGGATAAGTATAAATATAAGGTTATTTCACTCATTTTTCATCTAATCAAGTTGTGAGAGAATCTATTCTAGAAAAATTGAGTCCACAAGAGAATTCAAGAGCAGTTCATAAAGCATTTGGAGCCATCATCAAGATTCAAGCATCATGTCAAGGGTTTTATGCATCCATTCATTTTGTTGAGCCAAGATTATGGATGTAGATTGAAGAAGTATTTACAACCATTGTTCACATCAAATCCAAGGATCCAAGATATACATTCCTCATGGTTTGTACATGGTAGATCGCATATCTTCTTCACAAGACATCACCCGATGTGATATGATTTAAATATTTTGACGTTTCGTGCTTCATTTCATCATTTCGTTTAGTTACATTCAAGGATTTTGACCAAGGAAAACCCCCATTTAATAACAGTCAACAAGTTTTACTCTCTTGTATGGTTTTGTTTGTAGATCTAGGTTGAAGACTTGAAGATCATTTGGAGTGCAAATTTTTCAAAGTTGCAAAGCTGAATTACAAATTTTTCATCTTCACAGAAACTCACCTACAAGATAAATCCTAAAGATTAAGAACCTAATATTTGAGAAGAGGCAAGTGTAGACATTGGAGCTTAGGACCACATTGAGATATTTCAGAAATACCAAATGGGACTAAGACAGTAGTAAGGGTGTCTTAGTTCTCCCTAGCATATTTTGACAACATTTTTGCATTTCCAAAATCCTCATCACATTTCCAAACTTCCTAGGCACATACCCTCTAAATTTATATGGTTTAATTTTGACATTTGATCTCCATATTTGGCTTGCATTGCTTGATTTTGTGATTTTAATGTTCCTTTATCTTTTCCAAGATTTTTCTTGTTGGTGAACATTTCAAACCCTAAAAGAACCCCTCCTAAGTCATGATTATTAAGAATTGACTCACCCTTTTGGGTTGATAGTCAATCCAATTTGGGATCCTAGGACATCCTTGAATGATAATTGGAGAAAATTTGTGTTCTATGACAAAGGTTATAAAGCTCCCATTTTCCTATTGTTCATTTTCTAATTTGGAGTCTTATATATTCCTAGATCTAAGTTGGATTCATTCTTGCATTGCATCTTGTGTTAGTGAAATTGCATCTAGGGTTTCTCATATTTGCATTAGTGAATGTGCATATAGGTTGCATTTTATCTCACTGAAAATTGAAAAATGCATTGTATATCATCCTAATTAAATTTTGAAACATTGTTATTGAATTCAATTTTGCATCCAATTGTTTGTCACTAGTTAGTTTTTCTTGCATTCCTTTGCATTGTTTTTGTAACAGTAGATTAAAATAGATGTATCTTTCGATTGATGATGATGGATAATCTACAACTAGAATAACAATGTTAATCCTAATCTAAATAATAATCTAAAATAAAACAACAAAGAATGAGGAAATAAAGTAAACAAAATAAACAATTAATGGAAAACTCTCACCCCTTCAAATTATCTTGATTGTTCTTCTCCATTTTTCCTTTTCAGTATTCTTGCATTCAGATTTCTATGTTTGAATGCAAGTATAACTTTGTCGAGTGTCTAAGAAAAATATCGAAGATACGTCTATTCTCAAAAGTGTATGATTTCGAGAGGAGGAATAATGATAATGACAAGCCATTTTATAGATTTTGGGTTTTCGAACGATCGGCTCAGATTGAAAGAGAGATCGATAGACGAGATTGATGAATGCCATGAGATATGAGTTTTGTCTTAGATAGAATGTGAGTTAGAACATGAGTTAGAACAAGAGTTCAGGAAAGACTGCAGATAGAGACTAAGTTAGAATGTGAGTTAGAACACGAGTTCAGGATCTTAATCTCCAAAAATAGAAGAAATAGACTTTGTATGCAAAATACAAAGTTAGATCTCGAAGAATAATGCATTTGAACACAAATAGGAGTTAGAACTAGTTAATCGACTAGTTTTGATGAAGAGTCTTCTCGTAGAGATAAACAGGTGTTGAATACGATAACTGGAGAACTATAAATAGATCTTGAGTCAGAAGGTGAGTGAATGACTTAGATAACTAAATGATAGAAGATTGTGACATAAATAATCAAATATGAATTAAATGTTAATTTAATTCAACATTCGAAAATAAGAGACTTTAATTAAATAACTAAAGTAATTTATTTAATTTGACTATTTGAAAAGGATAATATAAATAATTAAATAATAAATATTTAATTATAGATAAAGGGGGTTAAATGAATAATTAAATAAAGATATTTAATTATAGTTGAAAAAGTATGAGAAAGGGGTAATTAAATAATAAATTATTTAATTGATAGATAAAGGGGGAAGAATTAATTAGTTCGCAACATAATTAAATAAATATGATTTATTTAATTAATCAAGTTGAATGGATGTTATTTTTGAATTAATGAATTAATTAAAAATTGGTATTTAATTAATAGAGGAAATATGTGTTAGAAAGGCTAATTAAATAATTAACATTATTTAATCAAGACCACGGACTATAGAAAATTATGTTGAATGTGTACTCTCAAGCCTAGACCAATTTTCGGTATCTACAGTTTGCCCCTCTTTGATACAATGTTTATACAACATTGTGTCAAAGAAAATATGCCCCGACTGTGCCCTAGCATGAAAAAGGTCAGGTATGCCCCCTCAGGAAAATTGACAAATTTTTGAAAGTTTAAAAAAAAATCAGGTAATATTCCCGATAAGTCAATTTGATAGTCATAAATACTATGGAGTTGACGGAAATGAATTTGGAGTTGATATGGATGAAAACAGGTCTTTTGAAGTTGAAAGGTTAAGCGGCCAATAGATTAGGTCAGAAAAAATGCCATTTCAAACCCACCTATAAATAGGAATTAGGGCTAAACCTAATTCATTTCCACCCGAAGGAGTTAGAAAAATAGGAGATTTGCTCTAACTAGCTGATGAAAACAACACCCATTCCATATGTTGCGCATCGAGGTTATTGGATTCAAACATTTAGGAGGCCAGCCCACACAAGACCACTAGTATGTATGCAAAAATGAACTCTTCAAAGTTATTTTTGCACATAGTTTTAGGTCTTTGAAAATTAATTAAGCAAATGCGGTACGTCGTAAATGATGCATATGCCATCGTATTCACCACATCTGATTGCGAAACGATGCATGTGCAAAAACACATCCAAGCTAGGTTAGGTAGTTTAGGGAATAAACACATTTGAAATATAATGCATCACATTTTTAGTTATGCAATGAATTAGCATTAGGAATAGATGCATGTGGGTTAGTGAACCGCATATGTAGTTGTGAAACACATATGTTGTAGTCGAGTGGGTTGATAAAAATTGAACTGCATGTGGTTTAGTGAACCGCATGTGCAGTAGTTTGAAAGCAATATGGGAAAATATGCAACGCATATGTAATATGCACTACATGTGAGGCTTCATGCAACGCATTTGCAAAAATGCACCGAATTTGTTAATGTGAGCCACATTTGACTGGTAAAATTTTCAAAAAACATTTCTAAGGAAAACATGAAAATTCTTGACATCATGGTTTAAATGTAGGTTGTTCTAGATCCTATATATACATGGGAGTCACAACCAGACACATTCAATCTCAGAGATCGTTTAACAAGTGCAGAGATTCGGCTATTATGGAGACTGGGTCTACGCCACTATTTTTCGATGCCCACTATTTGGGCGAATAGGGGCATGTTGATGACATTATGTGAGCGATGGCATTCAAAGACATTGTCTTTTCACTTACTGACTAGGGAGGCCACTGTCACACTAGAGGATGTGTATAGGAGCTTGAGACTACCTATTAGAGGAGAGCGGGTTATGTATGATACCCAACGAGGATTGACCAAGTTGGTGAGGTTTTATCAGGTAGACGACATTAGTAGGCTCAGTATCAAGCACTATGAGATTAGATGGCTAGTGTTAGCAGACAAATGCAATCAGATTGACTATATTCTATGTACATTGATTGGGGGGATAGTTCTGCCAGACAAATGGGGTCACAGATTTCTAGTGGGATGGGGAGCTATGTTGGTCGGCATGTTAGAGAGCGAGACTAGGTATGCATGGGGTCCATGTCTACTTGGGATGTTATACTTTCATTTACATGACATTGCTTACAGAGATGCACAGTCACTGAGTTGTGGGACTACACTGCTCATGGTATGGCATTGGGAGAGGATAGTTGTTTTTTTCCCTCTAGTTACTGTAGAGAGACCGAAGAGATACCTGTATGTGTTCCGATATACAGGACACATTACTAAGACACATGTGGGAGACATAGGGTATTGGCGACATGCATTGGATATTCTTGATCAGTTCACATGGAGACATTACATGGATTGTGAGGAGTGGGTGGATGAGGAGGTACATTTGGTTTTTTGCAAACAGACACAGTATCTCATTGAGAGAACTGTTTCTAGTGTCAACATCATTGAGTGACACTTGCTAGACATAGTTTTGAGATAGTTCGGTGAGGTTCAGGATGAGCCTCGAAGTACATAGATTTTGCTCGTTCATCCAGAGAGGTTTCGTATTGGGGACCCATGATACCAGTAGCTATAGTTGAGGCAGAGATATAGGCACTACAGCCAGTACAGTGGGGATGGAGAGATGGATTAGCAAACCCAGGTACTACAAAGCAAGTGCCGCCACAATAATGGGTTACACTTTTTGGGACATCCTGATTTTTGTTGAAATCACATATTTTTTAAAAATATAATGATTTAAACCTTAAAAAGGTTCCATTGAAAGGATTTTAATTGAAGAGGGTTTGATCAAAATCCCTTAAATAAAACCCCCTTGGACATAAACTCGCTATTTTTTAACTATACCTATAATGGAGTCTCCTCTACACCTATCAAAATCCTGATAAAAATCCACTTTTGATTTACCTTTTGGGGGATCAAATGAATTCATTTAAAATTTATCTTTTATAAGCATGTATTCCTTATTATAAGCTTCCCAAAAAGTATAATTTTAAATATATTTAATTTTATTATTATATTTATTTTTTATTTCTTGTGAATGTAGGTTTTCAATGAACATCAAGGTCTTTGTTTCACACATACAGAAAAAATAGGAAAAGAGAGATCTTTTTTTTCTAAAAAATACATGTCCACTAGATATTGATGTCCTTATTCCAACCAAAAAAAAAATGAGTTCATTCAAATGCATACAAAAAAATTTATGCAACTGAAAGTATAATATATCCAAATTATAATTACTCTAACTTAGAAAATTAATTAAAAAATATGTATGCAGCAAAAAATTATGAAAAAATGTCCATGCCTTAGATATTGGTGTGAAAAAATTGTATTTAAAAAATTAGAATTGTATCCTTTCTAGAAAAAAAGTTATGCATTTGAAAGTAAACATCAGTTTTTGAAAATGTTGTTTAGTAAAAAAAAAAGTTAATAAAAATCACATAAAAGGATTCATAATTTTTTTATTTAAAAAAAATAATAATAATTAGAATCTACACATGAAATCTCACAAATCACTAGTTTGCTTCATCTTCAAATTCTTAATGGTTTAGCTTCTATAGGTATAAGAAAGTGAAGGGCTGGTGAAAAATGTTGATTCCAATGTCAAGTTTGGCCAAAAAGTGTAACCCATTATTGGGGGTTCACCCAGCATGCATGATAGATGGTGAGTAGAGCACGCATCTATTCCCTTAAACGGATCCAGATCAGCCAACACCTATAGAGAGATGAGGCACATGGCCTAGAGGATGACAGAGAGGTGCAGGTGCTAGAGTGGGGAGGTTTGGTGGGAGAGACGGTGATGGGAGAGGTGGTAGATGATGTCGGAGGGGACGAAGAGGGGGTCAGGCAGGTGCACTATCACCTATCCATGAGGCAGTAGTTCAGGATGTACCGATGTTGGACATCGGAGGGGGAGTGGATGTATAGGTTGGGGGTTAGCATGCTGCAACAGAGGTAGTGGTAGAGGATTGTGCAGAGGTGGATACTAGAGTAGAGGATGTTGCAGAGGATTTATATGTAGATATGGCTAGAGACCCTCTGGGTGTTTTGGTAGGATACAGAGAGGGTGATGTGGAGGATGATGATGAGGATGATGTTGAGGAGGATGCACAGATGGAGGAGCAGGAGAGAGAGCTCAAAGATCGGGTTGTGGAGGGGAGATGGGAGGAGGATTCTCCTAGGGATGGTGACAGGGAGGCTTTGGAGGAGAGACTCAGACTTATGATGGTACAGTTTGAGGTGATGAGGCTAGAGAGAGACAATTCCTACACAAAGAGGGACAGTGCATTCGCTGAGAGAGACAGTGCTCATTCAAAGAGGGATAGTGCACTTATGGAGAGAGATCAGGTGATAGCTCAGAGACATGAGATAGAGCAGTAATTCACAGAGATTAGATGCCTTTGTAGTGGGTCCTCATCTGATGGCATGGTATGAGAGTTGGTCAGATCAGTGGAGAGAGCCACCTATGACAGGGACTTATATGAGGCAGTGGTGTTGGCAAAGAGATGGGCTCCTAGTTTCTTAGAGGTACACAGTCAGAGGTCCCAAAGCAGGAGTCAGAGGACACAGAGTACTGAGGGGGTGGTAGGACCATCAAGGGAAGGTCCATATGAGAGGCCTTCCACCTCATAGAGAGCACCTTTGAGGATTTTCCCACCACCTTCACCACATGACAACAGTGGTAGCGAGACACAATGATATGGATATATTTATGTAGACATTATATGTTGATCAGAGAGCCTACGAGCTCATGTTTTATTTATGGTTACATTCAGACATTGTACTGTGACACACTATTTTGAGTGATATATATATATATATATATGATTTTGGTGGCTTCTATATGATATGTAGTTCTGTGTTATGGATGATGCATTATTTCTATGTGATTATGTTTCCTAGATGATGTATATCCATGTTTTATGAATGAATGTTTCTATATGTTATGAGTTATGCATTTAATAATTATGTTATGAATATCTTAATTTACGTATGATAATGAATACAATGATCTACATGATGCTTATTTATATGTAATGGTGATATGTACAAGCAATGTTTATATTATGTATGTTATTATGATGCAATGCCTATTATGTCTTGATTTCAAAATGCAATGCAACTATGGGAAATGCTTATTAAATGTGTGCTAATGCAAATGATCTAATGTTCTTATTGTGTCACAGGACCTTATCATTATGTTTGAAGAAGAGAAATGTTAGGATGAAATGAATTCAGAATGTTAGTAAGAAATAATTAAGGTTGATTGATTGAGAAAATGATATAATCTTCGATATATTGTAAAATACGCTATGCTTGCTTGTTATCATCATTGGGCGGGACATGACACAGATGGATAGTACACACTATGATATGATATAGACCATAGTGTACAAAGTCATCCATCTACGAAAAATAGACAGTCACAGACAAGGAGTGTCTTAGCTCATACTAAGGATAGTATTGCCCTAGTCATTTTGTCAAGACAAACCACAAACAATAGACAAATAAAAGACGGGTCATGAGACGTCATTTCTCCTCTAAATCCTTGGTAGGATATCCTTGAGGAAACTAGTAACATGACTTAAAAACCAATTTTTAAAAAGATAGTTAATAGATAGCAGTGAAAGAAAAGGAGTCCTGAGACATCCTTGCTTCTCTAAATCCTTCAAGGGACATCCTCGAGAAAGCTAGTAACCAGAATAATTGACAAATTGATAATAAGATAAGACAAAAATAAGATATAAAATCATAAAGCCAAATAAATGTATTCGCCAAAAATTGATCTTGTGGGATTGTTTGATGTTTGATGTTTGACATAGCGTAATGTGAGAGAATGAAACATACTACATAAGACATTGAGTCTGGTTTCAACATGGCGACTTCTGTATAAGGCATGACAAAGCCTGGTTTCAGAAAGACATGTGCCATATAAGACATTGAAGCCTGATGATGTTGAAGTGACAAGCCACATAAGACTATGACAATTTGATGATGTTTGTTAACAAGAAAGACATATCTTGGTTAAAACATAGGTTGATCACTTTGACAATGTGTTTGATATTGACTTAATGACTTTGAGATGTTTTTCCTTGTTAATGCATGAATTGTTTTAATTCCTTGATTGATAAAAGTGTACACGTAGAGAGTGTATGACATGAGATGATGCCTTAAAGTATGATATGCAACTTTTGTGATAATGATTGTGAATGAACCCTATTGGACTGACCTAATGTGGTCTCGAGAGCTCATCAATTGATTAGCCTTGCCTATGTTGTACACGAAGAGACCTCGTAGTTCGACATGACCAATGACTTCGAATATACAAAGCGTCATGATTTAAAATGTGTGTGATACATGACAAACCTAGACTGATAGACCTAATGCCTCAGGGGCACATCAATTGGTGGCCTTGCCTACATCCCAATTGCAGAGGCAATGTAGTTTGACTATGACTGACTGAACATGACTTTTGGGATTTTTTAGGACATTTTTTATGGTGTGACGTTATGTAGAAGGTGTTAGGGCATAGAAGAAGGATTTTCCCCAGTCGGGAATAAGATTTGGAAATGGAGTGGGTAATGTGACGAAATGGATGCTAGATGTCAATCGTTCCAAGTAATGGATAAGACAACCATTTATTATGAGTGATGATGGAAAATTCTGACTAGAATGATGGTAGACGGAAGAGTGAGCTTGACTACACATGGTGCCTTTTTGCCAGGTTTTTACAATGGTACTTATCCATAGCGCCACCGAAGCGATTTTCACTATTGGACGGATTTATTTCTCTTTAATTGTTTTGATTTTCTCAATTTTGTTTCAGTGTTACAAAGACGCCTATTTGCCAAGTTTTCATCAAGGTAACAATATTTTGTATTTTCCTAGATTAAGACATAGATTCTCAAAGACTAAGCATAGAACCTCTTTAGATGCAAACTATTGATAGGTGACAAAAGTGATTCTCCTTTAGGAGTAGAGAGTTGGTACGCTCCTGATCCAAAGGCTTCTATGATAGTATAGGGCCCCAACTAGTTGGGCTCAAACTTACCTGGATTCTCCCATTCAGCTTGGTTCTTAGGATTCTCCATTAATACCAGGTCACCAATGTCAAAGTTTCTATTGAGAACCTTCCTATTGTAGCTACAACGAAGATGATTCTGATATGCTTTAAAATGATCTAATGCTTTTTGTCTTCGCTCATCCAGCAATTCTAGCTCTTGTAACCTAGAGACATGGTATTCTTCATCATCAATATGACCCTTCAAGGATACCCTCAGAGAAGGTATTTCAACCTCGATAGGTAAGATAGCTTCGGACCTAAATATGAGGGAATATGGAGTGGCACCGATGGGAGTACGGATGCTTGTGCAATAAGCCCATAAGGCAAGATTAAGTTGTAGGAGCCAATCATGACCAGCATCATTTACATTCTTCTTATGGATTCTAATAATAGTCTTATTAGATGCCTTAGCTTGGCCATTACCTTGTGGGTAATACGGGGTGGAGAAATGGTGTTTGATGTGGAATTCTTCACATAAATGGCATACTTCTTGGTTCTTGAATGGGTGGCCATTGTCTATGATTATGGATTGGGGTACACCATACTAAAAAATGATATAGTTTAGGATAATCTTAGATATTTATGTGTCAGTGATGTAGGTCATGGGAATAGCTTCAATCCATTTGGTGAAGTATTCGGTGGCGGTGATGATGAATTTATGGTCATTGGATGATGGAGGGTGTATCTTACCTATGAGGTCAAGTCCCCATTGGGCAAAGGGCCATGGTGAAGTAATTGGACGATGCTCCTATGCTGGTGCTCTTATCAAGTCTCCATATATTTGAAATTTTCTACATTTCTTTACAAAGATGTATGAGTCTTTCTCCATTGTAGGCCAATAGTAACCTAGTCTCATAATCTTATGGGCTAGAGTAGGACCACTCAAATGAGATCCGCACATACCCTTGTGTATTTCTCACAAAGTTGTTTGTGCTTCTTAAGCATCAAGACATCTCATTAGGGCGTTATATAAGGTACGTCTATACAGTGTTTCTTCGATGATGGTGTACTTAGTTGAATTTTAGATGAAGGTTCGACGTTTGTTATTGGACAAGTCTTGGGGTAAGGTTTGGTTAGTGAGATAGTCGAATATGTCTTTATACCAAGGAGATGTAGGACCAAAAATGGTACACACTATCACAGTATTGGGGACATCATAAGCGGGGACCAATAGTTGTTCAACCAGGAACTTGGATTTAGGCACATTACTCAGAATATCCAATAAGGAACCCATGGTTGCCATAGCATTTGTAGCTCTATTTTGGATACGTGGTATTTGTTGAAAAGTTATGTCATTGAAATACTACTTAAAACTATCAGCCATTCGCTTGTAAGGTGCAAGCTTTTCAGCCTTAGTCTCGTAATCATCATTTACCTCTCAGATTACCAATTGAGAGTCGCCAAAAACATGTAGGCTATTAATCTTCCATTGAGCTACCATTTTTAACCCTATCACTAAGACTTCATATTCTGCTATATTGTTGGTACAAGGGAAATCAATCCTGAATGATTTGGGAATGGTATCACCTTGAGGTGTAACAAATAAGATACCAACTCTTGAACCACGATTTGCATGTGACCCATCAAATTACAGTTTCCATTTGGTTTAATGTCAATGTTGAAGAGAAATTCATCAAGAAAATCTTCCACTAAGGGATGGTCTGCCTTCATAGGTGCATTAGCTAACTGATCTACAATCACCTATCCTTTTATAGCCTTCCTTTCAACATACTGAATATCATACTCACTAAGTATCATAACCCATTTAGCCAATCGACCTGTTAAAGCTGCCTTACTTAGGAGGTATTTAAGTGGATCAATCTTTGCAATTAACATTGTTTGTCGATTGAGCATATAGTGCTGAATTTTTTGGGTAGCAAAAACTACCACAAGATAGGCACATTCTATGTTGCTATAATTCAACTCATAGCCCATTAAGGTATGATAGACTGCTCTCTCCTAACCTTGATCATTGTGTTGTGTGAGAAGAGCCCCTAATGCCGATTGAGTTGCTAAAATGTAGAATATCAATGGTTTTCCCTCTGTAGGTGTCATTAAGACTGGTGGAGTAAGCAAATAGTCCTTGATTTGTTGGAAGGCCTCTTGACATTTAGGTGTCCACACAAATGGTTCTCCTTTCTTGAGTAGATGTTGAAATGGGTGTATTTTATCTGCCAATTGTACTATGAAATGCCTAATAGACTGTAATCTCCCCTGTAGGGTTATGAGTTGACCAATGCTAACTAGAGAATGCATTTCTATGATAGCTTTGAACTTCTCTAGATCTACTTCAATGCCTCTTCGAGAGATGATATATCCTAACAGTTTCCTTGATTTCACTCCAAAGACACACTTCTTCGGATTTAGCCTGATGTTGTAATTCTCTATCCTCTGGAATATCTTGTCTAAAACCTTTAAATGATCTTCCCTTGTTTTTGATTTAGCTATAATGTCATCTACATAATCTTCCATGAGAGTATGTATAAAGTCATGGAAAATCGTAGTCATTGCCCATTGATAGGTAGCTCCTGTATTCTTAAGGCCAAACGACATAACATTCCAACAGTATGTGCCCCATGGACATTTGAAAGTTGTCTTGTGTTGGTCTTTAGCTGCTATTTTAATTTGGTTATATCCAGAGAAACCATCCATGAGGGATAGCATCTTGTATCCTACTATAAGATCTACTATCATGTCGATATTCAGCAAAGGGAAGTCATCCTTAGGACATGCCTTATTGATGTCTCTAAAGTCAGTGCAAATGCGAGTGCCCCCAGTTGGTTTAGTCATTGGTAAAAAATTTAATATCCAATTTGCATAGTCTATTGTCCTTATGAATCGTACATCCAAGAGTTTCTTAAGTTCTGCCTTGACCAATAGAGCAATTTGTGGTAGCATTTTCCTCAACTTTTGTTTAACTGCCTTAATACTTGGTTGTAGTGGTAAATGATGCAATATTAGGTTTGGATCAAGCCCAGGCATGTCAACATATGACCATGCAAATTTTATCTATCTCTTTGTGAAGAATTCCTTAAACTCAATTTTTTCTGTCTTTGTTAAAGAAGCTACAAAATATACCTTTCAAGGATTCTCATTTGTACCTATGTTGACTTCAACAAATTCTTCCACTAGCATCAGTGACTTTTCCTGTTCAACAAGGGGAATATTTAAACCTCTATCCTTGGGTGTCTCTGAGAGGTTTTTGCCCTCGGATACGTCCTTTATTTTCACTTTTTCTTCATCCAAAGGCACCTTTCGATTTTCACCTAGGGACTCATCATTTTCTTTTTATTCTCATTTTTGCAACTAGAGGTGTAAATAGACTTCCCAAAATATGCTTTATCATCCAAGTCTATGGTAAAACCTGCTTTATGACCCCCTCTTGGTATGCCTTCTTTAAGTCCCATGAACTCAGCAATTGCTTCGTCGTTCTCGAATGTATCTATGATAGGTATACCTTGTTGATCCTAGTCGGCAAGTTTAGGATATATAAGGGGCATGTCATCAATGGAGTTTTTAAAGGTACCTACTGACAAGGTGATTATAGAATGGTTGACATGGTTGTAGAATCTTTGGACTAACTCCTTCTTATTCTTCTTCCTAGGTGTAGGTATACTCTGATGTGGGACTATAAGAAGGGCAGAGTCATCAGAAGATGGTTTTTCAGGTGCCCAAGATGCATGATCAAGTGTTTCCCAATAATAGTTCTCTTGCCATTATTTTTTGGACAAGTGCTTCTTAGGATGAGGACTAGATGGTTTTTGTATAGGTTTCATGTTGAGGTCCAATTCCCCAAATAGGGAATCTATGTTCATGGTATTGGTAGATGAAAGTGACTCCCATTCACCATCGCTTGAGTAAGGGGATTCATCGTAGACAAGAAGTTTGTCGTAAACTCGGGGTTTGTCATAAACTGGGGGAAGTGGTTCATGAGATATCTCGATGTCTGTGCAAGAACTCACTTCCTCTTGAAATGATGACAAAGTACCAGGAAACCCAATTCTAAGCAATTGACACCCTAGCCCTAAGTATTTTGGTCATGGGTAAACAATGATCGGTTTCATCCTTCCATTTTGATATAGTCCTAACCCACTATGCCCGTCATAGCCTTCATTTTGCATTATCTTAAAGCCTTTTCCATACTAGTCCTTAGCTATTGAATAGATGGGAAGGGGTTTCATGTTCTTCTTGATACAACCAGGAATCACCTTGATCCACAATTTCTTCACTTAACTCTCCCCATTTTGTCAATGTCATTGTAGGGGGAACATGAAATGTGACCACTAAATGTCTTCTATTTTCCATGCATAGGCCATATGCCTTAGGTGGAATCAATTGACTGACACAGTATGATGCCTTTATATTATATTCGCCACAGCCCTTGTCTTGGATCTCGAGTTTAGGAGTGGATGATGGTGGTTTGAATGAAATGGACTTAGTGAGACGTGATGGGTCAACATATTGGGATAAAGTGGATGATGAATCTTCTTGGTTAACTGGTACCTGACATTGTGGAATTTCCCTTAGGCTTGTGCAACACTGAAAAGGATCTCGATCACCATCAATAGTGATCTTCTTGCCATTATACGGGAACTTGAGACATTGGTGATATGTTGAGGGTACAACTTTCATTGCATGTATCCAAGGTCTACCTAACAACAAGTTGTATGGAAGGGTGAGATCCAAGACTTGGAAGCTGGTGTTCATGATTGTTGGGCCAATTCTTATAGGGAGTGTGAGAACTCCTTTGGACGATCTTTCTTCATCATCGTAAGCCTCGATGACTATACTCTTAGAGTTATCTACATAGTCTTCTGAGAATCCTAATGCCTTAACCAATTTTAGGGTACATAGGTTCAAACCTACTCCTCCATCTACCAAGACTCATTGGAGTTTGTTTTGATGGACTAGGACTTCAAGATGTAAGGGGTCATTACGATCAGATTTTTCAGTTGAGTAATCTTGTTGGGAAAATGTGGCATGATGCGAGTTGGTCAAATATCCCACAATTTCTTTGAAACGATTGACATCTAAGTCTATAGGAATAGTTGTGTTTTGTAGAGCTTTGTCAAGAATGGCTTGATTCTCAAGTGATAAAGTCAACAATAATAAGATAGATATTTGCATGGGGGTTTTACTCAATTGATCAAGAAGGTTGTACTTAAACTTGGAAGCTTGCGTAGGTGGCTCGGAAGAAGGACCTGGAATAGTAATCTTAGTTCTATGTGTGTTTACATTACATTTCAGATGCTTCTTAATGGTTAAGGTATTGGCATTCTCATTTGTGGCTTTTCCTTTTGTGTGGTCATGTAATGGGTCCGTGAAGACCTTATGATCACTATTCTTGGTTTTTTTCTTCCCACCAACCTCTATGGTTCCATTTTCAACAAAGTATTGTATAATATTCTTAAGTTGGCAACATTGTTGGAGGTTGTGTCCTTTTGTTTGATGATAGTCACAAAAAGATTTATCATCCCACTATGAAGGTTTGAACTGTCTAGGATCATACTCTCTTGGTTCCAAAGGTTTGATGAGATTATGCTTAATCAAATCTTTGAAAATAGTCTCGATTGATTGTCCTAAAGGTGTAAATTCATGTGTTGGAAATCTCCTCTGTTGTGGTCTTTGTTGTTGTGAATTTTGGACATAGTTGGCTATTTGATTTGGACTATTCATCATGTCTTGATTGGAATTGTAACCTCTAATTGTGATAACTGGTCCTGTATGTATGTGGTTAGCATCAACAATTTCATCATTTGTAACATTCTTGTTTCTAGACCATAATTTGTTTCTATTGTTTGGTGCATTCTGATGTTGGACAACTGGATTCTTGCCTCATAATTTGATTTCTCCTTTGTCTATAATGCCTTTCTCAAGAATGATGCCCTTTTGTACCAAGTCTGAGAATGAAGTACAATAGTGTACCCTTAAGTCACTTCACAATTTGGTGTTGATGTTCTCTAGGAATATTGTGACCTTTTTATTTTCAGGTATTTCAATTGGACATCTACTAGCTAGACTTCGCCTTCTTCAGAAGAAAGTGGTGAAATTTTCACCATCTTGTGTCATGTGACACAAAGTTGCTATTGTTACCTCATTGTCTATGTTAAATGAAAAATGTTCAACAAAATTTTCAGCTAATTCATCCTGAGATCATATGCCATATGGTAACATAGAAAACCATTCCAGTCCTATCCCGACAAGGGTTCATGGAAATAGTCTCATCAAGTATGTGGGGTCATACAATATTTCCATGCATGCTGTTGAGAATTCTCTAATGTGTTCTAAAGGATTCTTTCTCCCATTATACTTAGGCAAAATTGGTATAATGTATCCATGAGGGAAAGGTGTCATATAAAGTGCTTTTTCAAATGTACATGGACATAGGTCTTGCATTGAGATAGTTCATTTTCCCTGACATAGACATGTTGTCCATCTATTGTTGAAGAGTTTGCATTTGATTTTGAAGGACATCAACTTGTGTCAAGGACATGGTGTTTGTGATATTTGGATCAAAGTAGGTGTTTTGATATGCCATGTTCTGTGATGGGTTGTGATTGCGTGAGGGAATATATCCTATTAGAATATTATGATTTGGTATAGGGATATTCCCTATTTGAATGGTTTGAGTTGGTATAGGAATGCTTCATATCTAAATTGTCTGATCTGGTATAGGTATATTCCCGCCAACTTTGGATCTCTTACTAGTCGTGTTGGTGCCAAAGGGGTTGGAGGAAGTTGCTCTCACAGTAAATTGTAAACCTTGTGTTATGTTGAAAGCGGTTGTGTTTACAATTGATGATGTTTGATTTGGTATTCCAGTTGGTATCACTACGGTAATTTGGGGAATAGAGATAGTTGACATCATAGTTTGCATTGGTTGAGTAGACTGTGTTTGCAAAGTATGAATATCAAATCCTATTGGTAGTTTGGCACCTTCTACTAGCAATTTTTCTAGATATTATTGGGAATCATTTGCCAAACATTCATCCATAAAGGATGCAAATTCAGGATCTTGTACTGCTGCATCTATGTCTTCTATGTAAATTTTCCCATGCATGTCTCTAGTGATGTGTTTTTCAAGCAAAGGCTTATGTGGTCATTTACTTCCTGATGGTTGGTTTCTAAGTGGATTGATGAATTCATTGGGGTCTGTCATTGCTTTGTGTTTCTTTTTAGACCTTGTTTCGACCATGAAATTTTTTCTCAAAATGGGGTAATGCAGACTATGTCTAAAAACTGATATGACCTATGTCTATATTTTTGGATTTTTTTGATAATAAATGACGTAGCTAAAATGATTTCTAAAAAGACATATACTAAGATGATGTATGATAGGACGGACAATATGCAAAATTTCGAGTAGACTATGATGATAAATGAGTCTAAGATGGGTATAGCCTACCACCTATGGAATAAATGCATGCAAATACTTGTTTTTGACCAAGGAACCTAATTGTATGACAATGATAGTTGACAAGGTGAATTTTTCAAACTAGACTGTTGAGTTGAAAAGATCCACTAGATGGGACTAAATTGACTAGGTTCAATGATTGTGACAAACTGACACATGAACGTTGCCAATGACGAGGAAAGTTATCTATTCTTTGATATGCAATTTTCTAGGAAGTATCTATATGCATGCAACTTAGGATGACTATGACTAAGACATTTATTGTGACTAAGAAGTATATGACACCTAATGATGCAAGGTTTTTTGAGCAAAATTTACCAGTTTCTAATCCAAGGTTGATCTTAAGAACCTAAAGCAAATAGTGACAATGATGTTTCAGACTCAGCTCATGGTTTTTGATGTTTTCTGTTGACAAGCAAATGCGATTCACTAAATATTTGTGGCTCAAATGTTGACAGATGCGGTTTTTGGTAGTGCATGCAATGTTTCTGACAGTTGTGGTTTTTCCAATGAAAAATGTGGTTTACCGATACACATGTGGTTCTATTTTTGGACTCTGTATACCTAAATTTTTTGACAAACACTTGCGGCAAAAAAATTGGCAGATGCAGTTTCCATGCACACATTTGACTCAAAATGTGACAATTGTGACTCGCTAAATCCAGACTGTGAATAATGAATGTTTTGACAAAAACATGTGGTTTTTCCCCTATCAGATGCGACTCACTAATACAGATCTAGCGTTTAAACTGACAAATGCAACTCAATTTTTTGATAGTTGAAATTTTCCTGAAATTTGTTGACTGGCTTTGCTTGTTTGATCAAGGTTTTGATGAATATAGTAGAGAACAAATACAGCAATCAATGTATTTTCAATTTTTGTGATGAAAGGACTATTAAGACTCGAAAAAAATTTACAACCTAGGCTTTTAGGGCAATACTTGTTAAGTTCTTACTTGGATTTCTCTAGCTACGCATATTTATGGTGAATGACTAGTAGCTTGACCCCACTGGCTCCCCGCCACAACACTCACTTATATGGGGCAACCAAGCTACTGTATCCATGAAACTCCCTTGGCACACATTTCATTTCCACACATAAACTGTAAGAATGTAAGACGGCTTCATAAGGCCGACCATGCTGCACCAACAAGTAGATAGGATTTTGGTAACTTTACAACAAGTTGTTTAATAAGGGCATTCCATTCGTGGGACACTATCCAACATCGACAAAAGTCCATTTCTGTCCATCTCATTGGAATAGTATGCGTGATTCTTGGGCTTTCCCCAAGAATCCACTTTTATATACCGGTTGGAAGTCGCTTGGCTTTAGCGTGCTACCAGTCTAAGTCGTCTTGGGGTGAGTACTTTTTCCCACCAAGACAGGCCCAAGTTCTAGAGTCAGTAACCGTTTCACTTACACCCAAGATCGCATGATTGCGGAAGGGGAGAGGATACTTTAGTATACTGAATCGTAAGGGTGACAAATATGTGCAAAGGACTAGACAAAGAAGACAACGGTTCTTTTTAATCCAAATGAAAATTGTTTATCAATGAAACAGAAAATTCTTTTTAACCCAGATGACGATTATCTATCTACCAAATAAAACCTTTCTTAAATAAATAAATTAGCACAAGGGCATTAGGTCCTGCATGCAAATTTATCAATATTTCAGTGTTCTTTGGATTTTGTCCTACAGAAAATTGTCTTTGGTTTTAATTGTCTTCAATGCTTCACCCTACAAACACAATGTTATTCCTCCTTAACACAACCGAAACAAAAATTAGCGAAAATCCAAACAACCTAAAAAGAGAAAACTGAAAAATATGGATGTACGGAAATCAATTAAAAAGTGAAAAAGTTTTAACAGCTAGATGCGGCTTTTTGAGCCACAGATGTGGTTTGACGGTTCACAAGCTGATGCGGTTCACAAATTTTGTTGATAGGTGAATGCGGTTTGTGACTTCACAAATGCAGTTTGTGATAGCGGATGTGTCACTTTTTTAAACAAATGTGGCTCGTGGATACAGATGCATCATTTAGCAGAACAGATGCGGTGCGCTGTATGAAAAACCTACAAAAAAGAATAAAAAATGGAAAAATGGAAAGATGAAAATATGTACGAATTTGAAGCATGTTCACGTTGGGTTCACCAAATGTAATAGTATATTAAGATAGATGTATCTTTGATTGATGATGATGGATAATCTACAACTAGAATAACAATGTTAATCCTAATCTAAATAATAATCTAAAATCAAACAACAAAGAATGAGGAAATAAACTAAACAAACTAAACAATTAATGGAAAGCTCTCACCAAATATGCATTCACCCCTTTGAATTATCTTGATTGTTCTTCTCCATTTTTCCTTTTCAGTATTCTTGCCCTTAGATTTTTGTGGTTCAATGCAATTATAACTTCATCGATTGTCTAAGCAAAATATTGAAGATAAGTCTCTTCTCAAAAGTGTATGATTTCGGGAGGAGCAATAATTGTAATGACGAGCCATTTTATAGACTTTGGGTTTTCAAACGATCAAGTCAGATTGAAAGAGAGATCAATGGATGAGATTGATGAATTCCATGTGATATGAGTTATGTCTCAGATAGAACGTGAGTTAGAACAGGAGTTAGAATAGGAGTTCAGGAAATACTGTAGATAGAGACTAAGTGAGAACATGAGTTAGAACACGAGCTCAGGATCTTAATCTCCAAAAATAGAAGAAATAGACTTTGTATGCAAAATACAAAGTTAGAACTCAAAGACTAATGCATTTGAATGCAAACAGGAGTTAGAACTAGTTAATCGACTAGTTGTGATGGAGAGTCTTCTCGCAGAGATAAACATGTGTTGAATTCGGCAATAACTAGAGAACTAAAAATAGATCTTGAGTTACAAGGTGAGTGAATGACTTAGATAACTAAATGATAGAAGATTGTGACATAAATAATCAAATATGAATTAAATGTTAATTTAATTCAACATTCAAAAATAAGAGACTTTAATTAATTAAATAAATAAAGTAAGTTATTTAATTTGACTGTTTGAAAAGGATAATATAAATAATTAAATAATAAATATTTAATTATAGGTAAAGGGGGTTGAATGAATAATTAAATAAAGATATTTAATTATAGTTGAAAAAGTATGATAAAGGGGTAATTAAATAATAAATTATTTAATTGATAGATAAAGGGGGAAGAATTAATTAGTTCGCAACATAATTAAATAAATATGATTTATTTAATTAATCAAGTTGAATAGAGGTTATTTATGAATTAATGAATTTATTAAAAAGGGGTATTTAATTAATAGAGGAAATATGTGCTAGAAAGGTTAATTAAATAATTAAAATTATTTAATCAAGACCACGGACTATAGAAAATTATATCGAATGTGTACTCGCAGGCCTAGACCAATTGTCGATATCTACAGTTTTATATTTCTTAACATTAGGTGCCTAGATAAGTAACCTATGAACATTGTTTACAACTCATATTTTTCTATTTTTCTAGAAAAAACCTCTACTAGGATAAAAATTCCCCTCCTGGTGTCTTAGTCCCTCTTAGGGTTTTTTGGCTCAAAATCTTGTTTGAGTGCTGTGTTGTCTATTCCAATTTCTAGAACCTTCAAATTTCATCAAGATTTCAAAAATTCCATTCCTAGCATCTTAGTCTTTGTGGAGTTTGAGGTCACAATTTTATGGATTAAACATTGATTTTTTGTGCTTCTGTTTGCTGCCATTGGTTGTCTATTTTAGTGGGTTGACATTATTTTTTCATGTATTTTACTAAATCTAGCATAAAGTAGTCGATCTCATGCATTGCTTCATTCCAAATTTTTATTTACAACATTACATTGCATAAAATAATCAGTAAATTGTTTGAAATTGTGCCTCAAACTGCTGGCTTGAACCTCTGTTAA
The DNA here is from genome assembly GCA_007115665.2 of Sequoiadendron giganteum. Classification (NCBI taxonomy): domain Eukaryota; kingdom Viridiplantae; phylum Streptophyta; class Pinopsida; order Cupressales; family Cupressaceae; genus Sequoiadendron; species Sequoiadendron giganteum. The sequence goes on from CM021106.1 coordinate 268,897,333, forward strand.
GGACTTGATGAATTTACCTTTTGTCCATGACTTTTCTACTATACCACAGAGTCCTTCCTTCTCTTTGGTGGTAGCGCGATGAACCTTGGCTTCATTGGCAGAATGATTGCATATCGGTGAGTGACAATGTGTTGTATCACTGATATGCCGATATGTGATGAAGTGTATCGATGTGACTTGGGGTCATCGATGGAACTCTTCATCAGGCTATGCCAATGGATTGATGTCAAATGGAAGTGACTTGGATTTCTACGGCAGTTGAGATCACAACAGAGTCTATCGATTAAAGGTGATCTTGATCTATGATTCCGATGTGATTAATCTAACAATGCTCGTTTATTTCGTGCTCCTTTGTGATAAGAACAGACAAACTCTTATCAAGGAAGAAGAATTGACTGAGTGTATGACACTTATTGACTTAATCAACGGTGTTCACTAGTCCTATGCTTCTTGTGGTGGGTCCTCAGTGACTCATGATGTGTGTGCAGGATTCAAACACGTGTCATCGTGCTAAGTCTTTTCAGGAGACTTATCAGGAATATTGTAAATTCCCTTTTGATTCTCTGAAACTTCATAAGTAGTGTATGCATGTCTTGGTGGATCCTATCCACGAAAATGAGAATATGAAGGGGGAAACACACAAACCTATTGACAGCTAATGTGAACGCCATTAAGTGGAGGTTGTTGACTTGGATAGAGGTCATTTGGATTCCTAAGAAGTTTCAACGATTAGTATGTAGTGGAAGTTTAATTGATCCGGTTGTGGAAAGAATGAATCGATCATGGTTTTTCTTGTGCATCGTAACACATCGAAATCATAATAGTTTGAAGTTTCGATGGTTGAATGGATCGATGTGTGATCAGTTGGTGAATATCTTTGTATGCTGAGATGAGAAGCATTGGAAAAGTGTTGCTCTATGTAAGGTTGATCAGGAAAATTTGTTGTTGTCGTAATTGTCACCTGTGAAGGAGAGTCTAAAACTTGTATGTAAAGTTACTTTACTTTAATACAAGAGATATTTCCTTGGTGTTGTGAGTTTTTCTCCCGTAAGGGTATTCCCACGTAAATCTGGTGCGATTTGTGTTTGAATGTATTTCTCAAATTTTAGAATTTCTCACATGTGTGTCATAATGAATTGTAATTTTTAAATATAAATGCATATCTCTTTTGTCCTTTGAGTCTTGGTATTAGGAAAATTTGTTCCGCAATCAAATTTTTCTTTTCAAGTGGTATTAGAGCCTGGACAGTTTTGTTATCCTTGTGGGTAGGTTGGTTTTTTGTCTCAATTTTTGTCTAGTGGGAGTTTTGTAGAAGTCTTGAAATTTGTCTAATTATAGATTGAGATGGCAATGAAAAGTGCATCAAGAAGGATTGAAATCGAGAAATTCAACAGAAGAAATTTTGAGTTTTAGAAACTCAAAATGGAAGATTTGTTAGTTGATCGTGAGCTTTGGGTTGTTGTGTTTGGAATGAAACCTACAACCATGAAACAAGAGGATTGGGACCTTATAGATCAAAAAGAAAAAGGGTTGATAAGACTTTATTTGGCATATTCAATTCTTACGAATATTCATGAAGAGAAGACTACATCTTCTTTATGGAAAAGAGTGGGAGGTATTTATTAGGGCAAGTCCTTGGTGAATAAATTGTTCTTGAGGAAGAAGTTGTACTCTTTGAAGATCGAGGGAGGAACATCTGTTGTTGATCATTTAAATACCTTTAACATGTTGATTTCTCAGTTAACATCTATAGGAGTGAAGATTGAAGAAGAAGATCACTGTATGGTCATGTTATGTTCCTTGCAAGATTCTTGGGATCACTTGGTGATGGTGATTGGGAGAATGACAACCACTTTCAATATGGAGGATGTGCTTGCTTACTTTTTATTAGAAGAGATGAGAGGGAAATCTTCTGAGATGGCAAAGGAGGCTCTTGTTGTTTGAGGAAGATCAAAAGAAAAAGGCAAGAAGAAAGAAAAGATGTCCAAATCAAAGTCAGAAGGGAGATCCAAGTCTCTTGGTAAGAAGTCCAAGGTGAAGTGTTGGAACTATGGGCAGCTTGGTCATGTCCGAAAGGATTGCAAAGAGGTGAAAAATAAGTGGAGGAATAATTCTTCTGACAATGATTCTTCTCAAAGCGATGCAAATGCCTTTATTGCAACCTTGGAAACTTAGGCATCAAATGATATCTGGCCGATTGATTTTGGAGCATCATTCCACATGACATCTCATAGAGACTAGTTTACTAAGTAGGAATAATGTGATGGTTGAAAGGTGTATCTAGCAAGTGATTGATCTATTGAAATAGTTGGCCATGGAAGAGTCATAATCTAGTTTCCTGATGGTAGAATTAAGGGAATTGATGGTGTAATGCATATACCAGGTCTACCTCAAAATTTAATTTTTTTAAGCAATTTGAATGATGTTGGAGTGCAAGTATCATTCCCAAGCAATGGTTGAAAAATGATTAGAGGCTTGATGGTACTGGCTAGGGGTGCTCGAGTTGGTACTTTGTAGAAGTTGGATGCACTATTTGTTCAATGCAATAGTGTCTCTACAATATCACATAAGGTTGTTCGTGAAGAGAAGAATGAAAATGTTCCTATTGGAGAAAATTCATTGGAAGTTAAACTTCCAAGAAAAAAGACTATGCTCTGGCATTAGAGGCTAGGTCACATTGGTGAGAAAGGTTTAAAATCCTTGAAAAATAAAATCCTGGTTGAGGGGCTTGATGATTGTAATCTTGAATTTGAATTCTATGAACATTGTATATATGGTAAACATCACCGTGTTTCATTCTACTCTAGTCCTCATAAATATTTTGGTGTTCTAGATTATATCCATTCTAATGTGTGTGGTCTAGTGGATGTTCTTTCATTATCGAAGTCTAAGTATTATGTTTCTTTCATTGATGATTATTCGAGAAGGGCATTTGTGTATTTCTTAAAAACTAAATCAGAAGTCTTCAGTCGTTTTAAGGACTTTAAAAACCTCGTGGAAAATCGAATTGGAAGAAAAATAAAATGTCTAAGGACTAACAATGGTGGTGAGTTTTGTTCTAATGAGTTTGAAAGGTATTGTAAAGACCATGGGATTAAGAGGCATAAAACAACACCTTACACTCTGCAACAAAATGGAGTTGTTGAAAGGTTAAATAGGATGTTCATGGAGAAGGCTAGAAGTATGTTGAGAAATGTTGGTCTGGAGTAGAAGTTTTGGGTTGAGGTTGTGGCTACATCATGTTACTTATTGAATCAGTCCCCTTCATCGACACTTGTTTAAAAAACACCTATGGAAGCTTGGTCTAGTAAGAATCCCTCTTTCAGACATATTTGTTTCTTTGGCTACGAAGCATATTTTTATGTGCTGGATCTAAATTGGACAACAAAGCTGAAAAATGCATCTTCATTGGGTATGGAATTGGTGTGAAAGGATACAAACTTTGGAATCATGTGAATAAGAAGGTATTGTACAACAAAAGTGTAATCTTCCAGGAGCAGAAACCTTCTTCAGTGGATTTGCAATCAAAGATGAAAGAAAAAGAAGAAAAGAATGATGTTGTTGAGATACCTCTAACTCCAGAAAAAGAGGAACAACACATTGAAATTGTACCTGAAACTGAGGAGAGTTTGAGAAGCTCTGAGAGTTTTGAACAAGAATAATAACCACAACCTCAACCTCATTCTATGAGGAGGTCTATATGTGAGAATAAACAACTAGATAGGTATGGACTATCTATGTTAGATTCTAGTTGTGCCTATTCTTTGATTACTAACACAAATGAGCCTAGGACTATAAAAGAGGCAACTGAAATGTCTGATTCAGATTCCTAGTTGGAAGCCATGAATAAAGAAATGGAATCATTAAGGAAAAATGATACTTGGGATCTAGTTCCATTGCCTTAAGGTAGAAAGAATGTGGGCTTCAAGTGGGTGTTTAAAAATAAAATTGGTTTGGATGGCTATGTTGAAAATTATAAATTGAGATTGGTTTCAAAAGGTTATTCCCAGGTAGAGGGAATTGATTATGGAGAAATTTTTTCTCCTGTAGAAAAGCTGACATCTATCAGATTTCTTCTGTCACTTGCAACAACATATTATTTGGAGATTGAGTAGACGGATGTGAAGACAACATTTCTTCATGGTGATCTTGAAAAAGAAATTTATATGTCCCTGCCTGAGCACTTTATGAGAAAAGGTAAAGAAAATCTAGTTTGCAAGTTGAAAAAATCTCTGTATGGTTTGAAACAATCACCTAGGATGTGGTACCGAAAATTCAACAAATTTTTTTTATCATTGGGATTTGTAAGATCAAAATCATATCATTGTGTGTACTACAATATTTAAAATGATTGGGTTCTTATTATTGCCGTTTATGTTGATGATAGGTTGTTCATAGGAGATAGTAAGTTAATGATTTTTTATCTAAAGTCTCATTTGTCTGCAAAGTTCGAAATGAAAGATCTTGGTGTAGCTAGGTATATTCTGGGGATGGAAATAACTAGGGATAGAAAGGGCAAAGAGATTTTTCTTAGCCAGAGTAAGTATATTAATAGTGTTCTGGAGAGATTTGGTATGAATGAGATTTTTCTTAGCCAGAGTAAGTATATTAATAGTGCTCCAATTTTCCAAGGGAAAAAGCTATTTGTTGAATACTGTCCAAAATATCCTACTGAGATGGAGGACATGACCAAAGTGCCTTATGCTAGTTTAGTTTGTAGTTTAATATATTCAATGGTCTGTACAAGGCCATAAATTGCCCAAGCAATGGGAGTTCTTAGCAGATTTATGGAAAATCGAGGAAGGACACATTGGGATGATCTGAAAAGAGTGTGTATATATCTAAGGGGCACTTCAGGATATGCTTAGTGTTACCATGGAAATTTGGTTGGATCACAAAGGACTCTCAAAAACTTTGGATATGTAGATTATGATTTGGCAGGGGATATTGATATTAGAAGGTCAACCCGTGGATATATTTTCATGTTGAATGGTGGTGTAATTAGTTAGATGAGAAAGTGATAGGCTATAGTTGCTTTGTCCACTATGGAAGTTGATTACATGGAAACAAATCATGCCTGTAAGGAAGCCATTTGGCCTAGAAGACTGTGTTCTAATATTGGTTTTGATGCAAGGAATATTTTTATTTATTGCGGTAGTCAGAGTTCCATTTCTCCAGCAAAAAGTCTAATTTTCCATGCTAGGACGAAACATAATTATCTTCAGTATCACTTTGTTTGAGATATGGTGGAGGATGGAAAGGTCTATTTAGAAAAGGTGGATACTCTGAAGAATTTTTTTGATACATTCACAAAGTCAGTGAGGATAGACAAGTTCAAGTGGTGTGCAAGTTTGATGGGCCTTGGGGCCTATGAGCTTCAATAAGTTTGAAGTCTGGAGGAAGCCAATAAGTCTTCGTTAAGTGGGAGCTTGTTGGAATATGTGCCTCAACTTGCTAGCTTTAACCTTTATTAAGGACTTCACGAATTTACCTTTTTTTCATGCCTTTTTTGCTATACCGTGGAGTCGTTCCTTCTCTTTGGTGGTAGTGCGATGAACCTTGGCTTGATTGATATAATGATTGTATATTGGCAAGTGATAATGTGTTGTCTCAATGATATGCTGATATGTGATGAACTATATCGATGTGACTTGGGGTCATTAGTGGAACTCTTCACTAGGCTACATCAATGGACTGATGTCAGACGAAAGCGACTTGGATTCTGATAGTAGTGGGGATCACAATAGAGTGGATCAATTAAAGGTGATCCTAGTCTATGGTTGCGATGTGATTAATCCAATGGTGCTTGTTTATTCATTGCTCCTTTTTTATAAGAACCGATAGACTCTTATGAAGCAAGCGGAATTGAATGAGCTGACACTTGTCATCTTAATCAATGGTGTTCGCTAGTCCCGTGCCTCTTGTGGTGGGTCCTAAGTGAATCATGAGGGGTTTGTAAGTTTGAAACATGTGTCGTCATGTTAATTATTTTTGGGAGACTTATTGGGAATATTGTAGATTCCCTTTTGATTCTTTGAAACTTCACTAGTGTACACATGTCTTGATGGACCCTAGCCATGACAAGTAGAATATGAAGGGGGAAATGCATGGACCTGTTGATTTCTGATGTGTACATTGTTCAATGGAGGTTTCTGAATTAAACTAATTTCATTTGGATTCCTGAGAAGTTTTGACAATTAGTCTCCAGGGGAAGTTGAATTGAACTAGTTGTGCAGAGAATGAATCGATCATGGTTTTTTTTGTGCATGGTAACACACCAGAATCATAATGAGTTGAAGGTTCAATGGTTGAATGGACCGATGTGTGATAATTTGGTGAATATCTTTGTATGCTAAGACAAGAAGGATTGGAAAAGTCTTGCTTTGTGTAAGGTTAATTAGGGAATTTTTTTGTTGTAGTAATTGTCACCTATGAAGGAGAGTCTGAAACTTGTATGTAAAGTTTTTTTACTCTAATAAAAGAGATCTTTATTTGGTGTGGTGTATTTTTCTCCCATAAGGGTTTTCCCACGTATATCTGGTGTCATTTTTGTTTGAATGTGTTTCTCAAATTATGTAATTTCTTACATGTGTTTCTTATTGAACTGTAATTGTGAAATTTAAATACATATCTCTTCTCTCCTTTGATTCTTGGCATTAGGAAAAGAATTCTGCAATCAAACTTTTCCTTTCGTAAATTACCTTGTTTGAAATCTGAAAATTGTATCTACACATGTTTCATTTTAAGTGTTTACATTTCATTTTGAGTTTTTATAGATTACTTTAAATAAAATGTTAGTTTCAGTATTTTCCAAGTTTGCTAAGAAAAATTAGTCAATAAACATGTTAGTCATTCATTCAATGCATTCCCTAGTTATGAGAGTCTCTTAGTGAAAGAGAGTGGAAATGTTGATGCTTTATTTAAACCTACGCCCCCTCTTATCTATCCCATTTGTGGGGATGATATGATAGAAGAAGATGAAAATATAGACAATCTTGATGATCATAATTTTTCTTCTCCCAACACCTCTCCTTTTAGTGATGAAGGTATCTTGGTGAAAGATGTGATCATTGAGAATCATGAAGGTCTTGTTTTCCCTTCTCCTCATTCCCCTTGGGAAAATAGTATAACAATAGAAGATGAAATCATTTCCACTACTTTACTTAGTTTAAATTCCTTTCCCAACACTTCCCTTACTTTTGAAAATGCTACAATCATGAACCATGAAAATTACATTTTTGAAGAGGAAATTTTGGTGTTAAGAGATCTAATAATTGAGAGCTTTGATAGTCCTACTTCTCCCACTTGGGAAGACATTATAGAGAATAGGGATATAATATAGTTAACCATGATAGTAACAAAGACAATAGATTTGTGTGAGAATATATAATTGAAATTCATAAATATAGTATTTCTCCCTTTCCTAATGCTCTTACCATTTGGCAAAATCTATTTTAATGAAAAGATCCAATAATTGGTCAACATGATTCTCCTTCTCCTAGTATCTCTCCTAGTTGTGAAGAGGATACTTTGATGTTAGAATATCCAATAGATGAAGGTCATGAGAATCTTATGTCTCTCTTCCCCTAAGGAAAATATTATGGAACAAGACAAAAACATCATTGATGAATAATACAATTCAACCATTGATAAATCCCTTACATGTGATGAAGTCATCTTAGAATAACCAACCCTTTAATTTCAAGAACATTTTGTTTGTAGTTCTCCTAAAAAATATCCTACTAGGGAGGATATAATGGTGGATGAAAATGGGAACATTGACAATAGTAATTCCTTACATGAAGATGATGAAGTAACACTAGACTTCCCTTAACTAAGAAATCATGAAAATAAGGATATTTTTTCAAATTATATGCACATTAGATACCCCTTGGAGTACTCTCCCAGTCATAAACTTATCATTTATCCACCCTCTCAAAAACTACAAGTTCAAAATAAACCCATCCTTATCATCAAACCACCTAATAACAATGTTTCATAGCAACCGAGTTAAAATACCATTTCTCACACATACAGCACTAGGAACATTCCACAACCAGGACAAAATCCTTCAACATCCCTCCCATTGCCTAATTCTATCTTACCAAGCTCCCATCATTTTCCTTCACAAAGTGGAAAGGAGTATGATCTTGTTGAACAACTTAAGAATACTCCAGAAAAGATATCCCTCTAGGACTTGATTGATAATTCACCTAACTATCACACTATGCTTAAAAGTTCCTTATAACAAGTTCCTATCCCTTCTAATGAGCAACTGAATGAAATAGAAGCCATGATTCAAGTACTAAATGTTGACATTATTTTCAACCGAAGTGAGCTCCCTCCTTTGGAAGTGCAAAAACAACATGATTATTTCATTCAATCATAGCTCAATACAATACCATAGGAATAAAACTAACCCTTGTTGACAATGGCTTGACCCTTAATATGTGTAGTGTGACCTTTTTGGATAGGCTTCGCATTGATAAATCAAAAATTCAACCTAATTCTTTATCTATTAAGGGATTTGACAATATAGTAAAACAATCACTTGGTGTGATCACTTTTCCTATCATAGTTGGAAAGGTCACATTAGAAACACCAATCCATGTTTTTTCTCACAATATTTCATATAATATTATTTTAGGTAGATTGTGGATTCATGGAATGAATGGGGTGCCTTATACTCTTTATTTTAAAATGAAGTATGTCTACAAAAACAAAGTGCACACATTGGATGTTGATAATGAGCCTTATAGTGTTTTAAAACTCAAGAAAGACACAAAAAGTTGTTTGAAAAAATTAACACAAACTATACAAGTAGAACCCATGCAAAGAAAAAAAATAAAGGAAAAATATTGAGAAAATCACGAAGCTATTAGAAGATGATTGGGGTTCCTTAGACATTGAACCAAAATTCATGGGAGAATAAAAAATCATAAACAAAGACTCTGAAAAGGGAAAAGAAAAAGTAGTAATGTCAACACAAAATTTGGAAGACCCTTCGAAATAATCCACCTCAACCACTTTAGACAAAGAGGAAAATTATATAACAAACTTCAACAAAACTGACTATCAACAACCACCAAATCCTAAAGAAATGAAAAAGCTTTATGGAAAAGGTTATGAACTCATGAAACAATTGGGATATAGTGGAAATGAATGTGGTGCTAGAGAACAAGGTATTTGTGTCCCTATAGAGCCTAACATGCAAGAAACAACTCATGGTCTTGGCTATTGTCCTTTCATAGAAACCAACTCATCAAACAATACTTCACTCAATATTAACACTCTCATAAAGGATTCCTCTAATAAAACTTTGACAATAGTGCATCTTGAATTGATAGAAACTAGTGGTCTTGATTGTTATCATTTTCAAGAAACAAATAAATATTCGCTTGATGTTAATTTCATCACACAAAACACTAACTATTTGAATTTGATAGATTTTACACCCTCTAGTTCAGGAGATAACAAAATCTTACATTCTAAAGTCTTGTGTAGGTATGACATCTTATACTAAGAAGATATATATTTGTCACAAAATAATGAAACATCCTCTACTTTTAATCAAGAAAGTATCTTGTTGAGACTCCTCCAAGACCGTTTGATATCCCTCCCCCCAATAACATGAAATAAATTCTATTACAAACGTTCATATTGTGCATACCATAGAGTTCATGGTCATTATACTAATGAATATAGAGCTTTGACAAAAAAAGTTCAATATCTTAATGACTATGGCACTCTCCCTTGGGTTGCAGCACCTAGTTCCTCTTTTCATTTCATCTCATCCTTGCCCTACAATAAGTGGGGGAGATTACTTAGGTAGTCTTGTCCTCGTATGTCACTTGGCATTGTCCCTTTTGGTTAGTTGGCCACCTTTCATAAACATATAAGAGCAAGCTTGGGATGTGGATGACATGCCTTAAGTTGGCTCACACGTGAAATACTGAGTTTTCTTTATCATTTTATATTTTGGGGCAACCCTTCCATCCTAATGCATGATGTAGCTTATCAAAAATATATGACTTGGCATAGGGTTTTCCGAGTAAGATCTCATGTCTTCTTATAATTTAAATAAATTTCTCACAAAAATGGTGTTAGCAACCACTTTAAACTGGGGGCATACATCGACACTCGTGTTTCATTATGTGATTCTCTTTCTCTTGTGATGCGTTCCTTTCTTGGTGGTGTCATTGGGTTTGAGTTTCTCTAAGAGAATGATATTTCGTTGCACTTGTCCTCTCTTAGAAACATTAGGTACAATGTTCCCCATGATGATACATTGTATTTATCCTCTCTTGGAGACATTAAGCATAATGTCCCCTAAGGCTAAGACCTCGCATGAACTAAGAAAAATCCATTTGAACATCCCTCTTTCTTGTATAATTTTCTTTTTGTACCTTATCAAAGTCATGGAAGTATAGCTTTTATATGGTCCTCTTGGGGACCACCTAGTGAAAAACTAGCTTCACTAGCCCTTGTGAGTGTGTCACCAAAATGTGTAGCCTTTGACACTTTTCACTCATTTGGGCCTTTGCCTATGGATTTTGGACTTTGTTGAACCTCTTTTTACTCCTTTTCCAGGCCTTGTGCCAAGATGTTGTAAGATGTTGCAATACATTTTCAAACTTTCCCAGGCTTTTCATCACTAAATCAACCCTTTCTTATGCAATAATGACCCCTTAATGCACTTATAGGTCAAAATTTAGTGTTTTGTGAGATAATCCCAAAAAATAATATTTATCACTATAGGCAAGAAAAAAAGTTTGGAGCATAATTAATTAAATATTCAATATTTAATTAATAAATCCTAATTCTTCTACTAGTATAAATAAATTGGTAAATTTATATGGTTCATTCCCTTAATTCCTCTTCTTCAAAAATCACTTTCATCTTAAATTAATTAAATTCACAAATTAAATAATTTCTCATATAGTTAATTTCCCTTTTTCATTTAAATTTGAATTTTTAATTCGAATTGTAACTTGTCTCCATATTTCTACAACTTCCTTCCACCTCACCTTCCACCTCACCATGTGTCACATGAAATTGAATTTTTCTAGTTTTTAAAATGAGATTTTTCATCAACAACCTACAACAAATTTGAAACCACCTTGGACACATGGCTTCTTCTTTCCTCTCATTCTCTTAAACACTTGGCAAGGTGTTATCTTAAATGGAACCACCTCCATGATTCTCTCCAACTTATTTGTGCTCCATAATCAATGCCTCAGGATCACAATGTCAATTTTCCATCTTTGCCACCTCAACCAAAGCTTGGAAAAATCTATAAATAGAAGGAAATTCTGTAGCTTTTCATGGAGAATTAGATTACAAACTTATGCTACAAAAATCTTAGTGAAGTTTAAGAGAATTTTGAGAGCATTGTAGTTAGCTTCTAGCATCTTAGTTCATAGTTGCATTATTATGGCACTTTTAGGTTTAGTATCTTAGCTTTGTGCATCATTTTACTTTGTTTTACTTAGAATTATATTTTCAATCACAATCATCTTAGTATCATTTGAATAAAACATCATAATATTAAATCATTTAACATTTCATTCAAAAATACCAAAAAATGTAGATTTAGGCATATAGCTATGCATTTTCATGTAGCATCTCATTTCTTAGGTTGCCATTCGATAGATTCATGTGAAAAACATAATTTTGAGAGCATGAATTGAGAGGTCACCAAGAATAGAGGAGAATGGGATGAGTTAAAATGAAGGATTAAAATAGTTTTCTTTATTATTTTTCTTTCATTAGATGTAATACATTTCATTGATGTGTGTAAGTTTAATTAACGATCTCACTCATTTCTCACAACACACATAAATTGACACCTACCGTGGGTCCTAGCCCCTTTTCTTTTAATATTTTCTGGAAAGGTGTGTTTAAAGGTTCGAATGTGTAGAGTTTTGGCACAATCGTGAGTTTTTTTGGTGCATATGAAACATTCCTTGGTGCATATATGTGCTCTTCAATTGCATCTGTGGAATCATTCAATGCATTTGTCTTATTATTTAGTGCAAACAGGGAGTTTTATGGCGTATCCATAGGTTCTTTTAGCATATGCATAGACTATTTTAGCACATTCACGACATATTTTAGTGAATTTGTGTGATTTGGTAGCACATCTATTTACTGTTATGCTGCATCTGTTTTATTTTCTAGAAAGTTATAATCTTGAGAACTAATCTATTTTTCTCTATTTTGCAAGAATTCTTAACACTATCAGAGACTCTCCTGAAACCATAAGAATGTTGTCAAAGAATAATGGACTGAAACTACTAACAATTGGTTGCAGGGTGGAGTTTATTGTCATTTTCTTTTTAAGTTAGGAACATAGCTTAATTTGAAGGTTAATTGAACACCATCCTTGCTATGTTTGGAACGGTAGGTGTATATGCTCTCCCATTAATTGGGTGATCACAAAACTAGACCCATTCATTTTATTGCATTTTAAATCTTAGAGGGCCTTCCTTGGTGGGATAAGAGGTAATCACCCCAAGGGAGTGACCCAACTGGGAATACACTAAAGCCAAGTGACTTCCACCTAGGATACAAATGTGGGTACTTGAGGAAAGTTAAAGTATCATGGGGATTGTTTTGACAAGAAGAGTAGTAATTATCTCTTTTCATATGGATGATTCCCCATGAACATAATTCCCCTACTAAAACCATTTGTTGTAGTAAGCCAAAAATTCCTTTCTATTTACTGGTGCAAGAATGTTCTTTTTGAATCCATCCCACATTCTTGTGGCTTTTGGTAGAAATGAGAAGTCCTTCATGGGAGATTCATGAGGACTAAGACTTGGCTAACTCAAGAAGTGATTGCAATGCAAGTGGGAGCCAGTGTGGTCAAGCCTCTAATCATTCACCAAAAGTAAGCACAACTAGAGCAATCTAAGTGGGAATCCGGTAGATATTGTCTTACACAGCCTAGGATTGTGTGTGTTTGATGTATTTGTACCTATTTGTTTTTAAAAAATATCCAAGTAAGCATGACACAAAATTATTCAACCATTTGATTCAGAAGAATATTCAACCAAATAATCAGTTTATCAGTCTAAAAAAAGATAAAAATACTTCAAACTGTCGAAAACCAGAGAACTTGCCTCTTCTAGTGAATTATTTTGCTACCTTGGGACATACATATACTATTCTAGTGCATCCCTATCATATTTTAGCACATACATTAGCTTTTCTGGTGCATTCATTACCTATTTTAGCACATTTGTGTCATCATGTAGCACATACATATGCTGTTTTGGTGAGTCCATAACTTTCTCTGGTGCATACATCTAATATTTCGGTGCACAAATATCATTCCTTAGCACATCCACATTTTAGTGCATCTGTGCATTGTTCTAGTGCACTCATAAAATCCAAAGACTAGAGATCTAAAATCTCGATCTGTTCAAATTTCAACCTCACAATTCAGTATCACTTTCAGTCCAAAACCTTTCCTCATCCATACCAAAATCTCAAACTTGTTTCAAGTGAAAATACCTCATCTAAAATTTGATCAAACACCTTAAAGTGTCTCATCATCACACCTATTTTATGATTTATCATTTGAGTTTCACACCTATTTTATGATTTATCATTTGAGTTTCCCCATCAGGATTTATCATCCTTTATATCAGGATTTATCATCCTTTATATCAAGATTTATCATCCTTTATATCAGGATTTATCATCCTTTATCAAGATTCATCATCCTTCATCTCGAAACAAAAGTTGTTAAATCAATTTTTAACCTTAGTCTTTGGCACTACCCAATTTTTTTATCAAAATCTTAGAGCATCTTCATCATTTGTATGCCTATTTTAATGAGATTGTAAAAGAAAAATCTTGAGCAAAAGGAAATCGAAGACCAAAATACCATGGTTGAAAGAGAGGAAAATCCTTTTTCTAGAATTCGTTAAGATGAGGTAGAGGAAATAATAGATTAAACCATAGAACAAGCCCAACAAGAACCCAATTTTCATAAATTAATGGAGAGGATCTTTGAAAAGGTGGATGAGAAATACCTTTCGATGTTATCAAACAAAGGAGTCAAACTACCTAAGAATTTTGATATCACAAAATTGCAAAAAACTCCTAACAAGACAAAAATCAAAACATAAACTAAAACAAGAAAGGAAGCAAAAACTAATGATCCCATGGCTACCTCAACACAAAAAATACAAACCCTCCAACAAAAAATGCAAAACATGCAAACCAAAATGACTAAGAGATACACGATACAAGATATATGTCCCTAGCCCTTTGATCAAAGTGTCAACATGATACAATTCCCTAAACATTATGAATTCCCTCTATTTGATAAATAGAATGGAAAAAAAATCCCCATCGATTATGTAAGGGAATTTATAACTATGATACTTGAGTTTTCCCATGAAGACTCTTACTTAATGAGATTATTTCTACATATTTTGGGAGGGAAGTGCATGCAATGGTTCCCATAATTACCACTAGGAATCAAATCATTTGAGGAATTAGTCAATAAATTTATCACCCAATATTCATATAACATCCAACATGAAATAATAATGAAGGACCTTTCTAATGTCAAACAAAATAAGGGTGAATCATTCCTAGTATTTCTACAAAGGTGGAGAAGATTATTCGCAAGGTATCCTCGACCCATACCAAAAAAAGAGAAGATAGAGGTATTGATTACCAATTTAAAAGATGGCATGAGCTATAGGCTCGAATTACAATGTCCTCGAACTTTTGAAAAATTGATTAAAAATGGGATCAAATTTGAAGAGGCTTTGGTCAAATGAGGAATATTGAAAAGTAAGCACAAAAATAATTCATCTAGTCCCCCAAAAAATGACAAATTTTTTTTTGGAAAAAGTACAAAAATAATGGCAATGATACTTCAACTAAAATGCATAATGCTAAACCAGTCTTCAATTTGTTAGGAAGCACCTCAAATACCAATCAAAATACCACCCAAAATACCACCCAAAATACCAACCAAGACAATACTCAAAACAATCAAAATAACACAACATCTAGGACCCTACTATACCAAACATTGAACAACAGCCAAAATTTTACACCTTTGGGTCAATCCTATGAATCCGCGTTGAAAGAACTTATTGTAGAAAATCTTCTCACTCTACCCGACACTCGAGGTTTTCAACCCAAAGTAAAATGATCATGGTGGAATGAGTCCCACTTTTGTGAATTTCATTGATGCAAAGGTCACCTAACGAATACTTTCATGCAATTGAAACACAAAATACAAGATTTGATTGACAATAAGATCATACAAATAGAAGAACCACAAAAAAACAATAACACTAATCATGGGGTATTCAAGAACCCCTTACCCAATTATGATAAATGGGAATCTTCTAACATGAATGAAAAAGGAAAGAGTGTGAACTATGTTCATGGCACCACCAACTATCATATTTCATCCATTTATGAACACATGAATGACATTGAGATAAATAACACACCAGATCATGTTGCAACCAATCATCCAATCAATGATGTCAACATCCTCTCTAATCAATTCCATAATATCCAACAAGACATAGTTTCAATAGATAATCAAATTAATGTCATCAAAATCAAGGGAAAACAAGATAGTGTGCCCGTAAATGTGACCACAAGGGCACAAACTAAATATTTTTTAAAAGGTAGCACTTCCAAAACAATCTCTGCCCCAACTCATCAATATAACATTTTTTATCAGCTCCAAAAGATCCCCACACAAATATCAATATTGGAGCTCCTTAAAATTTATCCAACCTATTGGTGTTTAAAATAACAACCCAACTAGACTTTCAAACTCTCTAAGAGGTAGCCAACCTCTATATTAAAGAACAACAAAGGCTAGTAGCCAACTGACAAGGTTCAGTCAAAGACTGACATCTCCTACACTTCTGGTTCTATAGGACCAAGGTGGGTAAACATAAACAATGCTCAAAACTTATTTAACTCGTACACTGACATTGTTTTACAAAGCAGATAATTCCCAATGAAATAACACTAAGGGAAGCATTAAAACTTTAAATTTGGCTAAATTCTCAGCAACTCAACCCTCTCTCAGCTATTGGAAAGCAGGACACACAATAACACAGTAAGATTAGAATGATTTTCCATTTAAAATTTGTTTCTGAAATGCACAAACCGAAAAATAGATCAGTGCCAGTTCTGGGCCATGGAGTCAAACATATAAAATGAATTATCTAGCAAACAGTCTTCAACCAGTGCATTTAACTTGATAATGCTTTGCATTAACTGTTAGTGCCTTGCACCAACAATCCTTCTCTTGATATCAATTAGATTCTTCTTATCAAATCCCATTTGCACACCTAGAATCACAATCACCTGCTCAAAGCCTTTTAACCATTTCCTTGAAACATAACAATGAACAAACGAAACAATCTCATGAAACTTGAGATGATAAACTCAAAGACACTTTGTATTATTGAATTTATATAATTCAAAGTGTACAAAAATGGAGACAATCTGATGACATTCATGAATGTGAAAACACCTTCATAATGTTAATTGCATAAAATTACAACTTACAGACTCAAACAATGACTTAGAAAATACAAATCTCTATCTACCCTGCCCAATACAAAAACTCAGAATATTTTTACAATGAGAAGAGAAGAGAAGAAATAGAAGAATGGAGGAAAAAAAAGAAGCCCTAAAACTAATTTGTTGCAGACACATGGAAGATCCATTCCCATTGATCAATCAGAAAATAATATCTTCTCTTCCATCCTCAGCAAAAAACTTATTCCCTCAAAAATAACATCATCTCATCATTGCTCAACAATAGAGAATCAGCCCATGTGGAGAATCTCACTCATTACTTGTAGCTGAAAGAAAACTCCACTTCCCATGAAGAATAATTTACATTTTTTTTGTTTTCCCATTTGCTGCAATTTTACTCTTTCATTTACTCACAACAACTTAACTTATAATATTTCACTTGAAAAGGCACGGTATTACATTTCCCAACAAACAAAAATTAAAATGAATATTTTATTCAGCTTTAAAGTTATTACCTATGTTTTCACTTCACCTTTAAAATAATTTCTCGTGCCAACATTTTCCATATGAAGAAATTTCACTTTCAAAAGTGAAAACTATTTAACTTATCGGGCTATCCATCTTTCATTTTTCCTTAAAAAATGGGCTTTTAATATAATCCCATATAAAATATTTTACCCATTTGCACATTAAGCTCCTTTGGTAAAATAACTTTTAAAAATTATTCCCCTAGCCTTTTACCCCTTTTAAAATTAAAAAATTCTTCACCCGAGGAAAAACGGGCCCCACCCCCATACACTTCACCAAATCTCGCTCACCTCACACTGCTTTTTCCTTCGTCAGCATTCCTCTTGCGAGGCTTGCGAAGTTTTCCGTAATACCTCTTTTTGTGGTGTGGGCCTCCTATGGTTCACTAGCTGCGGGCTCTCTCACCTAGTCTCCTCTTTTCTCGCGCACCCCCACTCTTCACTTGCTGGTTGCGCCTCTCTTTGCATTCTCATCACTGGTGTTCGGGGTCTTCTATGGCTCTAATGTATACCCATCCTCCTCCTTGCTGGCATGGGAAATTTCTCCATGGTCTTCTCCTCTGGCGCGGGCTCTCTACCTTCATTGGTGCGCAGGTCGTGGTTTCCTTCATGCACTCCCTCCTTTCTCTGATGGATGAGTATACCTATTTTATGATGGTGCCATCCCCTCTCTGCAGTGTGTGGGTCTTCGTTGACTATAATGCACCCCAAACTCCCTATGGCTAGTGCATTCACCTTGTGTTTATTATGTACCAGGTCGCACCTCTCTACTTTTGTGCTTTGATGAATATCAATCTTCATGATCTCCAAACCGTGCCCCGACTCATTGCTGCCATGTGCATACCTCACACACTTGCCATTTGCATTTGTTTAAAAGTTTCTTTGAGGACTCTATTACAATCCATTTTGTGCCTATCCTGCAGTCATGGGATTCCCTTCACTTAGCACAGGCCTTCCATGCTCAATGGATGTTTATAACCTGTTTCCAAGCTCCCATGTTGGGCACATCCTCTGCCAACATAATAAGATGCCAAAGTTGCTATGTAGAAACCTTCCTCAAGCCCGCACACTCCCTTTGTTTTATTCATATCGGCCTCCACCATAGTTTGCACTCACCAACATTTTCTTGAAAGTGTCTAAAACATTTTCATTGTATCAATTTTGTGCATGGCCTGGCTTGGCATTTAATCTTAGTGCAGGTTAGGAAGATCAATAGTCACAGCAAGTCAATCAACGATGGAGAGTCAAAAGGAACTTCCCAAATCTCACATAGAACCCCACCCAAAGTTACCAAGTAGTGTCACCACTCACCCAACAACACCAAACAACTTGAACAACAATTACCAATATATCAACCAAATCACTCTTACTACAAGACAACTAGTAGAGCCTTATTCTACCTCTTTAAGTGAGCAACATTCACAAAATTATAAGTGCAGAGCATGTCGGGTCTCATGTGGGTCCGGCTAAAAAAAAATTCATTTTCAAAATTTTTTTACCCTCAAACGGTCTGATACTGCCTTTTGAATATTTCTGAAGCTGAAAAAATGAACTAGGTCTACATCAAAATTAGTTTTCTGACACTTTTGCCAAATGGTCAAAACAGACCAAGTTGCCTCAGGATTCAATTTGGGAAACTGGTCAAACGACCTCATGAAGCAATGAGAACTTGCAAAAATATAGACATTTGATCCAAGAACACAATGCAATAAATGGATCAAAGAAATCAATTATGAGGAACCGGATATTAATCGGAAAAGTTGCCCAGTCAGGCTTTTCGGAAACAACAGTTGTTCTGAACCAATTGAAACTCATTCAACTGCCAATCTGTAAAAATTGTAAATCAGATCCCGACAAGCTGCCATTAGACATACAACTTCATTAAGTTACCATGAGCATGTGTGCAAAAGGAATTTTCTTGAATCATCACTAATCAAAAGTTACTAACGATCGAAATTGACCATTCAGAAAGACTGTCAAGAATGCAGCTACAAAACATAACAAACTGCATTTGGTTTCGATCTACTAAAAATAGAAAATCAGACCATGAGGTTCTGAAAACTGACACCCAAGATCATTTAGGCATGGGGAATATGGAACAGTATGATTTTTTTCATGACAGTGAACTAGTTGCGAAAACCGAGCTTAAATAGGAGGCAACTTCGTAAAACAAATAGTTTGCAAACAACAGAACAATGTGAAAACACTCCAACTTCACTTTTCGAAACACTGTCAAAACTTATCATGGGAGGCTAAAATTTGACATGCCTACTCACATATGCTACTGAGTATGTCTGCAAATTGGTTTTGCAAGAAAATCAATAGGCTTTAAACCATAAGCCTCCAAAGTGGGTCAATCGGGACTGATTTATTAGGTGCACTTCTGAAAGTGCAGAAGCAAGATTTTGAAATGGGCATCTCAAATTTGCTTAATTTGAGAGTGCCATCACCACCCACAAAGAGATCTTTTGTCAATACAACAATACCAAATGATTTGAAAGTTTTCACTTTCCAAGCCATGGTGGGACATCTAGTTGCACCCCGTTGCTTATCCCTTCTAGAGAATGATGATGTATCACTCACCCATCCTCATAACGTAGCACTCCATATCGAGGTCCTAATCCATAAAATTCATGTCAAGCATGTCAGAATAGATGGAGGATCCGGTCTTAATATATGCACTTTAAAACTTGTATGTGCACTAGGGTTCTCTGAAAATGAAATAGATGCAAGGAAAAAGATCACCATCAAAGCATATGATGATGAGGAAAGAGATTCAAAGGGATTAATTGTACTACTAATTCAGCTAGGGCCAATTCAAAAGGATGTGGTTTGCCAAGTTTTAGATAAATATTTGACCTATAATATACTCTTGGGTTGTCCTTGGATCCATGAAATGTAGGTTGTCCCTTGAACATACCATCAGTTTTTGAAGTTTTCTTGCAATGGGAAAGATATTACCATTCCTGTTGATTCAAATAGTCCCCAACATTGCAATACCCTTAAGGAAATCCAAGATGTATTTGTACCTCATAACCGAGAAGCTCTTGATTCCATCTTTGGCATCCCCAGTAATTTAAGTCAAGCCAATCCATTGCAAAATTTGTGAGCCACATCCTCAAATGAAGAAAGCTAACTGATTTCCTCATCTAAGAAGCTTGATAAAAAGGAAGAACCTAGCCCCTTTACATCTACCAATCTTGAAGCCCAACTTAATAATTTGGCCTAAAAGTTTGAGAGGGAAGTCCAAATAAAAGACAAAGGTGTGGGTGAATGCTCCATTGAATAATCCATTTTCCTCTCATAGTTAATTTCACTAAAATCCCATGGTCAACCATGAACCTCATCACTATCATCCTCACAACCAGTCACCCTTGTTGATGTTCAAATCATAAAATAAGTCACTCATGTAGAGGAATCTAATGACAAAGATATTTTGAATTGGCTCTACAAGGATGAAACTGATTCTCAAGTAGCAATGGCTAATGTTTGAACCACACAATATGGCAAAGGATTCTCAATCTTGGAAAAAATGGGATATGAGGGACAAGGACCTATTGGAAAAAGGAAAGAAGATATTCTAGAACCCATCATAAAAAATCCAAAAGACAAAATAGGGTTGGGATATAAAGAGAATCAAAAGGATGAAGAAACTAAGGAGGACCTAAAGAAGAAGTGTGATGAATGAACCCTACAACTGTAAGCAAGTGACCACTATGAAACCGATTCCAATGAATATAAATGGGATTCATTATCAGAAGGGTCCTTCCATGATAAGGAAATTGATGTGATACACAATTATTGCCCTAAACTCAAGGAGGGACAAAGCTTAGGGTTAAGACCACTTGAATTAGGATCGCAAAATATCAATGGTTCAAGTGAAGATGATAAAAATCCTAGAGAGAAAGATCACTGGGAAGAGATTAATCTCATATACCTTTACCTTTCCATAATATTTTCCAATGAAAATGTCGCCATTAGGACCCTTACGACCTCTGACCTGAACCCACCAGACGATTCCCTACCATTGGTACATCCTAAACTTATAGATTGGGACCAAATTGAATCTATTGATATCCCCACCTCTTCAAATGATGTGGCCATTATCAACTTCCTTTGCACTATTAATCCTAAAATAGGTTCCACAATTGAACGTCATAATAAAGCTTCCAAACAGGGGAGTGCCAAATTTCCCAGCTACAAAATGAGTAAAACAAAAGAAGGATCTGATGGTGAAAACCATTCCATGGCATTATCAGATCAAGAGAAAATATAAATAAAAAGTGCATCTGATAGTGTTAACCTCTCTAAGGCACTAAAGGATTGGAAATTTGACACTTTCCTAGAGCACTTCCAAAAGAGATCCAAATTTTTGATCGAGACAACACAGTCTATCAATATCAACAATGTAGAAATAGTAAAAACTCTCCATCTAGTAGAATCATTGGCATAAAAAGAAAAGCCAAAAATTTTCAAGTTCTTTGAAGAGAGACAAGTCAATATTTCTTGGTCATATGCTGACATGATAGGAATAGACCCAGATCTCATCATGCATCACTTATCCCTCTCTTCAAGAGTCAAACCAGATAGGAAAAAGTTGAGAAAAATGCATCATCACATTGCCTTGTTGGTGAAGGTGGAACTAAATAAATTATTGGATGTAGGATTCATTAGACCCATTAATTATGCTGAATGGATATCCATCATTGTACCTATTTCAAAGTGTAATGGTAGCATATAGATTTGTACAAACTTCAGAGACCTCAACAAGGCTTTTCTGAAAGATGATTTTCCCCTACAAAACATTGATATCATTGTAGACTTAACAACAGGTCATGGCATTTTGTCACTCATGGATGGATTTTCTGGCTATAATCAAATCAAATCAAAATAGCACCCAAAGACCAAGATAACACAAATTTCACTTACCCTTGGGGAACCTTCTGTTGGAATGTCATTCCCTTTAGACTAAAAAATGTAGGGGCCTCGTACCTGAGAGCCATGACAACCATCTTTCACGATATGATGCATACCTTCATGGAAGATTATGTGGATGAATTATTGGCCAAATCTTACACTAGAGAAGGAAATTTGGAGATACTAGACAAATGCTTCACCTGACTAGAGAAGTTCAACATCCACTTGAATCCAAAGAAATGTGTGTTTGTGGTAACATCAACAAAGCTATTGGGATATATAATGTCAAAAAAAGGTATCGAGGTAGACCCTACAAAAGTAAAAGCTATCACAGAAATTCTACCTCTGAAGAATATCAGTTAGTTAAGGTCCTTTTAAGGAAGATTTCAATCAATCAGGAGATTCATATCACAACTAGCCGATAAGAATCACCCTTTTACCCACTTGTTGCACAAGAATGTTTCCTTTTAATGGGATGAGAAATGTGAAGCATCTTTCAATCAATTGAAGCAATACCTAACGAGTCCACCTATCCTAGCACCACCAGTAGAAAGAAAAGCTCTCTTATTGTACATAGCCACAATTGATCGATCATTGGGAGCTTTGTTAGCACAAGAAGGTTCAACGGGAAAGGAGAGAGCAATCTATTATATCAGTAGAACTTTAAATGACTATAAAATAAACTATGCATCCATTGAGAAAGCTTGTTTAACAATATTGTTCACTATGCAACAATTTTGGCACTATATTTTGACTCACACCATCATACTCATATCCAAGATAGACCCACTAAAATATCTCCTTAGCAAAGAAAACCTCATGGGAAGATTATCCAAATGGGTAATGATACTCAGCCAATTTGACATCCAATATGTTTGCAAAAAATAAATCAAAGGACAATCTATTAGCGACCAACTTGTTGAAGCACCGATTCATGATAGTCATCCCCTACATGTGGAATTTACAAATGTTGATGTCTTCACTATAACAACAAAGCAGTGGGTATTGTATTTTGATGGCTCATATACTCAACATGAATCAGGAACCAAAATATTATTCATTACTCCTGAGGGGCACACCATTCTGAAATCATACTGGTTGATATTCCCTTGAACCAACCACCTGACAGAATATGAAGCACTAATCATCGACATCAAGATCACTATAGAATGGAAAATCATAGCGCTGCAAGTCTACAGGGATTCTCAACTAGTCATTAATCAGGTCAATGATGATTACAAAACAAAGGATGACAAACTGATGCCTTATAAAAGGATGATAGATGACTTCAAGAAATATTTTGTTGACATTAAATTTTCTCAAATCCCAAGGATTCACAACAAATTTGCTGACACTATGGCTACCATTGCCTCTTTGCTACATATTCCAAAAAAATGAATTCATTATGATTTCAAGGTGGAACAACTATTTACCCCTGCTTATGATTATCCTAAGTCCCAACTCACATGCCACCTAATTTATGCCGATACCTCCATCTACGAGAAGATGTATACTTACCTAAAAGATAATATCCCTCCTCCCGATCTCTCCAGAAACCAAAAATGAAATTTTATCCACCAAGCTGCTCAACATAACCTTATAGAAGATGTACTATACCGACGAGGTCTTGATGGAACTCTCTTATGATGTTTAGAATGAAATGATTCTAAAATGACTTGTCAAGAAATCCATGAAGGTATATATGAAAAGCATTCAAGTGGTCTAACTCTCACTAAGAAACTTCTCTATTTGGGGTACTACTGACTGACTATGGAGAGAGAATCCTTCCAATTTGTCAAGAGATGTCAAAAATTCTATATCCATGGTAATCATATCTATATACCCACACAAGAGTTTCAACCCTTCGCATCAACATGGTCATTCTATCATTGGTGATTAGATATGGTATGTAAAATTCACCCATCTTCATCCAATGGAAACAAGTTTATCATGACAACCACAGAGTATTTTACCAAGTGGGTCAAAGTCGTGCCTCTAACCACCATCATAGGGAAACAGATCTCATCATTCATCCTAAACTACCTCATCTGTAGGTATGGTATCACTCGATCAATTGTCACTAACAATGGCAGACCTTTTAAGAATCAAGATGTGCAAGAACTTTGTGAAAGGTTCCATATTCAACATCAATTTTCTATGCCCTACTACCCTCAAGGAAATGGTCAAGCAGAGGCCTCAAACAAAAGTATCCAGAACATATTAAAGAAAATTGTCAATGATGTTGGACATGACTGGCATATTCAACTAAACCCTTATTTTTGGGTCTATCGTACAAGTATCCACACACCCATAGGAGCCACACCATATGCCCTTCTATATGGATCTGAAGCAGTATTGCCTATTGAATTTATTGAGTGTTTAGAGTCCTAGACTAAAAGAGCTGGAATTTTTGAACGAATGTCAACAACTTGTAGCGGATTACCTAAAAGTATATCAACAAAGAATATCTAGGAGCTCCAATTACAAAGTTAAACCAAGGACATTTTAGGTAGGTGATCTAGTACTAAAGGAAAATCCCCATAATTAGTACGATCGAGAAAAGAAAGGAAAATTTGAGCCAAATTGGTTAGGTCATTTTATTATTGTTTATGTCTTTGTATAAAGGGCATATTAGTTGTATACACCAAAGGGGGATCTATTTGAAGAACTGATGAACAACATTAATTTGAAGAAATTCTACACAAAATGCATCTAGTGCATGCTTAAAAGTCCTAAAAAAATCCTGAAATTTTTATTAAAATCAGAAAAAGTCTTGAAAAGTTATAAAAATAAAAAAAATTCTTGAAAAAATTATAGATATCAGAAAAAGTCGTGAAAAAATTATAAAAATCAGAAAAGTCTTGAAAAAACCATAAAAAATGGAAAAAATAAATAAATTCCTTGATGAAAACCTGGCATACAGGGGTCTTGCTAACAACTAAAAAAATCATAAAAAAACTAAAAAAGTGCAATAAAAACAAATGGTGAAAACTTGATAAACAAGCGCTATTTGTGATAGGTTGGCTCCTCCATCTATTTTGAGGATGTGTCGACTGTCCATTTCTTCCTAGCACTACGCATTCATGCCTATCATACAATGAGCCTCATGTCCATATCCAACTATTGTGGTCATGTCCCACCTTGGCTTGATTTTCATTGTAGATATCCATAATAAATTTGGTTTGTTTCTCATTGAGGGAAAAATCACGATCTCAATAGGGACAAATGACCATTGCATTTAAAACAATAGGCAAAAAAAGATAAAGTCAACCTTGGCGAAAGCAACAATCACTTTAACTATCAAAACTAAACATCAATCAATCAATCCAATCTATCTATCATTAAAATCAAATCAAACATCAAGACAAATCAAATCAACCCTCAGTGGATGATCATCTTTTGAATCGTGGTTGGATCACTTTAGCACAAATGTCCAATTGTTTTATCTTTATTGTTGTTATCAGTTCTTTGGAGTACCTCGATGATGTCTTGAACTAGAGGGGCTATGATCAATAATGATAATTTTCTTTGCCCGTTGTCTATGAGTGAATCATTGCTACTATGAAAATTGTTGTGGGACATGCTCTACAAAGTATCATTGATGACATTTTGAATTTGCATGGAAAAATTAATAACTCTTTTCTATTTAAACAAGTGATGCTTATGTCATCTTCATCTCATTATACCTAGATTCTTGTGTTATCTTATACTATCAAATCTCAATGGCAGTTGTATGGAAGTTGTACTCAGGTCATCATGGTCTAATTATACCATCAATGTTTGTACTAACTTTCAACATAATAAAATTTTCAATGATGATAATAAGCATAGTGAATTAAATGGGAACATTGCATAGATAGGATTACATCCATATAAGTTTTGCATTTGCATTGTAGATTTTTCCAAAGCTGGTAAATGTCAACATGATATTACCTCTCACTAAAAGATTGAGTACACTTGACATAGCAAAAAAATTATTCATTTACATTTTCATATCACATCATTAGAATAGATAATCATGCATCCATTCATCATCCATAATGTTAACTACTTTATAAAACAACACATTATCATCCATAAACCCATTATGCATTCATCACACATTTACATTGCATTGTGTAACCAAAAAAATAAATCATTATCCATAATAACAACCTCATTCACTAATTCATTCATACATAAATAATTCATATAAATTCTCATCATAACAATAACCATAATAACATCACAATCCATGCATCATCATCATCCGCATCCATCCATGTTGGTACACATATTTGCATCATGAAAAATCTGGAAATAAAAAATTGTCATACATTCATATATTGGTATTCACTATACATCCATGCATTATCATTTACGTGCATCATATCCAAAAGAAATTCATACATTTAGAATTCATAAAACATGCATCCATTTATTAAATCATTCATATTCACACATTTAATCATGTATTTACATTCATTTATCTATCCATATCATCAATATATATGTGTGAAAAATACAAAAATATAATGCATCCCATATCATTTGCATAACTGCATCCATCTCATCTATCATCATAAAATTATCATTCATCAACACATAGAAGCATAGCATCATCATCTCATTAATGCATCCATCATAAAAATCCATAATAAAAGAATAAACAACATGTAGATCACTAAATCTCCGTTGCATATCATATCTAACCTCAAAATAATAATATCAAAGTGTACAATGATATCAAAAAATTAGAGGTCATACAAAAATGTGGCAAAGTCAGGTCTCTGAATCAATATACAACATGTAAGGCATGACCTCGGGATCCTATGGTACTACCCCAGAGGTCACAAGCCTCTCTGATCCTACTGCACCTCTTGCCCTTAATGGACCTTCTCCTAGAGCTTTGCCTGGTGGACCCTTGGGAAGTGGGTGGGTAACACCCTTGCTTGTGGTCCTGGACTAAGTGTGACCAGATCTAGATTGAGAATAGCTCACTCTCTTCTCAACAAGAACTACCTCGGTAGTACTCCACCTCCTTGGTGGACTCACGAAGCTCTCTCATAAGATCACTTATACCAGCTCCCTCAGCCATTGTTTGGAGCTTATTAGCTATAGCCACTACCTACTCCCCCTATCATCAAGTTGTATCTCTCTTTGCTATGAAGGTAGAAATGTGTGCCAGCATATATGCTACCTATGCCTATGCATGCCCCTGTACCTACAATTATTCCTAGGCTTGAGCTAATTGACCCTACAATGTCTGGATCTACCCCTATAGTGTACCAATCTATCCCTAGGCCTGAACCAACTGTGCCTATAGTGTAGTAATATGTGATTGCTACTACTGGGAGGGCACCCCAATCTATACATTTTTTTGTGGCATAGCCACCAAGGATCTCCTCCTCTAAGGTATCATCACATCCTAAATAATGATACCATAACTACCTCCCTTGTCTCCTCCATCTATGCCACCTCCTCCATCCCCATCCCCACCTTTATCTACCCCATCATTGCCCTCGTCATCTCCCCTATCATCCCCACCCTCAGATCTCCCCTCCTCCTCTCCATAACCCCCAACTCTCCTTTCTCTGGGTACCCTCTCCCCATCATCATCTAGGGGTGCTACTAACTCATCTGGGCTGGTCAATCTGGAAAACAAATGTGTTAGGAAATAATGTGCATAATCATGTAACATAATGGCATCAGTAATCTCAGGGTGGTAGTTCCATGCCACTAGCTGCAAAAAAAAATAATCCTCATAAGATGCATCATATGATAGAAGGGGCCTCCAATCTGGTATGTCCTGATGTCTATGGGCATAGTGGGACACTCCTTGTGGCATACCATGTATCCTATCATACTACCGGTGTGTGCTACCCACAAGAAATCTCTTTGTGATGAATCATGTCCGCCCCATAATAAATCTAATGGTACACACATATGGCATTTCTAGGGAATCCTCTACCCATTGCTCACAATCCACGTATGGGAATTATGTGACTATATCCAGGTCATCTAGTACTCGTCTCTAATACTCCAATTTTCCTAGCTTATGCTAGATAACTAGCCAGTTGTATCCATCAACATAAGGCCTCCTAATTGGTCGATATCTATCAGCAACTAGTTGGGTAATAGCTATGTGCTCCCATGCCCAAAGCTAAAGAAACATGACCCATATAGATATTTTGGTGGCTCCAAGGTAAACCACCTAATGAAGGTCATGATAAAGGTGGGAAATAATGCATGAACTCGAGGTGTATTGAATCCCCTATAGTATCATCCACTCCAGTGTCCTACCCCATCCCATAGATAGACCCTTCAACCTACAGTCGAGACATAAGAAATCACCCACGAATTCAAAAAGTATAGAAGGTAATGGGGCATAGCCTTCAAACATCTCCTACCAGGGTATCTCATACCCGCTAATATGGTCATCATAAAAGATTCTCTGAGGAGAATTTGTCCCACCCTGCTCGATGGAATCATATACAACCAGCTCTCTGACCACAGGAATCCAAAGAATTTGGTACACATCCTTAGGCGTGATAGTCATCTTTCCATTCACCAAGTGGAAATTGTTGTGATTGATATGCTGCCTCTCTACTAGTGTTGTTAGTAATGTCTGGTTAATCCTAACCTAGGGCATGTGAATTAGATAATATAGTTTGTATATCTCAATAACATTTACGTCATCCTATACTAGCTATGGGATCATATCCCACATCTTCAAGAATCTCTCCAGAGACATCAATACTGATAAATCAGTCTCCTATCATCAACAAAAATACAAAATTAGCAATGAATCAATCAATCTATGAACTATACCTCACAGGTAAAAGCACAAAGTTGTATCACACTTTCAACCAACATATCAGCACAACTAAATTTAAGTATTTCTAACTAAAAATCAATTTTATTCAAATATATGATTTAGTAAGATTCATTCTAGATAAGTTAGATACTTCCATACCTTTTTCAACTAAAATTGTTGGCTGAAAATATATGGAGCACCACTTTGAGTCCAATTTACCAAAAAATAAAATTATTTGAGAAACTTGAAGTTTTAACAACTCTTGCTAATGTAAATAACATTTTTTTTAAATAAAAAAATACCCTTTTATAGATTCATAAGTGTATTTTTCAAAAATATAATTATTTTAATAGCTTAATTATTATTTATATTTTAATTTTTTATTTATACTAAAAGTAGGTTATTAGCAAAAAATATTAGGTTGATTACCATGCCAAGGAAAAATACTAGAACTTATTTCAAAAAATTGAAAAAAATATGATGCAGTAGATAAAAGAATCTATTTAAATATGGTATTTTTTTTCGATTTTAGATAAATATTTAATATGAAAGTTGATGTCTAATGGAAACAACTATTTTTCGATTCATGTAGATTTTAATATTTATTTAAAAATATATTTAAAAAAATTGGAAAAAAATTATATCCATGCACTAAAGTTTCAAGTTATAAATACACAAAAAATTTGAAAGAAAAAAAAATTACTATCAAATGTTTGACATTTCATGCAACTTCATTTTTCAGCATTTTATCAACAACTAAATTATAGTGTTAATTTATTAAAAACTAATTTAAAATAATCTTTTAATTTTTTTAAAAAATACAAACATAAAATATATTAAAAAATACATATTTTACTAGTTTACATCATTTGAAAATTCAAAACATATATGCCACTTTTAGTGATTCAAGTTTAAAAGATGGATCAACATTGGTCGTTTCCTTTATAAAGTGTGACACAACTTTGTGCTTTACCCTCACCTATCATGAGGTCAATAGATCAACCTATCATTGATCCTCACCTATCATGAGGTCAATCATCATCTAATCTATCAACATCATCAATCAACATCAACTACAAGGCTAACATGATTGAAAACTATCAACAATGAGGAGAAATATCAAAAATTCTTATTGCTAGCATGAATGCACCAAAATAGTGCTTTTGTGCACTAAAAGATAGATTCACCATAGTTTGGCACTGGCATGCCATAACAGGCCATCAATTCACTATTGCCATGAATGCGCCAAAGTTTTGCACCGATGTGCCATAACAGGCCACGTATGCACCATTTCTATGGATGTGTCACTCCATCACATGGATGTGCAAATTAACCTAGCCTATGACCTATCAATCAATGTGGTAAAACCCTAAATGGATGCACTACATTGGGTGGTGGATGCACTAAATCTCTAAGTCTATGCGCTAAAATAGACCACCTATGCACCATTCTACCCTATCAATGCACTAAAACTCTTGGCACTCGTTTCTTGGTGGTGTCATTGGGTTTGATTTCCTCTGAGAGCACGATATTTCCTTGCACTTTTCCTTTCTTAGAAAAATTAGGTACAATAATCCCCATGATGAGACCTTGTATTTATCCTGTCTTGGAGACATTAAGCATAATGTTCCCTAAGATTAAGACCTCGCATGGACTAAGAAAAATTTATTTGAACATCTCTCTTGTTTCATTTTCTTTTGTACCTTATTAAAGTCATGGAAGTATGGATTTGATATGGTCCTCTTAGGGATCACCTAGTGAACAACTAGCTTCACTAGCCCTTGTGATTATGTCACCAAAAAGTGTATCCTTTGAAAATTTTCACTCATTTGGGCCTTTGCCTATGAATTTTGGACCTTTTTGGACCTCTTTTTACCCCTTTTCCAAGCCTTGTGCAAAAGTGTTGTAAGATGTTGCAATACATTTTCATACTTTCCTATGCTTTTCATCACTAAATCGACCCTTTCTTGTGTTATAATGACCCCTTAATGCACTTATAGGTCCAACTTTAGTGTTTTGTGAGATAATCCTGACAAAACCATATTTATCACTATATGCATGTAAAAATGGTCTGGAGCACAATTAATTAAATATTCAATATTTAATTAATAAATAGTAATTTTTCTACTAGTATAAATAAATTGATAAATTTATTTATATGGTTCATTTCCTTAATTCCTCTTCTTCAAAAATCACTTTCCTCTTAAATTAATTAAATTCACAAATTAAATAATTTCGCATTTAGTTAATTTCCCTTTTTCATTTAAATTTGAATTTTTAATTCAAATTGTAACTTTTCTCCATATTTCTCCAACTTCCTTCCACCTCACCTTCCACCTCACCATGTGTCACATGAAATTGAATTTTTCTATTTTTTAAAATGAGAATTTTCATCAACAACCTACAACAAATTTGAAACCACCTTGGACACATGGCTTCTTCTTTCCTCTGATTCTCTTCAACACTTGGCAAGGTGTTCTCTTAAAGGGAACCACCTCCATGATTCTCTCCAACTTCTTTGTGCTCCATCATCAATTCCTCAGGATCACGATGTCAATTGTCCATCTTTGCCACCTCAGCCCAAGCTTGGAAAAATCTATTAATAGAAGGTGATTCTATAGATTTTCATGGAGAATTGGATTACAAACTTATGCTACAAAAATCTTAGTGCAATTTGAGAGCTTTTTGAGAGCATTTTAGTTAGCTTCTAGCATCTTAGTTCATAGTTGCATTATCATGGCACTTTTAGTTTTAGTATCTTAGCTTGTTGCATCATTTTACTTCAGTTTACTTAGAATTATATTTTCAATCACAATCATCTTAGTATCATTTAAATAGAACATCGTAATATTAAATCATTTAAAATTTCAATCAAAAATACCAAAAATATGTAGATGTAGGAATATAGCTGTGCATTTTCATGTAGCATCTTGTTTCTAAGGTTTCGATTTCATAGATTCATGTGAAAAACATAATTTCGAGAGCATGAATTAAGAGATCACCAAGAATAGAGGACAATGGGATGAGTTCGAATGAAGGATTAAAATATTTTCCTTTATTATTTTTCTTTCATTAGATGTAATACATTTCATTGTTGTGTGTAAGTTTAATTAACTATTTCACTCATTTTTCACAACACACAATCACATTTTAAATCTCGACAATCACTTTAAATTGTCGAGGTGGACTACGTCGCCACCTTGGGTGACCTAGTCCCATGTGGCTTAAAATTGAAAATTGAAACATAATTCTTTCTAGATTATGTCTCCTAAACCATAAGGTCGACCTATATGGTGTTATTTCAGGAAAATTAGGGCATAACTTGTATAAATAAGGGTTATTCCCCTCATTTTTCTTCTATCAATCTTTCATCTCGCATTCTTCTCAAGAAAGCTAGGGTTTGAGTAATCTAGGTCACCAAGACATCTCTCTCAAGAAGCATCCAAAGGATTGAATCCTCCATTTTTGCAACTCAAGATCTATCATCATGGCAAGGTAAAATCCATTGTTTCATGCTTCATTACCTTATTTCATCTTCCTGGTTTGATTAATCAAAGGGGTTTGGCTAAGGCAAACCCCTAATCCCTAACAATCAACAATTTTTATTTCTTTGTTTGATTTGCAAGTCTTATAGGAAGATTTGGCAAAGAACCCAGGTGGAAGAATATTCAACAATTTGTCCAAGCTCTTTAAGGTTGGAGAAAT